>JAWWLV010000040.1:6394582-6449574 GCA_035041135.1 Platyrinchus mystaceus
CCACAAATAGGACTGACATGGACCCACAAATAGGACATGAACTTGAGGCAAGAGGAGAATGATGTTACGTTACATTCAGAGTAGAAAATCCAAGGAGCCACTGGCCTGACTCAGCAGTGCAGGTTTTACTCAAAAACCTGACCTCAGAATATGGCCAAAAGTTAAGGTTATCACCATAAATTAGATCTCCCTTATGACATCTGTTACGACGCACGGTAAGAACTTCTCTCCTTTAATACATATATTTGACTTAGTTGCGGTTGCTCGCTGGGGCTGTGGTTTTGCATCTCCTAGTTTCTATAGGCAGAAGATTTGATTCATACCTTTGCTCTGAAGCACCTGCATTCTGCTTCCAAGGTTGCTATAACAGTGGAAGCTTTAAGTAACAATAAAAAAAAAATTGAAACAAGCAGTGTTGTGAGTGGGAAAAGAAACTGTTAGCGAACTAACAGCCTCACAGTCCTCTGTCCTCCAGAAACCCTCCTCAGACGGGTACAGTTAAGTTAAACGTCCAGAGACTTGTAAGAAACTCCAACTCACAGACAAACCTGTCTCAAAACTCTCTAAAGGCACCGGTGCTCTGATGACCCATCCAGTCTGTCTTTGAGGATTGGGACTTTAGGGACAACAGGCAGTGACATAGCTTGTTAGAAATCCCATAAAATCCCTAGTTTTCTTAGCTATTTTTTTTCCCCAGCTGCTTTTTCTATGTTTCTCAGTCACACATTCCTCACTGAGAAACATATTCTAGCCAAGCCAAAGTGTTTAAGATAAATCTTTAATCTATTAAAAGGTACTTTACAAAGAACATGTGTTAATTCCTCTGCTGTTGAATACATACCTTATATCCTCCTGGTCTTTTCTACCTTTTCCCTCTTCTAAATGCAGCAAATATTGAGTAAACATTCTTTCCCACAAAAAAACCACCAAACCACTCTACCCAGAAAAGAATAAGGCCTGGCTTCCCAGAGAGAGGGACAAAAAGGAATGGAAAATGATGTGCTGCATCTTTTTGCAAAGACTTATCCAAATGGGACGTGCACGGATAGCTGGGAAAGGACTGGTGACGCTTCAGGTCCACAACATTGCACCAAGGACCACCACAAAACTCACTGACAGCCCCGTCCTCAAATTCTCTGCACATATTTTACTTTGCTCGGATGAACATTTTCAAACACATGCATAAAAGCTTTGCTAGCAGAGAGACATAAATGTAGCCCAGCAGTAGGAAAAAGAGAATTAGTATAAAACAAAAGGAAACCCAACATTGCTGAAGCCAAGACTAGTGCCAAGTGAATTCAGGTTCAAAAATTAGACCTCATTCTTCAAAAAGAGAAAAGCCACAACATATGATCTGAATAGAAATATATTTAGCAGATTTATTTTTCTTCCCTTCCAAATTTAAATAGAAGCCATTTTAAAGCACTAAATAAACTGAAGTAAATCAGCACAGCAGAAAAAAGAAAAAAAGGGGGGGGGTGGAGAAAAAAGGAATGGGAATTGACTGCTATAGTTTAATTAGTCAAAATGAGAAAAGTACAGGGGAGGAGGAATTCCACCACACAACATAGGGAACAAGGAACAGAACACTTGCTTTTGATGAAACGCACCTCTCAAAAAAAGCAGCATGTCATTACAGCCTGAATAAATACAGCATTTTAAATATTCAGCTGTATTTAGCCAGTTTCCAGAAGAACAAGTACCCATCTCTCCTCAGGAGCCGTAGCTTGGTTAAGCATCAGGGCCTCTTATTAATATAATTCTGTCTCTTTGCTCTTCTTGGAAAACTGAGTGGGGAGGCAACTCCGAGCCATGGTGAGCAGCTTTACAGCTGCCCTGTGTGACTCACTGTGCCCGGCTTCAGGGGGCAGAGGAATCCCAAACACTAACCTGGGCTTGCCCTCCCAGTTTGGCTTGGCCTGGAGGACAACACTGAATTACAGTTCAACCATTTTAAACTTTACATAAGTCTGAAAAGTATCCCAGATCACTCACTGCCCCCACAACTCACAAGGAATTACAGGGATGTGTTAGGATATATTTAGATAAATACCCTATTCAGGTTTAAAACTGTGGTATGACCAGGCAGAAGTGAAACCCACGGCACCGGAAAAACTAGTGGGAGGGATCAAACAAACATGTGAAGGAGAGGTGGGATAAAGAGCCTTTCACTCCCCTCTGGGCTGGGGATCCACACCCAGCCCGGATCTGGAGTATCTAAACTTGGTACCTGGCTGAGTTGCTGGAGCCACAGGGAATGGGAACCCAGCCTGTGGGAAGTGCCCCTGCCATGAAGGGGTGATGGCCCCAGTGATCATGGGAGGACACAGCCATGCAGCCATGGCCCCAGAACATGTACCACCACATGGAGCAGGGTTGGATCCACACCTCTAAACCCAGCAGGAACAGGAGCTTAACCATCCCACAGGAATAGGACTCATCCCCCAACCCGTTCACAGTCACAGCAATCCAGGCAGTGGCAGAGGAGGGACTGGCTGTGCCCATCTCCAGCTCTAGGGAATGTCTGGTTGAGGCTGACTGAGCACCCACCCTGCAAACACCAGCAGCTTTGGCAGCCTGAGCCCCTGGGGGGCTGTGGGCCGGGGCTCTGGTACTGATCCCTGGCTGTTGGGGTGGCGCAGAGACATTTATACCAAAGCAACTATTTCTACTCCTTTTCACTCTCTTTGAGTGCTCCACACTTGGCTGCAGTGCTCTCAGGTATGTAATTCCCTGGATCAATTTCCTAATCCCTACACAACTTTTCTGATCAGATTCTGCATTTAACATGACCCCATCAGCAATTGTCACACACAAGCTCTACTTGAGTGACTGGCACTAGTTCAAGCCCTGGATTAAAGTCTTCCCTATCCTGTAGGGATCTGGTCATGAGCAGAAACCTGTTGAAGAGCTTCATCTGCTTGCTGAGAAGTTTCACCATCCATGGGAGAGTCAAGATCTCCATGAAGGCAAAAGCTGGCCTGGCTGGGATCTGGTCAATGGATGCTCCCATTTGGTTTCTCTTCCTGGCTTCAACCATCGCTGCAAGATTGGGAGGTTACTGCTGAGGAGCAGAACATGCAGCACTCCCGGTTTTAGGGTTTGCTGTTTGACAGCTATTTGTGACAGAGTTGCTGCTGTGGTTTCTGTTTCTTGTTCCCAGTGCACTATGGAGAGTATTAATTATAGAGATGTACAGAAAGCTCAGAAACCATGCATGTAACTGAACTACTGCCCAGTGCTCTTCCCCCCACCCCTGCACAGCCCTCTTGACAAAGCCATTCCCATCCTGTGCCACAGGCTACCGGTGACATGTTTGAACTCCTGCAGCCGTTTGATGTAAAATGTTTCAAATTCTTTTCGGGAACACTAAAGGCTTTTGTCTCCTGACTGGTGCTGCAGGGATGCCACGTCTGGCAGAGACAGATCTTTCTGTGCTTTCCAACTGCACTGTATCACATCGGGCTGCCCAGCCAGCCGAGAGGAGGGAATGGCTGTTAATCATTAAACAGAGCCTTTTTCCACCGGAATGGAAGGAAGCACAATGCAGCAACACAAGTCCAAGCCCACCCTTCCCAGGAAATGCTGCCTGCTGATGACAGCTCTGTTGCACTCTTCCATTTAGATATTTAGAGAACTACAGTTTTACAGGGTGGCTGTGAAGCAATTGTTCAGCTGATGGCAGCAGCAGTGTTGGGCTGACAGGCCAGCCCTGACAGTGTAACACATCAACAGGCTTTGACAGGGAGATATTACAGCTCCTAAATCCTGACTGCCTTTATTAAAGGCTGCCTGGTTTTGTAAACGTCCCTTTATTTCCCTGTTTGTCCATCTGTTCTATCTCTGGTTTAGGATCTATTCAGTCACTGATGCTACTGGAAAATACAAGAGAGTCAACACCACCAGGCAACTTTCAGCTGTGTCCTCCAGTCCAAACACCACACCAGACTGTTCTGCTGCCTGTGGCGTAGTGTGGTGATCCTGGGCTACATCTGAACTACACAGCAAGTAACCAAGGTTAGTTTCCCCCTTTTACCACAGAGAGAAAAAGTAACTCACCATCAGAATCCCCACTGGGCTGCTGCACATGAGAAGTTCTCCCAGTTTGGAGGTTTGCTGGTTAAATGCAGTAATGCATCAGCAAGCACAAGTGCTTTTCCCACCAGTGTGCCAAAGGACCTTGTTCATGCCAAAGGGCCCTGTTGGGTTCATGGAGATGGCTGTGTGCTGTCCTGGGTGAGTGCAGGTAATGTGATCTCTCTGCAAAGAAACAGCGCATCTTTTCTTCATGAAACAGAACCACCCTGGGAGCACCTTCCCCCTCGGTAAAGATGGGCATCACACCAGCACATAAAAGTGTCTGTTGATCAATACATTAAGGACAACTGCTACTGTGGCAGTTACACTCTACCAGTGTGTAAAATTTAAGTCTGAATTCTGCAAGTCATGTGTGCACAATTCTTATGACTCCTAGGCAAGCACTGCCCACTTCTGGCATGGTCTGTCAGTGTTTTGGACACCCTGGTGTCACTGATGAAAGTGTGGGGCAGTGTTTATGCCAGAGTCCCTGCACATGCCATGCAGAACTGACGTAGGAGGGATGAGCATGACCTGTTCTGAACATCCTGACAATGATCTGGGGAGCTGCAGGCAACGAACATTGGAAGGTACCAACTACAGAGTCACGCCAAGTCCTTTTGGAGAAGGGACACTGTTTGCCCTGTGGAAGAATATGCTTAAGGGCAAGAACATGGTGCTGGTGTCAGCTGGAGCTCATGTGCATACCCAGCCAGCCTCAAAGCTGAGTTCAAAGGGGAGATGGAAATCAGTGCAAGATTTTGGTCTCCAAGAGACAGCAGGTTACAGAGCAAATGCCTGGAACAAAGGCTTCGTGCAGGACAGAAACTAAGCCTGGGTCAGATTCTGAGTAATTTTGATGGGGAGGGGAAAGCAGAAGGAGCTTAGAAAACATCAAAGCAACTTTTTGGTATGACCAACACTATTTAAAACAAAAAGGTAGTTTTTTACTGTCTGAGCAAGATGTTGTTTTTGTTTCCAACTACTGCAGGAAGATAACCCTGTGTCCTGGTGCTGGGCAGGCCTGTGGGAGCAGTTTACTGGTCAAAGGGAAGTCATTCCTGCAGGAAGAAGTTGAAATGGAAATGATAAGTCCAGGACAAAGTGAAGGAAGAGAGAGAAGAGATGAGCATCACTCAGGCTCCACCCTGTACTGGGCTCACTAAAGACACCAAAAGAGCAGTGACAAGGATGAGCCACCCCTTGCACGTACACACATGTGTGTGTTAAGAAAAAGCCTGAACTCTGCTATGTTCTGAGGTATCAACACCACAGCAACTGCAATTTGGTTTGTGTAATCTGAGAGTATCTTTAAGATACAACCCAACCATAACAGGGAATTACTTAACTTCACCTGAGGCACAACATGCTGCCATGTCACCACTTCCTTTTGCAATTGTACTCAGCTATTTCTGTGACCAGCTGCTCATCACTGCTCTAATGAAAAGTGCTGTGGCTGGTTAGCTGGAAAGAGGGGTCACCTCATTCCTCAAAGGCTGTTTGCTGCTGGGTGTCTCGGGCTGAATCAGGAGCCTTTGGTCTGCCTGGAAGCAGCAGCATCCAGAGGCTCACACACTAACCCAGGTCTCAGCAGAGCTCAGGTTTGGTTTTCACCACCCCAGTGACCTGCAGGGTGACCTGAAGCAACTTAAACCATTGCTTTTGTGCCATTATTTTCTTGTCCCTAGAGTGAAGCTTGTGATATAGATCATCTTATGTGTAAAGAGGTTTAAGACCTTCAGACATAAAGCACTGCCAGTGACTGTTATTACTTTACTGTGCAGTTGGCAGCAGCCTCTCATGCAGGACTAAGTGTAAATCTATTTCCCAACCAGCTTTTATATTCACCACAACCTGCCATCCTCCAGATGCACAGTTCATTAGAGATCGTTCAGTTTTATCTGGCTGGAAAGTCCCGTGTAAAAAAAAAAAAAAAAGCCCTACTGATTAAACATGCAATTCAAATCCATCTCCTGGAGCAGAGCAGACAGTTCCTAATGCTTTATCTGCACTGCCTGAAATGCAATCTGTGCCACTTAGAGCAGAACAATGCTCGATTTCTTCATACTTTGCTCGAATTGTTAACACATAAAGCAGAAACACAGCCCATTTCCACAGAGAACTCTCTTCTGACACACTCAGTGTGTTAACCCAGAGTATAGAAATCTGCTTCAAAGCTAATAAGCTTTTTTTTTCCCCCTTCCTGCAAACACACTTCTCCACATCTGCACACTCTCTCTCCACTTCAACAGCAATAGTATTTGGTAAAGCTCTCCAAACAGGAGCCACTGCAGAAAGGCTGTATTTACCCGTGTTTGGGTAAGAACTAATAAGAGACCCGGTTGTGTCTGTTTCTAAAAAAAAAAAAAAAAGAAAGAGAAGAAAATAAAAATTCGAGTCAATATTTATACACCCACTGGTGAAATAAATCCCCTCTCCTCCCCAAGAAGAGGGATATAAAACGAAGTGATTGAAATGGGATTTCATGGAAGGGGACTTTGTTTGCTTATTTGTTTTCAGAGCTTGGGAGATGCTTGTTTATTTTTTTAAATGTTATTGTAATTTGATTGTAACGCACAGAGTGCATCAAAGCAGCTTCACAGTGGGACCTGTCGAGGATTCAAAGCTCAGGAGCCCTTATATGCTGCTGGACTCATTGCTGGATTGGATGGACACATGGCTCCAGTATGGCAGGGGCTGGACCATCTCCATTCCCACTAAACACCCTCTTGCTCAGCTTAACAGGGCCAAACTTGAAGTTATCCTTCCAGCAAGTTAGATACAGCATAAAAAATTTAATCAGCATTGTTCCAGCCCTGCCAGCACGGAGGTCCTGTGTGAAGCCCCTCAGGGCCAAGGAAAAGGCTCCTATTGACTTCATGGGACTCCAAAACATGCTCTGGTTTCACTGGGAGTTCTGTTTGTACAGACCCCTGGCTACTCCAGCCTCTCTGGTGCACAGCTCCTTTGAAGAGGAAAGAGCCACCGTCAAACAAAACAGTCAAATCTCTCTTCGTATGGAACATCTTATTTGTGTATCATCAGCAGACTTTTCCACTGGCAAACTCACCATATGTAAACAGAACTTATGCTTTTATCAGTGTCAGCTCACCTCGTAGCCAGCCTGAACACTTGTCCTGCCTCTGTTATATTGCTTTTCTCTGACTTTTCTTCATTATGAGCTAAGATTAAACTATTTCTTGTTTAGCTTAAAAAGGGCAACTTTTAATCTCATTTCATTGCTCTGTGGATCTTGAGATGCTCTTCTCCAAATGACTCTTCTACTGTCAAATCCCACATTTAGCACACAAACCAGACCAAAACTCACTGAAAAATTTGCATTAACAAGCAGAACGAAATAAGTGAGACTATTTAAACTTTTACTTCTTCAAAAGCCTTGAATAATATTTGTTAATATTCTTGTCAGTGGATGTGCCCCAGGCAGGGAGCAGGTACAGTGTTTGCAGTGTAGGGCTGGTACTGTGCACCTGACACCTCATTGTTTTAGGGTCAACACAACCTCAGTCATTAAGTGATGTGGGTTTTCACCTTTGCCTTCCTCCAAATAATACAGGACACCCAAACCAGCCATCCCCATCAAACGTCCCACAAACAGGTCGTTAGCACAGAAAAACACTTTGATGCCCCTAAAGTGCCTTTCATCATCACATCCTAAAGGCACTTTGCAATTATTAACGTGATCCTTGGATTCACCCACGGTTTTCCCTAATTCCCGGCTGGCTGTACAGAAAGCCACAGACACATAAAGGTGCAATTCTGCACAGGGGCATTTGCACATTCCCAGAGATCTCTGGGAGCTGGACTTATCACCCCGAGTTCAGAAAATAAAACCAGGCCTTTAGGAACTTGTCCCACCCTGATCACAGTGAGCAGCAAAACAAGGAGAGCCCAGAAATCTGTTCCCACTGTGCCACAAATCCCCAGAGCCTCCCATCCCCTTGACACCACTGCACTGGGTAAGTATTGGAAAACTCGCCTCTCCTATGGACATGATCAGCAAAGGGACCTTGTGCAGAAAGTAAAGTTTCTCTGTATTCTTCACCCTTTTATCTTAAGCTGGTTTTTACCTTTTTTTTCCCCCTGAAATGCCATTATTAAACAAGAGGAGCAAACTAGTTTCTGGGTAAAATTTTCCCCAAAGTAGTTGGAAGATAGCAAGAAATGCCAAGATCTCTTATTACCTCCTCCTTTAAAGGGGAAATAACATTGAATTTAAGCATTAGTAAATGATACTGATTAACATTTTATTTTATAGCTTTAATTTTTAATTTTTTTTTTCAGTCTAACAAAGACCCCCCTCTCCCCTCAGAAATGCTAGGAGGGGACTTTGCTGAAAATTATAGATTCCAGAGTTTGCAAGAGAACCACAAAAGCTTAATTATAGTTATTGACATACCAAACACCCACTGAAAGCTTAATCTTCCCTCAGCCTGAAATAACCACACAAAGTGAAGGTAGAAAACTGACACCAAACAGCCTCAACCTGGGACAGCTTTTTACTGCAGTGGGACACAGAGAGATGTCCTGGTCCCCTCCTGTCCCAGCCTGGAGGGGACACTGGGGCTGATGGTGTTGTCCCACTGACCTGGTTTGCTCAGAGGGATTTATCCCCCATAAAGCAGGATTGCACAAGTTATCCCTTCAAGATGTCCTTCTCCTAGGATGGACCTGAACGAGCTCCTGTCTCTGCTGTGGGATTCAGTACCTGTGTTCTGCACCATCTGTGCTGCTCCCAGACCACATGTGTGCACCCCATCCTCCCAGGAACCCGGGGCAAAGGCCTTGCAGATAGAGGTGCAACACTCCTGGGAATTAGCAAACACCCGGACTGCTGTACCCCAGCCCTGTTCGCTCCCAGGCTGTGCTGGCACGTCCCGGAGGAATGGTGCTTGTGGGCAGCTCCGGGCAGACTCCCCGCCGCCAACAGCTGCAGGCACATCAAAGGCCGAATGTCTACGGCCATGCTAAAAGGGTTAGAGAAGGTGAAGCATCGCTGGGGTGTTCCCAGGGAGCCCAAGGAGGCTCCTGAGCATCATTTCCTCTGAGGGATCCCAGATGGAGTGGGTTGCCACACTGTAGACGGGGCCGCAGCCCTCGGTGATTTATAGCCTGTCCCGCTGCACTGCTCACACAGGGCCCCTTGGACCGCGAGCACGACCCTGTGACAGCCTGGGAAAGGAAGGGAGGAGCCCGAGGTGGAGGCGGCAGCGAGGACTTGGGTCATTGTCACAGGCAGACACTGATACAGAGCTGGGGAGACAAAGCACAGAACTACGAGCAACAAGGCAGCCCAACCTCCTCTTTCATTTTCATTTCCTCAGCAGGGGAAGTCCCCATCCTTGTCCCCAGAAGTCACAGGGTGGTTTTTGAGGGGATGGAGAAGGCTGTTCCACCCGGGCTGCCTTTGCCCCAGGGCGCTGCACACCATCACCTTCCACAGCACGGCTCCAGCACTCCAAATAGCACCAGGCTGGACCACAAACCCTCATTTAGACCAGAGCGAGTGTATTCATGCAAAAACCCACAACAGAGCTTTTAAGACCTGTAGGAGTAAACTGCTGACTGAGGAAACCTGCTTCACACTCACACCCAGCCCCTCTCTGTGGGGCTGTCACAGATCAGAAAGACCAAGGAAAGGTGGAACAACCAAGGCTGGATGCAACTCCACTGCAGGCTGGTGCTTGAGGGTCGTGGCTATAGGGGAAAGCAAGTTCAGGCAGACTTAATATGAGCTTGTGAGCTTCCAACACCCACAAATTCCCCACACTTGTATTTTTGCCAGCAAGGGATGTTGCCTCTGCCTTGTGCACTGGACAGCACGATGGTACCTGCACTGCTTAGCACTGGCCCCCTCCCAGCAGCCTGTGGGTTTCCATCTCTGCTCCGTGCAGGGGTGGTGTTCCTGTGGCAAGCTTTGATGGGAGCAGTTCCCCAGCCAGTGCACAGGGTGGACAAAAAGCCTTTGTAACAAGGGGGAGGTTGGAATTAACCCTTTTCCACAGTGAATTTCACAGCATGTATATCCAGGTAATTTATCACTTAACGCCACGGCCCAGTGCCCAGCATCTCCCCTTGCTGACACTGAGCCACAGGTGACATCTGTAACCCCAGACACAACCCAGAGGCTCATGTAAGACTTCTCAAGGAAGGAGACTGGCAAGCAGAGACCTTCCCAGCAGAAGGTGGTACAACACCCAGGTCTGTGGTTGGTGCTCTCATTTACAAGAGTGATCAAATAAATCTCCTTAAATCTGGAAGAGAGAAAGTAAATGGAGTAAAGGCTAAAACTGAGCAGGCTGGTTATTGAAAACAGCAGTATTAAACTTATTTATTTTCATCTCCTGTGCACCAGCTTTTGTCCACTGAATAGCTACAGAATTCACTGGCATTATTCCTAATTTTACAATGATTTGGAAGAAGAGGGGACAAAGGCAAGCAAACAAAGCTAATTGCCTTCAGTGTTTTGTTTATCTGGGTTTTGTTCAGCCAAACAAAGAGGACGTTCAGGTCCAAGCTGACTGTGGAGCCACAGATCTCTTTTGCTTGGCTGGTCTGTTTAAAAACAGTTTGCAATTTTGGCATCCGGCATCTTCAGCAACTACCACTAGCAACTACTTTCTTATCTCCATCTGGTCACTATAGAAACCCTGGTGACTCCAGCCACTATTACTACAGATTAATCAACCTTGCAAAGCCCCTCCAAAAAAGCAGGAAGTCCTCCAAGAGCCAATCCCTTGGTCATAAAAAGAACAAAGCCAGCAGGAGATTAATCACTGGATGCTATTTCCAATGCAAAAGTCCTAGCAGGAAAAGTCCCAATTTTAATAACAAAGCTATGCATTGTCACCCATCCATACCAACATGCTTTTGTTCTTGGAGCCAGAGAAGAACACACTGAGCACAAATGTAAATAATTCGGCGGGGAGAGCGCGCTGCTGGCAACACACCACAGAACATGGGCTACATGAACCACAACCAACCAGTTCTGCCAGCTTTGGTTGCTTTCCCCCCATCAGCCAATGTCTCAGATTTCCCAGTGCAGTCTGAGGGAGGCACAGCAGTATTTCCAGACATCAGGCAGAGGAGAAAAGCAAGGAAGAGGAGTCTGAGGAGGGAAATCCAGCTTGCTGTGGTTGCTACTTGAGAGCAAAACACCTGGTTGAACACAGCTGTGCCAAGAACTGAGGTCACCTATACCTGTAAGTCCCTAAGAGAGATTCTAGCAAAACAAAGTCACCAGATGTTAAATAACCTGTGAGAAACGGCCACAGGTATCTCCACATGACTAAGAAGGCTGAAAATGTGCCTCAGCACTGCAAGGTGGGACTTGACAACCTTTCAGCAGCTACATGAAAGAGAAAGGAGGTTTCTAACAGTGTCACCTGTCCCAAAGTGCCAAGGCCAGCACAGCAGCAGGGTGCAGGGTTTGGGGACAGCCAGTGGGGTGCAGGGTTTGGGGACAGTCCATGGTGATGCAGAACATCAACAGCTAGATTTAGTCCTTGCGTCTTCTCGAACAGGGAGCAACTGTGGGAGGGCAGGGGCTGAGGATCAGAAGTGCTCTGCTGCTAAGTCCTACAAATGTACAATAGGAGAAGTTTCCAAAAAGCCCTGGGACTGTGAATATCCTTTTCTCGTTCAGAGAAAAATAATAAGTGTTGGCAGTTATTTGTATTTCCAGAAAGAAAAATGTAAGAGTCAGATTTGAGAAGACTAAACAAAGTTACGGGACAGAAGGCAAAGAAAAGCAGCTCCCAATCCATTATCTTTTTTATGACATTGTCAGCATGACCTTGGGCCACCTGGAAAATGGCATTGCCATGTTTTTCCCCACTAGACACCTGCACAAGGCTTCCCAACTCCCAGCAGGAAGAGCAGTTGGGAGGCTCAGGGAAGTCTCTGGTACCTGCATGGAGCAGCAGGACAGCCCAGTGGAGCATGTCCTGCCCATACCTCTCCCATTCCCTGCTGCTGGCAGGAGCTCTTGGAGCCACTGCCCCATCAGTGACTCCTATCCTGACACCACCTGCTCCTGTTCTGGGACACAGATTCCTGGAAATTGGCCTTTGATTCAGGGACTGGGTTGGAGCTTTATTCCACTTTCCCAACCCTTTCTATGCCCACTGTTTTGAACATCTTTCTCAAATGAGATTTTTACAATCATGATTTAATGCTTCAGGTTACAAAGCTTGGGAGTTTGGGAATAATTCTTAAAACTTAGGCTCCTGAAGGCTTTTGTGTTTCTAGAGTACAACAGGCTGCACTATGACATGAAATGAAGGATGCATTTGGATGAGCCTTGTACAGTGTCCAGGACAGACAAGGAAGAGGTGCCTGACCAGCTCAGGGCTTGTTGCTCAGTAACCAGAGCTGTTACAGTGCTGACTCTACAAGAATTTGCCAATAATCCTTCCAGCCTAACTATAAAAAGACCTTTTTTTTTTTATTTTAATTTATGTTATTATTTTCTGTTTGCACAGTCCTGTTTCAGAGTGGACTCCCAAGGAACAAGGGAAGGTAAGGATCAAGGAGAAGCCAATGCAAACAGTTTGGGAGGGACCCTTTGGAAATCAGGCAAATTTCAAAGATTTCTCATTCAAGTGTCCTTCACTCTCCTCACATCAGAGAGGGAGTACTGAGGAGTTAGGTCACTGAATCCAGGGAAAAGTCAAACAAGCAAATTTCTGCTGAAACCTCCAAGGTTACCATGTCATGATCTTGTTCCAAGGGGTGAGTTTCTGCTAAGCTTGACTGAAATGTGAGCAAGATGACTTTTAAATAAACTAAGAGGGTGGAACACATTAACATCCTGCCCAACTTGATTTTGACTATCATGGAAAATGAGAAAGAAAAATTGGGTGCAAGGCATTGGATAACTAGACCCCATTTTAATTGGGATGAGAGCCAGAAGGGGAAAAGAGAGCAACAGCCCACTCTGAAGTCATGCTGGACACAGACCTGCATTTGAAAAAGGGCTTTGGGTCTTTTGTTAGTTTTAAGACTCTTAAACCCCAGCTTTCATTAACATAACGGAAATAAAGCTCTTAATCCCAGTTTGTAAACACAGATGGAGGCTGCCACACTAATGCCAAAGATTTAAAAAACGGCTGGGTCAAGGTGCTTCCACTTTTGCAACTACTTATGATCCCAGAACAAACCAAAGCACTCCTCATCTGCACCCAGAACCATCCAGAAATTCTATTCAGAGGAGTTTACTACACCAAAAATATTAATTAGCTGCCCTAACACACAGCCCATCTTTTCTATTCATCAATTTTTTTTTTTTACTTCTGAATGTACCACATTGATTGGTAAACACTGAGCATCATTTTATCAACCTTATGACTTGGGACTCCTTCTTTTTCTCTTACATGCAACAGGCACAAAAGCTCAGTGACTGTCATTTCCAATATTGGTGCCAAGGTGCTGCGCTCTCCCCTCCTTATAAATTACCCCCAAAACAACTGGATGCTCCCCTGGTTTGACTGGGGCAGCATGCAGACAGCAACTGTCCTGATAAATGCCTTGCCTGGGTTTGGAGGATCCCTGCTCCTGGCTTCCCTCCTTCCCTTTAGCCACCAGACAAACACAGGCACTGGAACGAAAGGGACTTTCACACAAAGCAGCAAATCCAGCTCAATTTTCCACAGTCTGTGCCTTGGGCTGCCAGCCCGTGGTGCTACCGCAGGACCTCCCATGCTGGATGTGCTCTGGGCTGTCTGATCCTCCCAAACACAGCCTGGTGGCAAAACTAACAGCATTTCACACTCTTCCACTCTGGAACTGTCCTGGGACATCCCAGCACACTTGGAAGCAACTCTGTCAGCTCAAACCAGATCCCAGGGTTCACCTCAGACTCTCAGGGGTCTCACTGTCTGCATTTCAGCCTGACATTTCCCAGGTGTTTCCTCAGTACGAGGTTTGGCAGTTGCAGGATCTGCAAGACTCTTCCTGGTTAGAGCTTCCCAGAACACGCACTGACAGGGATTTACTGGAGGTTCAGAGATCACGTGGCAAGATGAGGACGGCAAGAGACATTCACAACGGATTTGGGAGGCTCAGCACCTTCTTCCTGGACTTGCAATAGCTGTGGTTGCTTTAACACATGCCTCTTCCTCACTTCTGCATCCTTGTGTTATCTTTTTTCTTATTACTTACATCTTTTCCCCACATTGAATTGCGATACATTCATTTTTTTTCTTAAAAGCCTTTTATATTACACACCCCAACAGAAGTTATAAATTCCCTTAGGAAATGGGTGTGCATACAGCAACGTATATCCCCACTACACTGCACCAAAGAAGCCTCGTCATGTCCAGGCTCCTTCTATTATTCAACACGTTATAGAAACTCCAGGCACCCAACTGGGGCCTCTTTGTGCTCGGGCTGGACAAGTGCAAAGAAAACGCTCCCAGCACTCGAAACTCCACGGTTGAAGTTTTTAAAAAAAGGGGGAAAAAGAGCCCCGAGGGGACACCAACCCCAGCTCACACAAGCCACACATTTCACATCCCACCTCACTTCCCTTCCTTACGGATGAAGCAAGCTTAGGAACAACAGAGGACTTGGATAAGCTGAACAAGCTCTGCACAGCACGTTTTCTTTTTAGTGCACTGAGCAAAAGAAACACACATTATAACCTTCTCAGGCCAGTCAAGTATCATATCACACTGATTACTCCCTGCTTTAACATCAATCTGGCAGGCTTTACACACATCAGCCATGTGCTGAAGGGAACAAGTTCCCACAAATCTATTTATTTTTGGAAAGGGCCTGATAAAAGCTGTTAGTTCTAGCTTTGCCTCGCTCTCCCAGAGAAAACCTTATTCACAGCAACCAGAATATTTGAAGAACACCAACAAAGAAGAAAACAAAGCCACTAAAATGTAAAGCTAGAATTTATTCCACCACCACAAAAATCAAAGCTGCTGTAGACACGAGAGGGAGAAGCCCTGGTGCTGGGGACAGCAAGGATTCCACAAAGCCACAGAGCTGCAGAGTCACTGCACCTTCTGCAGAGCTTGTGATGGGGCTCTTGGCCTCACCACAGGTTCATTTACTGTGGAGACAAGCCTGGAGTTCATCCTTGCCCTTTGCACATTCTTCTCTCCCTGTTTCAAATTAGGGAGTTTCTGCTCACTCAGCAGAAATTAGACTGGTTTGCTTTAAAAGAAAGGGCAATTATGAACCTCTGCTTTTGCTGGGCTTCTTGTGTGCCAGGTGAGTACTAGAGCAGAAGGCAGAGAGGGAGCTGGAGGGGTACAGGGGTCTCCAGGCATCCAGCTTCCACAGCTAGCAGAGGTCTCACTGGCAAGCTCCAGGATTTCTTCCCTGTGTAATCCTTCTCCAGGCTCAGTCATCTGTTTGTGCAGCCCCCTGTCAGCAGCAGTGGGAGAGCAGCAGCTCTCTCTGCCTGGGAGAAAGAGGAGGGGGACACGGAACCCCCCTGCAAGGCTCCTATCCCTGCCTCCTGCTCCCTGACCTCTGGGGATGCTGCAGAGCCCATCTGTTTGCTCAAGTTTTTCCTGATCCAAGTGGGAAAAATCTCCTTCCATTCTTGGAGGAGGGGAGGAAACAACTACTAGTGCTGCCAGGATTGCTCACCAATACAACTCATCTGTTGTGTGTGGAGATCCTAAAACTGCAGTTTTAAGGATATATAGGGGGCTGTGATGCCCTAATGGAGGTATGGAAGCAGCACAGTCCAGAGGAGAAAGGGAAGAAGGTGAGGAAAGACAGCCAGGATCTCCATTCAACTTTCCATTTTAGAAATGCAGAACACCATATTTCTCCTTGAAGGGCACAGGGGGATAAAGGTATTTGGCAATTTTGAGATTTAGCCAGCAATTTTGAAAGTAAAAAGAAAAATAAAGACAATCCCTCAATCCACAAGGAAGTACCAGCTTGCTTAGGGGTATTTTGAAGTATTTACGTGACTGTAAAAACTCTGTAGAATTCTAGGTTGCTTCATTAACATCTTAAGAATAAAATCACTAGAAAGCTTCACTCTTATCCCAGAAATCTAATTCCATCTTTAAACTGGAAAAATATGAACCTGTCTTTAATTATAAAGGACTGTCTCTTGTTAGTGTAGCAGTTGGTGCTGAACTTGCCATGAACTAGAAAGGATTAAAACATTGTCTGGGTGGGGAAGGGGGTGGGGGGGAAGTGAAGCAAAATGCCCCAAAGGATTATTTCATGGTCCTACCTTAATATTTCATTACTTCAGCAGACTTTAGTTAAGTCTTCAAAGACAAAGGAAAGTCTCTTAGGATCCTTCCTCTATTCCCTATGAGAGGGGACCAGAAGATTTCTCACTTTGACAAGATTTTCTGCCTTTCCTCTCACCTGCAGCCACTCCCCACCCTGAAAGGGGCATCCATGGCCCTGCTGGGAGGTGAGGGGAGACCCAGCGGGCAGCGGGACATAAAGGCTCCCAGGACCTCATGGATAATTAAAGCTTTAGCCATGGGTGCCCCCTTGTGCCTCGGTGAGTAATTAAGCACAACCGGGGAGTCAGAGTCATGGAATGGTTTGAGTTAGAATGGACCTGAAAGTTCATCTCATTTCCTCTTCAGACAGAAAAATCAAGCACCCAGGGGGGTTGGACTAGATGACTAAAACTGGGTTGGATCAGGTTTGGAGCAACCTGGTCTAGTGGGAGGGTTCCCTGCCCATGACAGAGGGGTGGAATGGGATGAGCTTTCAGGTCCCTTCCAACCCAAACCATTCCATAGTTCTCTGATCCAGGTGTACCATGACTGATGTGACGCGCTGGGCTGAAGATGAGCCACGTCCACCCTCAGCTGTCACAGGACTACACCAAGGCTGTACCGAGTGCCTGCCTTTCTCTCAGCAGCATCATTCAAGGCCTCCAACATTTTGGCACAACTAAAGATGGATTTTTCCGCTTCCACTTCTTGGCAGCTCATTTCCTGGGGCTATTTGTCTCTCCTCTGATATTTCTGCTGCAGAAGGGCCAGTCCTAGCACTCCTAATCTGCTCTGCTTTGAATCTCACAGCAGAAAGGGGCAGAGTCTCACTGTGCCTCAAACCCAACAACAGTCACTTCAGTACTGAGCCTCAATCAATACTTTAATGGGCCTAATTTTCTAGCTTTTGATCAAAATGCCTTTAGAGCAGGACATCCTCAGATATTGCCGCTGGCATTCCAAAATAAGCAGAAAGAACAAGATAACCTTTGTGAGACTTCATTCCCTACAATCTATAGCTGAATCTACACAACCTCATTTTAGTATCTCCTTAACCCAGTCTGGTACACGAGAGTTGAGCAAAGCTGGATGTGAAGCGGCTCCTGACCTCTCAATCTGCTTATTATCACTTTGGGAAGGCATGGCAGCTCCTTCATCTTTGAAAAGATGAATGGTTATTTTGTCTCTGAAACCCCCCCACACCAGGCAGATTCAACATTTGAGATTTGAAGTCCAAGCTAAATTTAGTTGAGACAAATTACAGAAGTCAAAGGATCTGGGTTGGGGACTTTAGTGAAGGCACAAAAATATAAATTCACTCTAAACCCCTCCAAAATATTCTCCTGCTTTTTGAATCCCTTGGTACAAAAAAAAAAATCAGGGAAAGTCTCAGGGAATTTTAGACTGTTGTCATAATGCATTCAAATATTAACAAAACGGGCTTCTTTTAAGCCCTTGAAAGAAAAATTAAGGCTGTTGTAATAGCCACAAAGATCAACTCCATTGAATACAGAGTTTAAAGTGCAGTTAGTTCTGTTTCGTTGCCAAAGTTATTGCATGTTTGCATGGTTTTAGCTGCTCTAGGACATAGCAGAACCAAGGCTTTATTGCTTTGGTGCAAAAGGTGCAATGAAAAGTGTTGGGGAACTAGTTTCAAGATCATATCAATCAATTTATCCTATAGGATAAACTGCTTCCCCTTCAGAAATGTGGAAATGGCAATGGAAAATATTCCTAGTGGTTTGCACCAAGACTAATGGCCCAGTCAGGCTGTTCTTGTAGCCAACACTGCTGATGCTGAGAACAGACAATACTCTGGGTACCACAAAGCCCCAAGTATTTCATGATGAGCCAAAACTTTCTGATCAGTTTTCAAAGTTTGCTTCACTAAAATCCTGAAATGAGAAGAGGTAACACTTCAGTGTGCAGAGGTTGGAGAGAACGTCCTGGGTTTGCTTCAACTTTCCCCTCTCCAGCTGAGAAGTACTTAGAGTTGGGCAAGATTCACAAATACCTTTGGTTGACCTAAAGTGAAAAACTTTCAGCATGTAAATAATTCATCTAGAACTCCTTGCCCAGTTCTGAAATTACACATCTCCTGAGTTATTTTTCACGGTGCAGGTGGACAAGCAGCAAGGAAGCAGCACCTGTGGTGGGGATATTTATTACCTTCCCGCGAGACTCTAGATCTGCATTAGCACCAAGATATTTCTTTGGTGCTTTGGCTTCAGCTTTGGGTCAATTCTTGAGGCAAAGCTGATGCCTGAAGCACCCAGAAGTCACATTTGTTTCCATCTCTCCTGTTTGGTGGGGACATCAAAGCCACCCAATAAATCCACATCACAGGTTCTTCCACAAAGGAGCAAACCTTGTTTTGGCATTTGCTGTTACTCCCCCGAAGAGCAGCATCAGCTCAGGGCACTGTGGCATCAAAGGGGTGACAGGACTGTTCGCACATTAACAGTTAAGTATTTTGAAGCAGTTTTGGAGATGTACATACAGATTTCTGGTCCTTATTAAAATTAATGAAAGGTTTTTATTCAAATGCCAGTGCTGCCTCAGAAACCTCAGTCATTATGGCTCAGAAGTTGTCTCTGTCATGCAAAACCTCTCAGGATGATTTAGAAAGTTGTACACAAGTTAGTTATTATATTTCAAGTCACAATTATTATTTAAAGGTTAAATTGCATATTGGGGGAAAAAATAAAGAAAGAAAAGGCTTCAGACAGATGGAAAGAGTCACTAAAGGGGAGTGCAGTATTTTAGGGGCTAAAGCATCAATTGCATATGGGCATAGAAAGCAAAGAGCACAAAAGCAGCTGGACTGAGCACAGCAGACGGAGACAGCAGGGACTCTTCAGACTTGTATTCAGATTTTGCTTTAACATTCACAAAGCCAAGAAAGAAATGAAATGGCAGGAGTGGTGCAGCAAGTCCCTCTTACGCTCAGGCGCAGAAAGTGCATCTCCAAAGATTTCTGTTAACCTCATGTTTTAGCACACAAAAAACTCCCATTCCTCCCCCTCATATGATCATATTTTCATAGCAATCATTTCTCTGGCTCAGTTGCCAAAAGCTTCTGCTTCTCACCAAGCTTCTGCTCCCAGGGCACTGCAGAGTGGAACATGAGTGAAATGAATACTAAGCAGAGTCAGGCTCCAAAGATTGCCATTACCTAATCCTGTACCATTACACAAATGTATTTGTTAGGAATATTCCAAGGTTTTGGGAAAAGGTTTACAGCAGCTCACAGTGTTCCTGCAGCCTACCATGAACACTGCCTTTACCCATCATGGAACCACACTTGCACTCCTACATGGAAAAGACAGGGAATTACAGTGAACCTCAGAAATGCTGAGGGAAGATTCCTTCAAACACTGAAAACACTGGCTTATTATGTTATTACAATTCCCTGGAAATTGCTACGTAGTCATCACTAGAGCATAAAATTTCATCAGAAGCCTCTGAAACATTCCTGCATATGGATTCCAGGGGAAGTTTAAAAAGCCCTCATATGCACAGAGGATCACAGCAAACCTGTTATCCATCTACAGCACCAGAATATGGATCTGGCAACACAGAACTTCTTGACTGCAGCCACCCAGTAAATTGATTTTTGATTAGCCACGTTGTTTAAACCAACCACAGACCTTTACAGCAAACCCTGGGCTGCCAGGCAAAGGGTCAGCCCCACAGCTCAGCCCAGCTTTGCAGAATTCTTCCATTGGTTCTGGGCTGAAGTTCAAGTGAACCTCTAGATGGGGAGATGGGTTTCAGTTTAAAATTGGCAACCCTTGGTGATTTTATCAACAGTCTCGTGATGTTGGCATATTGCTTGAAACCCCCCAGCTCTTGGAATCTTGTGCAAGAAATTCAACAACTTCTGCTTAAAAACCCACAAACCTTTCTTCCATGTAAGCATTCTCCAAACCTCAGTTCTACAGACCTTCAGAAGCCAAAAGGAAAGGACAATATATGACCTATCATTTAAATGTCCTTAGGTTTGGAAAATTATTTATGACTTTTTAAACATCTGGTATTAATAGTGTGTTTCTGGAAACATTACATGAAAATTTTCTCTCAAAACTGTGACTTTAACTCGTTCGCTTTGAAATTCTGGATATATTAATGCAAAGAGAAATGCAAAAGGCAAGAAGGGGAAATGAAACAGCAGTGAACATTCAAAAGTTTTTTTTAAAGCAGAGTGAACCATTTCCTCTCTAAATCAAAGCACTGCACTTATTCTGCAGGTTAGTCGAGATATTCCTGACTGACCTACAGCCTCTAGGACATAAGCTGAGCAAGACCTTAGAGTAAACCCATCTCAAAGTCCCAGTCAATGATCTGCTTTAAAACTGCAGACTGACTCCAAATAATCCCACAAAATCTTCACCAGCCACCATACCTGAAGCCAATTTATGAACAGTGACTATAATTTAGGATCCAACAGAGCTGTGCCTGTGATCTCTTTCTGGCTTCTCTAACCCCATTTACTTTCCAGTGTTGGTTTTATCTTTCCCTTTTCATCCTTCACATCTCCCCCTCCCTTCTCACACAGTAGCTCTTTCATCTGCTCTCAATAGGTGCTGCTCTACCTAATTAATTGAGGACTTAACAAGTGCACTTTCTAATTAAAGTAAATAAGCCCATACTTGGAACAGTGGCTCACAGTGTTATCCAGCACTCCTTCCTCAGGAACAGGATATTATGTGCTCCACCTCCTCAGTGCCAAATTAATGCATTAAACTAATAGAGCAGAAGCAAAAATGTCTCATAAAGCATCATTTAGAAAAATGATTCTAAAACCTAAAGCAGTTGCTGGCCTTGAGTCTCTGCAGTCAATGAGGTCTATAATATTTGGCAGAGAACCAGACTTTGGGAAGAGGGGGGAAAAAAACCCAAGTCATAGATTTAGATTTCAAACCCAAACTCCCATTTGGTGCTTCCAGTGCTCCTGTTGGAGATGACTTAGTGCTGGGGTTGGGGGAGGCTGGAGGAAGAGGCAAGGGAACAGAATTTCTATTCCCTACTATGGTGCCTAAATGACTAAGTTGGTCCCAAAATAACACCCAGCATTAAGACTTCCCTCTTTCTTCAGGGTTGCTTCTGTGCCATGAACCCAAGATGAAGATTTAGAGGGGTTGCTTGGAAAATTCCCATCTGTCCTCCCCCTTGATCCATATCTGAGGTTATATGTGGGTCTCCACCTCTGTTATTAAACTGATGATGATATCCCTAATGTACACAAATGACTCAAAACAGATGCATTTAAAAGAAAACTGATTATTAATCCCTCCACACTTCCTCCCACTAGGTTAAACAGGGGCATTCACAGTCTCTTTTATGCAATAGGTCAGACTGTGGAAGGATCTGCAAAAGCTGTCCTGAGCTGAAGGAGAAAGTCTGGAGCAAGAGAGAATATAGAGGCCAAATAGAGCAGACAACGTTCTGGCAGGGAGGAAAACCACTTTTTCTTATCCCCTCTTCCAGTGTAACCAGTTAAATGAAGCAAGAGGGGTTTGGGAGTGAGGTTGGCATCCACTTGAAGCCTTCTTGAGCAATGAGAACAGGGGATTGACTGCACCATCTGCGAGTGAATTCCCCAAACAAATCAAGTCAGCCACCATCTCCTTCTGTTACTGAAGGCTCTTGTGTAGCAGTAAGGATGAAAGCAGCATTCTGAGGATTTCAGAATATTCTATAAATGGTCAAAAGTGCTTCCAAATCAGCATTTGAATTTGTGTCATAATTTGTTTCCACAGATGGGCTCAGAGCAAAACCGTGTTAGTTTAGGCCTTATGTACCTGAAGTTCATTAAGTCAAAAGAAAGCTTTGTTTCTTTCCGTGGTTTTTGGATGAGTTTACAGGTTTCAATAGCCTGAGCAGGGCTATGAGAAGAACTAACAGGATAGAGGGAACAGAGGTGCATGGAGCCATGAGGAGTGTGAAAAGAACTGTATTTTGCATCAAATTATTCTCTGCTTTTTGCAAGCTCCTGGCTTTGAGCAGTTAGCTCAGAAATAAAGATTTGTTTGTGTTCTTCACAGTCTCTCCCTGTTGTGGAAACCAGACAGAAAGCCAAACAAAATTGTGCTCTTCTCACTGCATTTCCTTCAGCAATAAACACCTTCATTTATGTATATTTAAGGAAAAAAAAAGGGGAAAAAAAAACCCAACAAAAAAAAGCCAGGAAGCTGCAGCTTAAATCTTATTTAGCTATATGCAAAATCAGCCTTAATCCATGCAGAACAGTAGGGCAGATCTGGGTTCAATCTCAAGTCTTTAATATTAATTTTACCTCAAAATTCTTGTGTGCTTTGGTCTCCCAAAACCATAGGAAAAGAGATCCCTCAAAAACTGGTTTAAGTTTGGATCAGCACAGCTGTCAGAGCTCATTTGTCTGCCAGCCACAGCCCTTGGTACAACTACTTCCCCCATATGCCACACGGCCTGGGTGTTGTTACCAACAGTTGGCAGCACAGATGTGCCCACTAAAGTAAATATCATTTTTTTAATAGTATTTTTAAGTAATCAGAAATTATTTTCTCTGCATGAGGCTCTTGGTCACGCTCAGTTTTCCAGAGGAAAGCTGCTGTTTTTCAGCAGGTCCAAAGCCTCAAGTTACCTCTTCAAATACAAATCCACTTGCCTTTCTGTTGCCTAGAGTTAAAGCCAATGGAGAAACAATAACTCTGCTCCAGCCTGACATCCTGAGCCATGAGAGGAAGAGAGAGGTGTAGGAGGGATGGAGCAGCTGAGCAGGGAGTACAGTTACACTCAGAGTAGTGACCAGCAGCTCCATAAAGCCACTGAGCTTTGTTATTGTGTTAGCACTGGAAGCACGACATGAAAAGCAACATTTTAGTTGTATTATGTTATTAATTTGGCTAAAAGCCATCGCCTTCTCTAGATTGTCTTAAAAATAACTGTTTCCTACTGAAATAGCTTCCTTTCTCCCCTGCCAAATAATAAAAGCAGTTGGGTTTGGGGATGTGGGGGAGAAGAGGGCCCCAGGTTGTTTCCAGTTTTTCAGGCCTATGGAAACTTCAGAGGACACACACACAAGAGTGATGAAAGTCCAAAGGGCTGGAGGGTTTGGTGCTTGTTTTTGTTCCCTCCCTGCCAAAGCAGCAGCAGTTGCCTGTTCTTTCCTTTGCGCCTGGCACTGGTAGGACAAGCCTCTGCTCTTGGTACCACCACGGGCTGTTGGCACTGCTCACTGCCCTGCTGTCCTGAGCTGATCCTTTTATTCCATGGCACTCACCTCAGATGTATTTCAGCTGGCTTGGTGGCCTTGCTATTAAAATAAAAAACCTGCATGAATCACCTCCAGTTTATGCATGGAGAGAGTCACAAGCCTGTTGCTCCTGTTAGCCACTGTTTGTCCCACATGCCAAAATATCCACCCTCTTCTGGGCGTTTCAGCCACTAAAGTCACCAAAAAACCTTCTTCTTCAACAGGGTGGGTGTTCTCAAAGCTTACTTTAGCCTTTAAAGAAAATAATCCTGACTTCTCCCTGTCGACTTGCTGCTGAGAGCAGCCTCCTCACACTAATTTCATTATCCATTTTCAAGTTATGTTTCTTTAGAAATACTTTCTGTTAGTTTGATGCTTGAGAAAAAAAAAAAACACCCTTGGGTTATTTTTATTCTGTAAACACTGATATTTGCTCTTGCATTGACCTAAAGTGTAAGGATGCTCTTCAGTGGAAAGGTCAGGAAAGGATGGGAATTTGAGATAGACTCCAAATTGTGCTGTCTAAGACCTCCTCAGCAAACCCAGCAGAACAGGAGCCCCATTTTGTTATTAATATTTAAAGCCTGATAAATTCTTTGTGTAAGTGTAATCCTGTTCTCCAGGTAGTTATTCCTGAACACTGAAATAGTTCTGTGATCATATGGAAATTTGACATAGAGGTCTCACTCAAAGCCTCAAGAGTTTGGTTCAGAGTCAGAATTTTCCTGCAAATCCCCCAGTAGCAGAAACACAGATTTGCTCTGCTAACACTGAGGCTTGAGGCTGCTAGAAGAAAAGAGGATTATCAGTAACATGTCAACAAAGCCACTGCATTAAACAGTGACACCTGGCCAGGGCCCAGCAAAGGTGAAAAGGTGGCAGAATAGGTAGAATAGAAATACTGCGTAAAAGAAACGCTGTGAGCTCAATGCAGGCAACATTCACAGGATCCTTTCCACCACATTAAACTGCTATTGATGCACCTAAAGTGTCACATCCAGTACACAGACTAACTAGAGCTTGATAGCATCAATACAGGTCTGCAAATCAGATGTAGCCCTGGCAAAATGCAGGCAGAGGGAGCAGCCCCACAGTGAAGCCCAGCAGATGGATAAGCTATGAAACTCATTTTTACAGGACATCATGGAAAGCAACTGGAAAAATCCAAAAGACACTATCACCAAAAAAAAACCCCTAGACTGAAGTGACTGGAAAAAACCCCCATAAATGTGGGAAAAGTTATTGCTCTATGCTGGTTGTGACCCTCTTCCCTGGCTGCTCTTACTGGGGACAGGGATGTGAGGCTGCACAGATCTACACTGTGAGTCCTCCTACGTCCTCAGGGTCTTTGACCCAGGGACAGACACTGCCTTCACTCCACATTAGCATTGCTGATTTTTCTAACCAAGATTAAGGTCAATGAGCAGCTTTGTGCTCCTGCCATTTGACTTTGAAACGGGGACTTTGCCTGCACAAGAAATGCAAAGCACAGGGGCAATACAACAGGAGGATCAGTGCCAGGTAAGAGAAGAATCATCATAAACAGGGGATTTGCACATCATCTGTTAAAGCTTTCTGGGCAGGGACCATCCTGCTGGCACAGGCACATCTGACATCTCCCATGCACTGCCCAGATGTCCAGCTATAGGACATGTGTGTTCCTTTCATTGTAAACAGACAATCTAAAAGTGATTTAATTTTTTTTTTCCACAGGCCTGCACTTGTTTGCTTCTTGTCCAAGCTCATAAGCTCTGTCCCTGAAGAGTGAACAAATTCATCACCTTTCATGTAATGCAAACACACAGACAAACCCCAAGCCCCAGAACAGGACTTTTAGAGAGCCACAGGTACACGTTTCAAAGGAGACACGAGTCACCTGTTTGGCACCTGAGCCAAGCAAACCTCAGCTCTGGTGGAGCTCCAGGGATGGGTGAGGAGGCCTGGGGGTCTGACCAGGAAACAAATTACTGTCCCCAGGCAAAAAACAAGACTGGGAAGGAACAAACCCTCTTGAGCTGTGATCCTCCTGGACCATAAAACACCTCACTTAATCCTGGGCAAGGAAATTGGACACATCTGTGCTCCCAGTGGGGGACTCATTTTCCCCAAAGAATAAGCAACAGGCTTCTCAGATTGATTCTTCTCTCCCTAGACTAAAGAATTAGACACATCAGGGACTTCAGGGATGGAAAAGACCTGTTACAAATGCCAGGCTGCTGCCTCTGGCTGCCTCCACATCCCTTCCTCCCTTAGCGTGCTCTTTTCTGACCAGGAGCTTTGCACCTGGCTGCTGCAGGCTCTTTTCTCCCAATCCCACAACAAGCCATTTTGGGACTCCCTAGAAAATGAAGGATATGAACCAAAACTATTTAACAGCATTTTTAGGACACCAAACGAGCCAGCACAGCCACCTCCCATGTGGGAGAAAAAGGGAAAGGGTCTGAACTCAAGGTCTTGCAAAAGGATGTGAGGCTCTATCAGCTGGTGGAGGACTTGTGTGTGTACTTCACCACTTTACCAGGGCACAGCAGTCTAAGGTGGTGGTTGGATTTGTCCCAGTTACCCTCTTTTCCTACTACTCCACAGCCAAGAGGAGGATTGATTGTGATGGCTCATGCACCCCACTCAGAGCTCAGCCCCCTGAGGACCTGTCTCCTCTTCATGCAGTAATTTCCCATGTGCCCTTCCTGGTCTGTTCTTTCTAATCCTCTACTTCTCAGAGACCTTTAAATATATATTTTAAATTCCAACCAGATTCTTGGACTTGGCAGATAAACTGTGGGTCCCGTAAGAGTTATATTTTCTTTGAAAGCCTTGAATGAAGTCTTTATAAAAAACTTCATTAATATTGCTACCTATATGCCTGCTCCCCACTTCCTGTGCAAATCCAAACAGATTCTCCACACAGAAAGACTTTTGAAATTCGGGTATTTACTTCCCCCAAACAGCGAGAGTGTTACTGAGGAGTTTGTGGTAGAGTCAGGCCACATGTGTGTTGTCCTGCTGGAGCTGAAAAAGATGAAGCCCTCTATTCATTGGAGATGAAAAAAGTAGATGCAAGAGGGGAGGATATGAAGCTGGGGAGATTAGGGCTCTGGAATTCTGTGCTCTGGCTTCGTGCTGTTGGCAGAATTTGGCCCACATTTGCTACTAGATTATATGACAGTAAAGAGTCATTACAGCTCATGCAGTACAATGTGAACAAGGGTGTTACAGCTGGTTTTGCCAGAATAGTCAAAATTAGTAAAGGAGTTGTTTCAAAAGTAGCACAAACCTTCATTTTGTTGTGCGTTTTTGTTGTTGTTGTTTGGTTGGGTTTTTTTAAATCCCCCCAAACTGTTCTGTTGAATTCTGCAAGCTACAGATGAAAACCCCTGGTTTTCAGCACAAGCCATCCACCCAGATCCAACCAATCCCTCAAGAAACTGTGCCCCCAAAACAAATCCTGCTCCCCCTACAGCCAGAGGGTGAGGTCCCCTGGCTGAGAAAGGAGTTGGAACACAACTGGGATGCAGAGGTCAGAGTAGGACAGGCTACCAGAAATCCAACATATTGTAGTATTTCTGTTCTTAAAAGTCAGATTTTTCCAGTTGCACTATCAAAATCTGAGTAGCAGCAGGATTAACTACAGACAGCAAAGGGAAACACACAGGACCAGGGTGGGTATGAGACAGGCAGCAAGTGGAAAAGTCATCTGGGACAGTCCCAGCTCCCTCCTTTCCTATACTTTCAATTTCCTTCTTCCAATGCAAGGCCAAAAGACACGTAACTCTTCTTGAAAAGCCCTGCAAGCTACAGCCTACATGCCATGACATGCAAGTAATCCCTCTGAAGACTACTTAAATGTGTAAAATTATTCATTCCTGTAAATATATCTCAGGGAAGTCAGTCAGTACGAGAGGAGGACGGTGAAATCTCTCAGACCTTTACACACATTCTCAATACAAAGCAGTCTGTGAGGTTCACCAGAGAGCTGTGCACGCTCATAGGATACACAGCAGTTCCAGACCTCCTTTTGGAATTGCTGGAGCCAGCAGAATTCAAGGAGGAGACCCTAAAGTGGGAACCAAACCTCCTACACCTCAAAATGACTTAGTGCTGTCATTTCCTTTGACCAGGCTTTGACTGATGGCTTTAGAAATTCTCCTTTAACATAGGCTGTCCAAATGTTTGAACCCTTGAGCACAGAGCAAGGCTCATCACTGGCCAACTGTCTGAAAAGGGCCACAGACCTGACTTTTATTTAACTAGAATTAAAGATGGGAGATGCTTTGGATATGTCAACAGGGCTTGCTGTGTCCTGTTAAAACAACTTATTGCCCTTGTTAAAAGAAGCAGCTTGTTTTAAATTGGGTGTTTTTTAATTAAAAGGTGGCAAGCAAGGGAAAACGAAATAGAAAAGAAAATCCATTTGAACAACTTCACTTGAAAATTAGATTTCCTATTGAGAGTTGTGTGACCTTTCCTTCCAGAGGAACACCAAAAAACTCTGAACAAATCGCAAAACACGAAATATCTCATGGGAAGTTGTAATCAGTTGTTCAAAATCCCTCTGCTCCTCCACAGGCAGCATTCCCAGCACAAAGTATCCCCCCAACACCACAGTTCAGGGCTCCCATGACACACACACAGAGCAGTGCATTGGGAAACACACAGCACGAGCACAGAGGTCTGTTGGAGAGCAGCAGGAGCACAAAGTGACACAGAAGAATTGGAATATTCTGGGCTTGAGTTTTCCTTACCAAAAAAAAAAAAAAAAAAAAATTCCTCTCGGAAGGAGAACATTTTCCAAGCAGCTCATTTTTAATCTATTTGTCGGGGATAGTTACAGCTCACCCTGGTTTGTTTGGCGTAAATAATGAAAATTAGAGTTACATCAGATTTTGGCTGCAGGAGGGAGATACAGAGGAGCTGTTTCAGCACAAAGCTGTCTCCCACCTTCTCATCCCAGTGCTTCCACCAACCTGCCCTTCAGCTTGGACACACGTTGCTTGCACCCTGTGGCTGCAGGACTCTGCTCTGCCCTGGGTGATGGCACACAGACATCCTGCAGCCCCAGGGCAGATGCATGGCTGTCATCTCACCACAAATCCGCGGAAAAGCCACATCTTTCCCTGAGACTTCTTGGTTCTTAGTGACCCTTTTACATGATGCATTTCCCCAGGTGGTCGAGGAAGGTGTTTCCTTGGCACCTGGGAGGCAGTTCAACCTTCTGCTGTAGGAAACCCACAGAATTACTGTGGCATAGCTTGGAATCGCCCTGAAAAATCTCTTTCTTCCATAAAATCCCTGTATTAGGGATTATCTTGGAAGGTGCTGAACGCCCCACCTAAATCAAAGCCTTCCTAGGGCAGAGATTCCGTCCAGGAGCAGACCCTGCATCTCAGTACCACCACACCTACCTGTGGCACATGCTGTAGCCCAACATTTCCAGCTGGAAATAACACATCAAATTTGAACTATTGCAGCTGTGGATAAGTGTTCAGTTTTAATGGGAACCCACTGTGATGGGACAGACAACTCCAGCACTGACTGGTTCTTTGAAAGGAACAGAGGCCAGCAATATCACAGCAGAGAGTATGGGAAGGGTAAATATCCATGTGCAGCATAGCCAAGGAACATTGTTTAAAAGTCCTTCATGGAACAAATGAAAGGCTGAAATCTTAAGAAGTTCGAGTTTATTTTTTTTTCCCCTTTTTTTAAGGAAGGAACAAACATCTGTGGGAAGTATTTATGAGACACAGAATGCACCTCACATAGTACCCTAAGGGCCATCTTTAGAGTGGAAAAAAAGCTTCCATACTAGGAGTTTGTTAACATTGTGACAGGCATCAGATGCAAACACAAAAGCTCACTTGTTCTGTAATGACTTGCCGAGATAAGTGTCCCTTATCAGCAATACTGTTTTCTTTTGGAAAGGAAAGGACTCTGTGTGTACAAGCAGGGGATGGAAGTCAATGAAAACAGAAGGCTGGAGAGGTCTGAATGGGTATTTTGTGCTGTAATTCTAGCTTGGGGCTGCTTTTCGGGTGTGGAAATATCAAACACTGACCTCCCACTGATGGTCCTTGGCAGTGGGATAAGTCACTCATTTATTTTTGCTCGGCCACAAAGCTGCTGTGTAACATGGCAAGGTCCTTGCAGAGTTACACAGGGCTGATACATCTCCCAGGCAAACCGCCTGCACCCAGCACTGCTCCCAGCCCTCACATGCCCCTGCTCAAAATATCCCCCTGCTCCTGCCCACAACCAGGTAAATCCCCACAGCACTCCTCAGGCAGCTCTTTCAATTTTGGAAGAAAAGAGGATTTGTGCAGGAGAAATAGGGGGCCTTTGGTGTTGATGCCCTACTGCTCCTGACCCAAAACCCCACAATGCACCAAGCCCAAAGGAACTGCAGGAGAGCATCACATGCACAGGAGAAGGGAGGTGTGCAGGAACTTTTCTCTGTCCTAAGTAGTCACAACATTCTTTTAAACAGGGAGGAAAAGGAGAGGGAAAGGGTTTACAGAAAGGTGACCATCTTTGATCTGAGACTTCCTCAACAGGAAGGGGACTATGGGCTCTTCTGGCTCTTGGCTCAGGCCACCACATCCACAAGGACTGCCCTTGGTCTTGGAGCCACTCCTAATACCTGAGAATGCTCTGTTACAGGTTGATGATACAGGAATAAAGTGAGAACCTATAGGGGAGTGCTGGGCTCTTCTCTTGAACAACACAAACTAAGACATTAACATATGGCATCAAGATTTGGGATAATTAAAGCACAACCATGACAGTGGGGAGTTCTAGTTAAGTCCGATCGGAGCACGAATAAACTTGTCATCTCTGTTCTCAGAACACTTCAGACTTCTCTGCTACATCAGGGGGTTCAGCCAAATCAACTAAACAGCTCTCCTAAGCCATCTGACACTTCAGAGACCACCATTTCACAGCACACTCAAGCAGCAGCACAACTTTGGGGTGTGCTGTCACCAGATCACAGGAGGTTTCCCCCTCCACCCACATCAGTTTGCCACCCAGTGATCATATTGGCAGGTCTGAATGTAATGTGGAGCTGTACCACAGTCTGGATAGAAAAGCACGGGACACATCAGCAGGATGCATCAACAATACTGTGTCAACAGCCCATGGCAGATGAGGCAGAAACTCACTTGTTCCCAAGCACGTGACCTCTTACAAGGCACAGGCTGTGCATGGTCACAGGCTGTTCCATTAGACAGAGTGAGGCTGAAAAGTCTGGATTAAATAAAAGGAAAACAGCTCTGATAACCATCAATGTATCAGTGAACACTGCATTTCCCCACTGGCTTCACACACACAGAGGGGAAAGGGTGTAAGGCTAGAGGGGACTTTCACCTTGTTGGATGACAGAAGCCAGACTGACTGAAGGAATGGCTGTGTTTTCAGCTCCCACAGCCGAGTCAACGGGGATAACTGGCCAAGACACCATGGCTAAGATTTTACTTTTCATATTTAAGGCTACCCAGCTCAGCCCCATTCTGCCTCCAGAGTGTTCCAGGCTGGAACATCCTCAGAACAATCATGAGGACATGATTTCTTTGGCCTATGGCAAGCACTGCTGAAAATCCAGTCTGACACTGTGATGTATTTCTGCTCCTCCATTTCTAATTCAGCCACTAATACCTACACAGACTCTGTTCCATAAACAAGTCTGAAACTAGACAGGGGGGGGATCAAGGGATTTTGTGGGATTCGGATGCTGTAGCCAAGGAATGCTCCAACACCATCCACCAGAAACAAAAATTAAAAAGGCAGGTTCAAGAAAAGACATCCACCAGGAAAGCACTCATGGGCAAAGGAGTGGCTTGAACTTGAAGCAACTGTCACTTCATAACACAATCCCTCCTTCTGCCTTGGGTTTGGTCCTTCTGTTTGCCATTAGCCAGCCATGGAAATGTAATAGGTCATCATTAAATAATTGGGCTTCATAAGCAAATTCCCGCTCCCTGAGATGGTGATCCTCCTACTCAAGCCTAGAAGGCTCCTGTCAAAAGACTGGCAAGCAGGTGAAGAATCAGAACAAACCTAAGGCCTTGTGATCCCATCCAAGACAGCCAGCTGGATTCTGCAGGAACAGTCACCTGCTACAGCAGAGGCAGGAGATGGGGAAGCTTTCAGACAAAACCAATCAGGGCTCTGCAGCAAGAACTGACCAGTGCACAGTGAAATCCGTGCAGTTCTGGGCATCTTGTGCAATTGGTTTTTACAGGCAACTTTATGGAATTTACTGGATGAACCATCCCTGTGGAGACCAAGGGAGTGACAGGTTTTCTGTCGGCTGCCTGGCTGCAAAATGGCTTTTGAGGCCTCCTGGCTACAAACAGGGAGCAAAAAGGGAAATCAGGTGTTTTAGTGAAAATTCAGTCCCTTCAGTGTGAATTTGATCTCATGTAGTTCATTACTGCATGTATAAAGTTCTTCTAAAACCCAGACAAAGCACCACTGCACTGCTCTTGACCTCCTTGAAGCCTGGGAGCTTCTTCATCCCTCCAGCTTGGTGACATTCTCGGAGAGTAATTAGATATTTGGAAAAATGAACGACTGATATGCACATTGCCACAATCTACACCATGGTTTCCTGGATTGATTACAAGAACATCAAATACTAAAACGTTCAAAACCCTTACCTACATCATCATCTACTGCTCCTCCCCATCCACAAGCCCTCCTGCCATTATCACTGCAGCAAATTTACTAGATTTTACAGGTTTCATTTTTGATAAAGCCTTGCTACCCCTCAGGCAGCCCTAAGCCATTCCTTATTCCACAGGTGAGCTACTCTGCTCTGTTCTGTAGTTCCTGGTTTCTTTTCCCCCATTACATGTTTTAAGGCCAAGTACTGGGTTTGCTCTTTCAGTTCTGAGTAACCTCACTCATCCCCAGGAGTCCTCAAAGGGAGCCAAGAATGAACTGGTGCTCAGAAACCTCTTTGGCTCCATTCTGGGTACTTCAAGGTGATTTTTATCCTAGCCAATTATCCAAGAACCTCTAACGTGAGCCCACACCATTGATCATCAATGCCTGTAGAGCAATAACTGAAATAACAAGCTGCAATCATGCAGGTTTGGATGGACATGCTGAAACCATGGAATGCTCTGACCTCTTTGAACATGCAGCAAGCAGAGAATGGCTGCCTGTTTGGTCTCATTCACAATGATTCTTCCTTCTACTATTTTTTGGAGGCATGCCTATTCTTTTGATCTAGTTTCTACTTTTTTTTCTTTCCTTTTGGATTCTCAGGGCTCTAAGCAGCTCCAAGCTCAGCTGAGCTGGTCTCTTATTATACTCCCTCTGTTTCCTTTCATCAGGATAATTTGTGTTTGTGTCCCTCCTAAGTCAGTCTTTCACACATTACAGCAATCAATGGAACTGAGACAAACAAGACAAAAATCACTGTGTTCCGGGAGGCTTGTGAAGATACTGGAGGCCATATGTTCCCATCCCCAAATGGCTTTTAACTTATGCTTTCCATCATAACTTGCTGCCACAGAAGCCTCTTTTATTCAGCTTAAACCTAAGTAGTTTAACTCTCTGCTCCCAGCTAGGGCCAGCATCTCTCAGCTGGAAAAAGGGTGTGATCCGTGGTCAGGGAGGAGCAGCCAGGACACGCCATCCGTGCGACCCACATATCCTGCTCAGACCACAGCCACTCATGCAGAAGCAGCCTCGCAGGGAACAGGCTCCTCCTGGGCCACAGAGGTACTTGGGAATGCTGGAGCCACGCTGTGCACATGGCACTGTGTGTGCATCTGCACCACACAGCCTCCCATCCCTGCAAGTTGTGCTTTCTCTTCCAGCTGTGTGCTGGAAACCCACCGACAGCGGGTTTGTGCCGCGCTGCTTTTTCCACTGTGCACCACATCCCCCGCTGATGGATGGGGAGAGAGCTCCCAGGCTGGGCGTTTTCAGCCTGGTCTCTGTGCCTGGGTGAAGGCCAGCACTACCCACACACAGTTCCCAGTTCATCAGCTCACTCCTGTATTGAGGCTTATGAGCAGAATAACAGTCCGTAATCACCTCCATCAACGTTTAGTCTTTAGTGCCTTCTTGCACTGTGGAACACATCAAGCAACTGCCATTGATTTCTCACCTATATTGTCTAATATACACAGAGTCTTCAATTTATCCTTATTCCAACTGAAACTCTCTCCTCATACATTCCATAAAGCCTCCCCACCATGTCATTGATTGCACCATCACCTTCCCACCCTCCCGCCATCAACCCAGCCATTGCTTCAGACAGATTAGACCCAAGTGCAATGACTGCTTGGGCTTTACAACTCCAGCAAGATGGCCTCTTGTATTCCCCCACCCTGCCGAAATCCCTGTCTCCACCCTGCCAAAATCCCTGCTCAGGTCCACGGGTTAGCTCATCATCCGACGGCTGCACCCGCCTCTCCTCCGGCCTTGGCAGAGGCTTTGCCTCAGCGTGTATCTGCCTGGAACAGCACTGGAATGATTTCTTTTAATCTGTTTGCTTCCTCCTTTTGCCTTTATCTTCGGATTTTCTCTACAGCACCAAAGCAAAGCCACGTCCCTGCATTTGCAAAGACCCTTCAGATCCCCACCGCAACCAGAGGCAAATCGCACCACTCTTCTCCCTCAGAGCTTTTACAGCTCTTTCCTCTGATATCTCAAAAAAAACCCCCAAAAACAAAGAAACCAAAACAACAACAACAAAACCCTCAAAAAACAAAATTCCCCCAAACTAAGGCCATTGCTGCTCCTGAAAGCTGCAGTTTGCTCCATTGGCGTTGGTGCTCCCATGCTCAATGTGTCTACGCCCATATTTCCATGTGCTCTGGCTGCACCATCACTCCATCCACACAGTCCCTTCTCTGTACCTGGGACCCTCCATCCTGCAGCAACACAGCTGATAAACTACGTGTCAGGAAGACTCGTGCATCCAAACAAACTCCAATTTCTTCCATCTCTCTCATAAAGGAAAAAATTCATCCCTTGCAATTTCTTTTTATGAGGCCAAATTTTACAGACCCTCCAGCTCTCATTGCGGAAAATAAGTGGAAACTCCTGGCAGAGGATTGTATTCTTTGTTGGTTTTTTCTTAATATATATGAGCAAAAGCTTATATTATGCGCTGCCTACATCAGCTTTGCCAACAAAATTTGCTGATGCTTGCAAAACTATAGGACAGTTGTCCAAATGCCTGCCACTTGCTACCCGTAGACAGTCATGAATTGTCCCTCTTGCTGACAAGTTAATGTTGCATCATAAACTGCCCATATGAAGTTTTGTTGCTACAACACATGACTGAATTCAATATGTCAGGAAAATGATTAACTGCCCTAGAGATTTGGATCTTTAAAAATAGCAGAAATTCAAAAGCCCGATGTTCTTTCTTCTGATGCTGGTAGAATTTACATCACGGTTAATAAATAACAGGCCTCCCTCAGAAATTAGGTCATTAGATTATTCTATTTGCAAACATAAAAAATTCGATCAGATGGAACCAGTAGTGTTTAGGATACATAGATGGGACAACTGTGACATCTCAAAGGCTTATGGGGGTTATTTCAAGGAAATCTTGGTCTGACTTTCAAGTGTTTGCAAGTTTAGGTGCTCCAGTATTAGGGGTAAGATTGAAAAAAAAAAAAAAAAGGTTATTTGCAGCAACTTAGAACTGTGTATCTTAGTATATCCTAAAACAGTGTATCTCCTCTTGAGGGGACGTGTAAGCACCCATCTCTCCTCTCTGGTGATCATTGACAGGATCAGAGGGAAGGGTTGGAGCTGTGTCAGGGGAGGTTTAGGCTGGGTATTGGGAAAAGGTTCTTCCCCCAGAGGGTGGTTGGCACTGAACAGGCTCCCCAGGGCAGTGGGCACAGCACCAAGGCTGCCAGAGCTCCAGGAGCGTTTGGACAACACTCTGAGGGACAGGGTGGGATTGCTGGGGTGTCTGTGCAGGGCCAGGAGTTGGACTCTGTAATCCCTGTGAGTCCCTTCCAGCACAGGATTATTCTATGATTCCATGAAAACAAAAGACATGCAGCTGGCCCAGGTGACACAACTCTCATTGTGCAAATCAGTGTCACCCACCTGGCCAAGCCACCTCCGAGGGATAAATGTGCTTCTGGCCAGCCCTGAGCCAAAGGGATCTGTGCTTTTGGCATTTGGGATTGCAGCTGCACGAGGTTCTTCCAACCCCTGTCTGCACAGTGCAGTATCATTACCATAAATGTGCTCTGAACTCACCTATTCTCCACTCATTCTGCTGATTTTTATGTAGCTGTGATGCATAAGGCCACAATAAGAAAAAAAATTCCAATTTCAGGGTAAAACATGTTACATTGAGCAGTTTGGTGCTCTTCTGGTAAGCATGGTGAGTTAGAACCACAACAAAACCCAGCCTCTCTCCATCAAAATGACCAACTGATTGCACAGTAACTGGGTTATTGCAGCAAAACTGAATGATTTGCCCACCCCAAACACGATACACTTTCCCCAGTGCATCCACAGCCATAACAGATGACCTTGCCAGTGCTCAACAGCGAGTCTGCAGTGGGAAATGCTTCTGGTGGGATGCTCAGACAAACCTAGAGACAGGCAGGAAGGGGCCACATTCCCTTTCCTGAGCCAATCCTGACCGTATCCACATACCTCTCCTGCACAGAGCAGCCTTCCCAGACCCAGCACCCCACCAGCAGCCTGGGAAGAGCTGCTGTTGCCAGGAGGCACACGGAAAAATAGAAGCCAATTATAAGTGATGGCTGGGCTGACAGCAAGTACTTTTAATACAGCCGCCACACACGAATGCCAATACACTGGATTGAATCCCTTTCTCATCAGCCCTTTGTATGCTGCAGGCTGCCAAGGGGAGCACGGCCCCCAGCACGACAGAGCCTGACCTCAGGGCTGCCTTCCCGGGGTGTGGGACGGGGGAATCGGTGCCCTGAGGCTGCAGGAAGCAGATGTGGATAAAATCAACCGGGACACTACCAGTTTGTTAAGCCAGTGCCTTCTGTCTCTGTTTCATTTCTCAGAAGCCCTGGCAGTGCAGGAAGGATCAATGGTTCCCCCTGTGTTAGAGGAAGCCTGGAACAGAACAGGCTGCTTTTACCAACAGCACACCTATTCCCAGGAGCTGCAGGGAAATCTGGCACATAAATGCAATTGATTGAACGGTTTTGTCATAATATAGACCTGAGGGTCACAGTGGGGGGAGGAGAGGGAACCCTCCAGAGCCTGCAGGAGACCTTGTCTCCTGCAAAGGGGACATGGAGCATCCTGTGGGGACAGATGGGAGGTGCACACAGGGCTCTCCCTCCTGCTGCCCCTGCCCTGGGGCCAGTGCTGGCTCTGACAGCAGCCACCACACCAGCCCTGATGTTAAAAAAGACATCTGTCAGTCTGCAGTGATGTCCCTGTGCTGTAACAGCCCTTTACAGCCCAGGACACCAGAAATCAGGACACACCAGCTCTCGGGACAGAAGGCTCTTTCGTGTTTTCTCTTTAAATGCCTCCCTGCTTCTCTTGGGGCAGAGGAAGGTTGGTAAATAGAGCCCATGCTAGCACAGAAACACAAGCATGGCCTGTACCTGGGTTGTTTTTTTAGAAAATGTTCTCCACTGAGGCTTTTCTGTTCCCTCCAGTCTCCACACCGGGACCCCAAGCTTTGGCCAAGCCTCTGCTCCTAACACTTTTTTGTTTTCTTAAATGGACTGAGAAGTCCTTTCATAAAGTTCATGTGGGGAAAACACATTCATCCCAGGGTCCAAGCAGGATTTCAGCTCAGCCCCTCACTCACATCAACAGTGAGGGCATCTCATGACAATGCCCAGGCCTTGAAGAACCACATACATGCACAAAATCCTCTTTCTATTGAGATTTTTGCATCCATGGGGCTGCAGAGACTTATGACAATTCTCTCACCACTGCTGTCCAAGTGATGGGACACTGACCTGAAGCTCTCCCTCAGCTGCCTCTGCCTGATGTGGTCTTGGGAAAACAGTATTTCAGACATTTTCCCCCCTCTATTTTCAAGTCTGGGCACTTCAAGGTGAATGTAAGTATCTATTTTTGCCTTCAACACTTTTCCAAGGTTGGAAAAACAGCAAGACCCTTGCAACGTTTAAAAAACAGGTAGAAGCACTTCTGTGTCAGATTAGTGTTTCAGACCTGGGTTATTCCCCATTATAACAACAATCCTGATATATGATTATTTATTTTCAGCATTTCTGCTATTCCTGCTGCTCAAGGACCTCAAAGCATTGCATAGGTTTAGGTGCATGGCACATTCTAGCACCGTCAGATGAGCGTCATCTACCCACACTGATGATCAGGAGGGGGAAAACAGGCAGAATTGAGAGCCTTAGCTTTCAATGGTGAGGAGCACAAGTCCTGCTGAGAAGGGCAGTGGCACAGTTTACAGGTTTGAGATAATTTATGTGCTTTAAATTAGGTTTTTCTGTATCTGATCTTCCTTTTCACCATGATTATCCGAGGCACTGTAACTGGTAGTGTTCTTACTCGTAAACCAAAGGATTCTTCTGAGCCTTCCTCAACACCTGATCTCAGGTGTTACCCAGCAATGCTGCTCCTTCCCACCCTCTCTCATTTTCACGAGTGTTATTTGAAGAGCAAGTTCTCACTGCTGCTGAAGGAAGGCACAATAAAGTCCAAAGTGACTCATCCTGTCTCAACAAACAGGTCCTGGGACCAACTCTGACCCTGCTGTGTGGACCAGGGTAGGCAACTTGCCCATCTGCCAAGTTAAATTTCCATCAGGAGTTGGATGCTCAAGGATAGGAGCAGAAATGAGGAAGGAGATACAGAAACACCTGGAAAATAAACCATTTGCTGCAAAATGATTCAGTAAAGTCACAAACAAGCCCAGTAGAATGAGTTGTCTTTCCTGGCTGTCCAGTCCCAGCCACCTCCCAGGATGCATGAAACATCAGCATGGGATGGAGATGAGTTTCCCAGAAGTCCATGTAGGAAGAGACCAGGATTGAAGGCAGTGGAGAGTGTTTGGTGTCCTGGGGGAGCTGCCACACACACACTGCTCCAAGATCTGACCTTCCAGCCTTCCTCACCAAGGGGGAGGCTTTAATCCTGTCATGGCAGTTACTAAGAAAAGCAGGGAGATGTGGAGGGGTAGGTGCAATAATTAGGGGGGTTTCCCTCCTGTGAAGATGAGTGGGGACCACGGGAATGAGAAGTGAAGCTCAACACAGAGGTGGAGTCTGCCTGAAAACTGGCACGACGCGTCGCTGGACTTGGGAGATTTCAGTTTTCACATGCTCCATTTTTCCAACCCAAAAAGATGAATTTTTCCACAGAAGCAGATGCTTTTCTTGAAAGATTTCTCTGAGCAGAAATGCCAAATTCTCCATCAGGAAACTGTTCTGATGGAAGCATTTCGAATGAGCCCCATTCGAGGTCTATTTCAGGACTGGCCTTTGCTGGCCTGAGTCAGTTCTTTAACTCATCACGGGTTGTTTTTCCTGCCATTACGTACTTTTAAATTGAGAGTGTCTCCTCTTTGACTGAGCTCCTGCTACTGTTTAAACAAGCCCTTGTTCTGAGTCAGGTCATGAACGCAGCAGCCCTGGCACAGCTCAGCCGGCGTGACCAGGGGCTGCCGGGCAGCAATCGCCTCCCAGTAGGGAATTCCCTTCCCAGCAGGAGCATGGCTGTTGCACAGGGATTGCTCGTCCCTTCACAAGCAGAGAGAATTTTTTCTCACCCCCTCCCTCTAAAAATCCAACCATTTTAAACCAGTTTTAAAGTATTTTCAGCCTACTCCACCCATTTCCAGAGTGATGTCAGAAGAGGTTAAAACTGTTGTCTGGTTCCACAGGGTCATTTCCATTCACATGGCCACTGATGAGCTGAGAGTTCTTTCTTTATGCTCAATTTCAGCTCAATATTCTGCTGCATCCCCTGCCCTCCAAGAGCAGGAGGAGGAAGGTGCCACCAGGTCAGCAAGGTATGGCATCCAACTCCACACAGCATCAAGCAGCTTGGAATGCTCCACCACATCTCCTTCTCTAAGACCTGCAGGAACAGTACCTAAATCCTTCTAAGACATGCATTTCACACCTTTTTATTTCATCCACTTTGCTGCTTTGGATGTTGGCAAACAACTAACAGGGCAGAGTCCCACAGCACCAGTATCAGCAACCTCTGCCTTGATCCACAGAACTAAGAGGCATTTGGTGAGAATTTCATAGAATTATACATTGGAATTCACAGAGCATAGATTGCTGTTAAACCAGCACTGCCACATCCACCACTGAACCGTGTCCCAAAGTGCCACATCCAAAAGTTTTTTGAACACTTCCAGGGATGGCAATTCCACCCCTTCCCTGGGCAGCCTGTTCCAGTGCCTGACCATCCTTTCAGTGAAATAAATTTCTGTAATATGCCATCTAAACTTCCCTAGCACAACTTCAGGCTATTTCCGCTTGTCCAACTGTTCGTTACTTGAGAGAAGAGTCCAATCTCCACCTCTCTACACTCTCAGGTAGCAAGAAGGTCCCCACTCAGTCTCATTTTCTCCCATCTAAAGAACCCAGTTCCTTTAGCCACTTCTCACAAGTCTTGTGCTCCAGCCCCTTCCCCAGCTCTCTCGTCCTTCTTTGGAAGCACAACATTTAACTAATTTAACAACATTTAACACACGTCAACAAATTGCTCCCCGTCGAGAAAACCACCTGCAATCGTCGCTGCAGCACGAACACCCCCAGAACACGCTGCCACAGCCCCCCTCTGCACCGGGGAGGTGGTGAGGGCCTTTTCCCACATCTCACCCTTTTTCCCATGCTCCTACATCTTCTCCCGGGCAGGGGCTGAGGATTTGTGGCCTCGGGTTGCCCTCTCGTGGTGAAGCCCAAGTTAGCAACCAAGTTAGAACCCCATTGCAGCAGCTTCCAGTATTTCCCTCCCAGCTGGAAGCTCAGAGCTCCACATCATATTCAGACCTACTGACATTTTCCTTAGGTGCCTTCTCAGACCTCTCCAAAGCAACCGTTGATCTCCACACTAAGTTGGCTGTGCAGAGCTGTACACGTCCTGCAGCTCAGAACAACATCCTTCCACTCAGTGCTGCTTTTCATAGAAACAATTACAAAAAATTCTCTGTGTAAGAGGATTGGATTTCCAGTAAAAGCTCTGGCCAAAAACCATTTGAAAGTTTGCTTAAAAAAAGAAAAAAAACAAAACAAAACACCCCAAAAAAACACAAATCAAAACAAACTCTGCTTTGGCCAAGAACTGAACCGAAAAGTTATTCTTGTCCGTCCACAAATAAATCCTATGAAACACTGGATCCTTTCAGACCAACAACGAAAGCTGTACTATAAATAAAGATTACTTGTTTTCACTTTTATAATTTCCATTACAAAGGCACTTTTATCTTTTATTGATCTAGCTCTTGGTTTAAATTGGAATTTGTTTTATAATAGAAATAGTGTTCTCTTCACTCAGTGGTGTAAGTGTTCCAGGATGAGAGATCAATAATGCCAAAGGCTGTTTGACTCCCCCAGACCTGTCACTTAGGCAGGTAGTTTAACTCACAGCACTGCCTAGAACTGAGTTAAATACATCTCTGCAGGAGATCATAGACACTGGGACCACTGAGCTGGGAGTGGTTCCTGAGTTCTCACCTCCCAGCTGCTAAACCCCTGCAATCAGTGCACTGTATTGAATAGCTCATCCTAAATTTTCAGGTGCTTCCAGGGGATGCTTTCCCCAGACAGGCTGTTGGATGGCAACACCAAAACAGCTAGAGCAGAAGTTCTCTAAGCCAGTGTCCTGTCCCCAGCAGTGGCCACCAGCAGATGTTTAAAGAAGTCGTGATGGCAGGCACACTTGCACTCTTCTTTGGCACAACCACATGAGTCCATGAGGTTTTGCTACTTAAATACCTGTATTTACACCTAAGAACACTCACTGAGGTGGAGCAAATCACATGGACACCACAGCCTTAGGCTTTCATATCCTGCCACGCTCATTTGCAAGGCTTTTAAGCAAGTCCGCACATCTATTTGCAGTTCACTGCACCTCTCCAGCATTCTCTAGAAACCTACAATCACTCTGGAGGCCCTAATGACACAAACAGGATGTACTTGGTATTGCACAGTCACACCACTGAGCTGAAGAACCTTCAGGAAGTCCTCAGGGGATGTGCAGGACCATCTCACACCTGACCCCTTGCTTCCTGCCCTTCACAGGTACCCTTAGGGTCCAGGAGCTCTTCACTCCAGCACCTGCTATGAGCTCAAACCCACCCAATGAGAAACACTGGATTAAAACCAACAAAGGTCACACATTTGATTTCAACTCATCCTTGTAAGTGTTCCAGGCCAGGTGGGATGGGACCCTGAACAACCTACGCTGTGGGAAGGTGTCCCTGCCTGTGGCAGGGGGTTATAATCAGGTCTTGAAGGTCTTTTCCAACCCAATTCATTCTAGGATTCTAGGATTTGCAGTCACAGTTTAGTGTGAGACACTTAAACAAGCAAACCCTACAAGGGCAGTCACCATTCCCCAAAACAACAGAGCCTGCAGGCAAAGAGAAAGCTGCTCTAATTGAACTTCAGCTCAGTACAGAGCCCAGAGGATGGAGCTGCATGTCCTATGTGTTCAAGGCCGGATGATTCAATAGCTGCCTCCAGCTTCCAGATCTGCTATCAGACTTTGAATTTCAGAAAAACAACAATCCCAGGAAAATCAATGGAAACGCAATTTACTGAATGGTTAAGACGTAAGAGCCAATCCATATTTTGGCCAGCACATCACAAGCACACCAGGCCCTCGAAAAAGCCATCAATACTCCAACTTCCGAGCAGTGTCGACACAAAGGGAGAAGCAGGGGATTTAAACCCTGAGGTGCACGGGGGCCGGGAGTGCTCTGCTGCCACCTCCAGTGCACAGGGTAAAAGCACACAGAGAAAACCCGGGAGTGCCGCAGCTGCTGGCAGATGCCACGGGTGTTTTGCAAGTTAGAGAGACCCACTGACAGTTTGCCAAGGGAGAAGATCAGTTTGCGTGTGATTTCCTTAAAACGACCTCCCCTAAACAGCATCTCCTGCTGCTACAGGTGGGGACTGGGGTCTGAGTACCTTGGAGCATTTCTGGCTTCCCAGATTTGGTCACTGCCCCCTTTGATTGTGCAGGAGGAAAGGTGACAGGCCTGAAGAGATGAGCCATAACAAACTGAACAGTGCAGAGATACAGAGATCCACACAGCAGCTCCTCTCTTGCACAGGGAGCACTGAGATCCCACCAGGACACAGGTGGTTCTCTTGAGAGCTGCACTCATGGATCAACCAAACAAGACACCACAATCAATCACACTCATGTTTAGACGGGAGCTTCACTCTCCAAACCTCCCTGAGTTCATTCACAGGGCTCCATCCTGCCCCAGGCACCACGCAGGCTCAGTGCTCTTTCACCCGAGCAGGCAGGAGACATCGGGCAGGACCTCTGCACCCTGGCACTGAGATGTCAGCCAGAACTGGGAACAAATGAAACAACCAACCGAGACTAATTGGTTCATTGCATCCCCTGCCAGGGATGTGGCAGCTTTCAAGAGCCACCACATCCCCCAGGCTCGGGCTGATGCCGCACCACGGGAAGGCAGTGGCTGGAGGGACACATTTCTCCTGGCACCCGGGTCTGCAGGGACCTTCCCGAGATTTGCACCCACCACAGCTTCAGAGTCTCGCTGCAAAAGCAACAAACTGAAATTCTACAAAGGAAAACAAACCAAACAAGCCCAGGGAGCAGGTATGGCTGCTGGGGTCCAGCCAGCCCTGGGAGCACTGGCATGAGCTACTCACCACTCATGTGGCACTGCTGCTGGCTCCCCCCATGTGCCCCCTTCCATCGGGAGGGCTCAGCTCACCCCCTTATTGCTCTCCAAGGCCCCCACTCCCCCCTCGTCCACGTTCACACTGGAGCCAGGAGGATGCTCAGTGCTGCTGGCACGCACTCCCCGCTGGGGCAGGACCACCCAGCCGCAAGAGCTGCCCGGGCCCGGCCGCTTTAATTCCTGCCCGGGGAGCAGATTGAGGCCAAGTTCTCATTACTGCAGATCATTAGCTGGACGGGAAGAGGCTTCCCCTTATCGCTTTCCCACGTTGACACCAAAGAAGCTGCATCACTCTGCTCCCGACTGGAAGATCTCCTGGTTCAGGTCGAGGTGAGCAGCCTCAGCCCAAGACCATTAACCCTTCCTGTGTTAATGCAGCGCCTTTTGTTACTGTTTCAGACACTGAGGACATCCCTCAGGACCCAAGCAACTTCTGTCCTCAGAAGGCAGACAAACAGCTTGAAAAAGCAGGAACTGGGCATGTTTCACCAGCACATATTTTCAGGTCTGACATAGTTAAACCAGAGCCAAAATCCCACCTGGAAGGTGATTTCTGTCAAACAGGAGCCATGCCAGCTGCTCTCTGGGACTCTGCCATCCCCTCCACCCTCCTGCACCAACAACCAGGGGTTTAAAGTAACTGTTGGTAAAGCCTTGCTCAGTCCCCTCATGGGGCAGCCCAGCAGCCATCGGTGCCAGCACCGCTGAGTGGCCAGCAGGACAGGCAGAGGGGAGAAAGAAGTTTGGGAATGCCCCAGGTTTGCATTTTCACCATCAATATAGTGTTGATTTAACGTAATGTTGCTCACTCAGCAAGAAGGGTTTTTATCAGCAGAGCAAACGAGGGAAGTTTTGCATGTTAATGAGAGCAGAGTTACGGGTAACAGGGTGGTGACAGAAGCCATTGCCACCCTCTGACCCAATCTCAGAGGTGTAAAACAATGATAGGCATTCTCACGGGGAAGCAAACTCCCCACGAACCCACAGCAAATCCCTCAGCCAGGCAGGAGAGTGCTTGACCCACTGGGCTGCACCTCTGCCCCCTTCCCCACTGGTTTAACCTGAGCCCTTCATCAATCCCCTCGTTTTGGAGGAGGGCACATACTGACAGCAGTGCATGCCATCCCAGTTTCACCCCAGTCAGGGCACCCCCACACCAGTTTCCACAGCAAAATCACCCTCACACTTATCCCAGACAATCCCTGTGGGCAGTGATAGCTGGAATGGGGCTGCCAGAGGAACCCACCCGCTCAGAACACCTCACTGTGACCACTCAAAACAGGTGGTGAAACCCAAAACCCCACCTCATCTTAACGCAGCTGGTGGCAATTCACCTCTAATCACCACACGGAGCTCGGTTCTCCCCTGAGGAGACCCAGCTCCTCCCTCTGTGCAGCAGCCTGGGGGTCTCTGTTTAATGCTCCCTAAGGAAATCTGATCCTTACCAGAGGATTCAGGATGCCCCTGACAAAGGTTTTGATCCCGTTTCTGACTGCTCTCTTCTTCCTAGAGGGCACCGTGTCATCCCCTTGTTGTCATCCCCCCAGCATGATCTGTTCTCCCTTCCCACTCCCAAAATGCCTCTTTTTGTCTCCCAGGTATTTCCCATTCCTGCACCTTCGGGCACAGCGACTCCTCAGCACCCACCATGCAGACCCACACAGATTACAGCACTCTCAGGGTCTGTGCTGGAACTGCTTAGCCTCTGGCTATATCCTGTGAACAATCTACCAGCTAATTAGTAATTAATTATTTGCACATCCCTAATGCTTCCTTTTCCAGGCTAGCAGAGCATTTTATGAGTGTAAAGGAACCAAACCTCATCATTCCCCAGAGCCAGCGAGGAACCCAGCACACCCACAGATGCCAAACACTGCTCTGCTGCTGGGACACTGCAGTTTCAGGGTCTGAGCCCCATCCTCATCCCTGAGCTACAGATTTCCCGTGTGCCAGCTCCATCCTATAAAGAGCCACATGCAGCCACATCCACTAGAAAACAGCAGGAACCTCTCTCTTTTCCCCTTAAATGAACACAAGCATTACAATCTTTTTGAGCCACAACTTCAGCGTTGAAGATCATGATTTAGGTGTCTAAATACCACTGAGAAGCACATCAGACGCCTGAATCCCCTGCCTGCTGCAGAAGCCTCTGTCTGCTCCCTTAGCTGCAGATGGGAGACGGAGGACCCTCAACAGCCCCAATTGCCAGCAGCAACACATACTGGATTTTCACTATGATAACACCAGAAACCTCACCCAGACAGGCAGAAACAATATTAACTTTGCAGGAGTTGGAGCTGCAGACCCATCATGCTCAATTCCTCTGTGCTTCCTTTTATTTATTTAGAAGCCAATAAGGCTTTCCCAGCAAATCTGAGTCCAACACGCACCATACAGGCAGTTGCATGGCTGTACATGGGGTGCCCATATGGATATTTTCTGGCCCCAGGACCACTGCCCCTTCTTCTTGGCATTTCAGGTGGGCAAAACTCAGGGACCACTCCCCAAAAGTCCATAACCTGCTTCAGAAAGGCTGCTTCTGGCTTTTCAGAGCACAAACACCCCAGGCACTCTGGTTCCAGGAACCTGGGGCACTGAGAGCTATCACTGCCTCAGCCCACTTGCCACTGGGATAAATCCCTCTGGAACAGGCTATTGTTACATGCTGGTAGCCACCTCCTTTGTAGCCCCCACTCAGCAATGCCACCAGAGGACATGTGTTATCTGTCACCTAGGCCTGCATCACACCCCCCCCAAACACAACCACTGCCCACGACACACAGAGCTCACCTCACCCCAACTGGAGTGGTAAGTGGCCTTACCTGGAGACAGCAATGACATCCTCCACCTGGCAAACACCTTAGAGAGGAGGAGAGAGCAGCCATGCCCACAGCAAAGAGATCTCTCTGCCTGCTGGAACTGCTCCCACCCCCTTGGCACAGCCCCTTCCCATCACCAATTGCCGTCCAGCTGGGGCTGGCCCTGACCATCAGCACCTGTGCCAGGGCAGGGCAGGACCACAGGGCTCTGCTACCACCTGTACCCGCTGATCCTGCAGCAGCTGTTGCAGGAGATCACAGGTCATCATGGAACCACAAAGTTTTGGATGGTCTTGAGTTGGAAGGGATCCATAAGGAGCATCGAGGCCAACTCCCTGCTCCTTGCAACAGTACCTACCACTAACCCAGTCTGTCCTGGGATATGGCCAAGGGATCCCATCTGTCCTGTCCCCCTCAGGTCAGGGCAGACCTTCCCCTGAGTCATTTCATCATGTTTATACACCTGTAAAGAAGTTTCCACAAATGATCAGAGCTTGTGCCGGGCTTAGCAGAGAACCACAGGGTTTCATCCAATGCTGTTGTTCCTCTGTCTCTATTTTTGAAGGGAACCAAACAAGGATTAGCCAGAGACAGGGGATCCTGAAGCCAGACCTCTTCATACACCTGCACAAAAGATAAGTGGGAAAGAAGACACCACTCACTGCTGCTCCCTTTCCCATTACGAACCATTACCTCCAGCAGAGACCACAAGGGGCCCAACATACCTGCCAGATTTCTTCCTCACAGATTTTTTGGGTCTTTATGGGCCAGGCTGACTCAAGAGGCATCATCCAAATCTCCCTGTCCCGAGATTCCCCTTTTCCTCTGGTTTCTGGCCTCAGCCCACCTTGCCCACATCAAGCAGATGGTGCCCCGAGCCTCGTGCTGGAAGTGCTGTTGGCCCAAATGAAGCGTAACATGCCGAGTTATCCCTAACAAAGGGGTCCTCTGTTTGGCTTTCCCGTGAGGGTTATTATAGCCGGCGTTTATTTTGGCTTGGGACCAAAACATGCATTAGTGTGCCTCATCCTGTGCATTTCTGTGTACAGCTAGGACGAGGGTGGGGGGCTTACAGACGCCAGGCCAGGCTGGGGGAAAATTTTTCTGGAGTTTGAAGTCTTCTTCCCATACACACACTGCTGGGAGAAATGGGCCCAGGGCATCCTCACGTGCTGGGAAAGGTCCAAACGGGCCCCACACATGCCCATCCTTGCCCAGTTTGCTGTGGGGCAGTGGTTTGTGCCAGGGACAGGCTCAAGGTTCTGCCCCACATCCCCAGCTGTGCTGCTGGGCTGTGCAGTAACTCATTTTGGTGTCTCATAGTGGGATAACGGTGCTGAATTCCCATCATAAATGTTTCAGGACATAATGAAAAAAGCAGAAAGTTCCCACTGTGCTGGGAGGATGGATCTGCAGTGGTCTGAGTGTGCAATGTGTAGAAACATGTCTCTCCCCACCAGTTGATGCAGGTGCTGTCCCCCACCCTACAGATGAGTTCCCCTGAGGATGATGCCACCTCTTCCCTGCAAACCTCACTGGTACATCTCTCACACGGGTCAGGAAAAGCCCTTAAACTGCATTTTGTAGCCTCAAAAGAAACCCCAGCAGGGTGCTGGACAGCAGCAATAGCTCACCTGGGCTGACAGGAGCCCCAGGTCAGATGCTGGAACACCCACTCCCCCCACACTGGGGACACGGGTGCTGCCACTGCCTCCCTCGTGTGAGCAGTTCCCTCGCTGTGCTTTTGGCACGTCCTCTGCTGATTGTAAACGTCAAAGCAGCCTGCATCTGCTCTCTGTGCCGTGCTGTAATTAGGAAACAATATTATTAAAACCACTTCCCGTCTCTGCTTTCTTTTCATCTCCCCTCCTTCTCGTTGTTCCTCTATTCTCTCCCTTGCAGCCCGTGGCCTTTGGGCTGAATGCTGATGAGCTGTTGTTTGGTCTAATCTGCGGCGCTTGTTAACGGGGTTGTTAACAGAGTTTCGAACCACCTGCTCTATGTTGGCTTCCCCCAAGTCCCGCCTCAAAGCCGGTTCAGCCCCTCTGTATCAGAGCCCATTGCTGTGGAGGTGCTGAGGTTATTGCTCTTTTCTACTGCGAATTCTCATGGGCACAAGCTCCACCACCTGTGCTGAAACCCTGCTCTGCCCAAATCCATGTGATTTGCTGTGTTGCTCTGATTGTTTTGGTAATTCACTACATAGAAGCATTGTACATATATATATATTTATACACACCCAGCCATATATCCTTCCCCACAATTATTTGTTTCCAACAGGAGCATGGCCAGAGTTGGCAGCCATCAAGATGATTTCCTGTGAGGAAAGGCTGAGAGAATTGGAATTGTTCAGCCTGGAGAAGAGAAGGCTTTGGGGTGACCTAATTGTGGCCTTTCAGTACCTTAAGGGAGCTGACAAGAAAGATGGAGAGGGACTGTTTATATGTTTATGGAGTGACAGGACAAAGGCTGAATGGCTTCAAACTGACAGAGAGTAGATTTAGATTGGATATTACGAAGAAATTCTTCCCTGTGAGGGTGGTGAGGGAATGGCACAGGTTGCCCAGAGGAGCCATGGCTGCCCCATCCCTGGAAGTGTTTAAGGCCAGGCTGGATGGGGCTTGGAGCAACCTGGTCTAGTGGAAGGTATCCCCCCCTCAGGGGCTAGGGAGGGAAGGCAGCTACAAGTGGCTGCTGGAGAAGCAGCTGGAAGTGATCTGACACCTGTCAGGCAGAGCACATCTGGAGTGGGAGAGCATCATTCTCTCAAGTCAAAGGCCAGATGCTGAGATGGTTCACGCTCCTTCCCAGGGACCATGCAGGACCTGCTCCATTCAGCAGATGGTTCAGGTTATGTTTTGAAGGTCTGTCTCATTTTAGGATCATTTTAATCTGGGAGTAGAAGGAAAGATCTAGAAGTTGAGGTTAGTTTCAAAGGACAAGTTAGTAGTAACGTAAGAGAGTAACAAAAGTGTATTGAAGACATTTGTACCATTCTCCTACCTAATGTTCTCCTTCTGTTGAGCGCTGTGTTTGGGCTGGATGAGAACCTCTGTCTCTCCAGAGTGTACCATCAGCTCCCATAGCTGGTACTGGGATCTGGAGCTGCAAACAGCAATTTTCCAAGCACGATGATGCCTTTGAACCTAAGAACTTGCAGACAATAATACTCTTTTACATGCTAATAGATAGGATTGTTCTTCAAATGTCTGACATTTATAGCAGTGTAATATCTCTGGTGAAAAGCAGCATGCCAGGGATAGGCTCGACTTCCCAAGGCAAGTGCTGGGGAAGGAAAGGGATGGAACAGGAATTAATATACCAGATTTGTGACTGAATTTCACTGTAGGTTTCCTCCAACTGCTGCTGTTTCCATCCTATATTTCAAAAGTGATGACTGCCCTGGAAGGTAATTCACACAATACCCCCTAAACAAAGCAGTGTAAATAGAGCAGGGAATGGAGATGGGCTGTAAATCAGCATCATCCACCTGGAAGCTTTGCTGGCTGGTATCCAAAGGAAAAATCAGAGCCAGGCCTCAGCAGTTCTGCTTAATATCAGAGAGACAATAGGCAGGAATGTCTGCCTGAAGATGTTTGCTTGAAATGGATGAATTATTAATAAACGTATTGTTATTTATTATTGTTCTTAAACAGCTTGTCTCAGTGCACATGTTAAGATGGATTTCAGTCTTTCCTTATTATGCTTAACAAATATTTATGTCCAGATGTGAAGTGGGGATGGTAAATGTCAATCAGAGATGCCTGGAGGGAATTTGTGTATATGGGGCAGCAGGAAAGGATCAGAAATCTGTGTTTCTGTTTGCATCCCTGCCCACCTGAGGATTACACTTGTTTGCTTGAGTAAAATAATGGCCAGCCAGTCCATAATATGGCTGGGAAACCTACAAGGAGAAGACGTGCAGCAGCTCTAAGGGGCAGCCCCAAGGTGAGATGCTTTGAGGGGGAGGAGGCAGAGAGCAGACCTGGCGTTTGACCCAAAACTCCAGGTGAGTCCTTCCCCAGGCTGAGTCCTGCCATGCACCCAAACAACCTCTCTACTACATTCCCAGTGGAGAGGAGGGCTTGAGGAACAGCAAGCCTTACATTTTTGGTGCTAGTTTTTGGCTGAGACAGGAGTGGGAATGTTGCCATGATGTCTATTGAACAAATATGTGCTACCACTGCTCTGGTTTGTCTGTACAGATTTGGAGGAGATGCAGATGGCCCTTTAAATACTTGCAAGGCCTGCAACTTTTCCAGAGTAGGTTTTTCACCCCCCTTTTTCCAAGCTACTTGGCTCCCTACAGTAATTAATGTTATCTAATGGGGTGAAAAGCAAAGCAAAGCCTTCATATTTGAGATTATTCACGCAAACAGAAATGTAAACAGCTGTCTGAGAAAGAAGGGAGAAATGAGCTCTGAGACAGGACCCTGCAGGAATGAGCTGCCTGGAGCTGTACAAAAGCCTGTGCCAGGATGTTCTGTGCCCACTGGGTACAGACAAGTGGGAGGGACGCTGTGAAGCCACGTCCTCCACAGAGAGGGGGCCACTGGTGTCTTCAGGGGATTGTCCAGGGGGTTTTATTCCCTTGAGCATCTCAATTCCCATAAAGCACACTCCTCTTCAATGGCAAGACTTATCACCCTGCTCATCCAAATGGCTGGGTCTGGCTGGCAAACCTCAAGGACTCAGGGAAACAAAAGGAGAAAAACATCCCCCCCTGAACTGCAGCCACTTAGTTTCAGATCTATTCCCAGACAATGGGGAACGGGATCACAGAGCCGGGTGATTGCAGGCAACACGGGCAGGATAACAGGGGGCAGGTCATTAGCTGGGCTGTGCCGTGCCAGGTGGCTCTGGTCAAAGCCAGCCCTGAGAGAGGCCCTGGCAGAAGTGTCCCTGTTGCAGGAATAGCTCTGTAATGAACTGGGCTGCAAGCTGATGCATTGTACCCTTTTGGGGGAGGCACTAGCTTTTAAAGAGAGCAGATAACCTCAGGAGGAGTTAATGAAGCATTTCCCTTTGTGTTCCCCTGCCTTTCCCCCTTCCCTTGCTCTTTGGGCACAGGAACCCGCTCCTGCAGCTCCATATTATTCGTCCTGACTTTGCTCAGATCTTGAAACGGGGCTTTTCCTCCCATAGTGTTTATAAAGACTCAGTTTTTTTCTTTCAAGAGATTTAACAACAGAAGTTTCTGCATCTGAGGCTCAGGAAAAAAAAAATCTGTGGAGGTGTTTGCCAGTGCCTCTTTCCTGCTGGGCTCTTTGCAGCGGATGGGGATGGGAACAACGGGGTGGGAGCCACTGGGGAGGGCAGAAGAAGAGAAGGTGGCCACAGGGAAACAGCTCCAAAGAGATGGGAAACAACATGCAGTGCTGTATGTGGCAGAGGAAAATGTGTAAGGGAGGGCTGGAAACACTGACTGCTAGTGGGGGAGGTTTGATTTGCTCAGAAACTGGTGGCTAGATTATGGCTCTGGATGAATTAATGAACATATGTACTGCAAGGGGCTGGAAGGAGCCTGTTCCTGCAGAAAGGGGGCCCTGTGTGTTTGAGAAGGATGCTGCTGTTCTTTGGGCCATGAAGAACCAGTGACAGTGCTGCCACACATCCAAGGCCTTGGTGCCTCATGAACTCTGAAGAATAAAACAACTCAGGTGGCCCGTGCTGGTTCTCATAACCAGAGTGAATTTATTGTGTCTCAGTCTTCTCAGGGTAAAAGCTTGATAGCAGAGCCAGGGAATTTCAGCACAATGCTCTGCTGGCTCTGTTCATCCACCTTCTCTGTGTCTGCTCAACAGAGCAGTTGGGTATCTGAGATCTGGTGATGACTTTTCTTCCAGCCAGGAGGGACACTGGAAAGTTTCAGAATTCTCTGCTAGAGGCTGGAAAAATATTTATTGCTTGGTCAAACAGATTTTAATAATTAAAAACATTTTTGTTTTCATGATGATTTATTTGGTATTCTAAAATTAGACCTTATAAATTGTTTCTAAATGGAAAAACTCAAGATAACTCATTCCAAAAGTTTGGGAAGAGGATGTTGTGACTCGGTGGGAGCAATGTGTTTCTCTTTCTGTCCCTGACATGACGTTTCTGTGAAATGGCTGTGACCTCTTGATGTTTTCATTTTGACATGGTTGCATTGTCCAACAGAATGGTGACTCTGTGGAAGTGGCTTTTCCAAGCACCTGCACCAAGAGCTGAATCTCTGCTGTTTGCAGGCGGTGCAGGCGAGATGCTGTGGGCACCATCACCATGGATATTCCTTGCATAGAGAAGTCATGCATCATAGGGAATGCACTTTATATAACTCCCTGGCTGAGGGAATATTTCCCAACTTCATGTTAGAGCCACCAAGCAAATCTCTTGGCTGCACAGAAGCGTCTGTGTAGTACAAGGCTGGGGAGGGAAAGCTCAGATCCAGCTTGGAGAGCACAGGGAGCCAAACTGCAGCCAAAATATGGTTCTGATCCTCAAAAACATTCCAGTACTCCAGCAGCTGTCAGGTTGGAGCCTCCTGATTGCTCTCTGGCACCCATAAGAGAGTCTGCAAGGTCATTCCTAACTGCAAAGCTGATGTTTTCAGGATTCAAGCAGGTCAAGCCCCTTGAGGCTCTGGGTGAGGGAGACAATCCCAGGAATTAATTTCCTGCCATCTTGCCCACCATGCAGTTGCTGATGAGGCTCTGGGGTGCAGGATGCTGCCAGTGCTGGGAAATGCACAGGGCTCTGCATGTGCTGGGGGGCTCTTTCAGCATCTCCATGGGCTCTCCCCAGCTCTGCCTCGACCTCTGGCTCATCAGTGCAGCCCTACATGGCCCTCCTTCCCCACTGCTCATACTTGTGGTGTGAGTAATCTGCCCCTGTGCATCCCTCGTGGGCCATGGAGCCTCTTGGGCTGACCAGAAGAGGGTCATGAATTTCTGTTGCCTTCACAGCTTCAGCTTGATGGCTCCCTGTTGGGTTCAGGCTGAAGTGAGCCAGGATTTGGGCTGTCATCTCCCCGGAGCACAGCAGTCTGTTGTGGATACTGCTCTAGAAAATGGTTTTGTAATTAAAAAAGAGCTGATTAACCCTATTCTTGCAGAGTCTGTTTTGCTGAGAGTGTGGTGGGGCATTGGGACACTCTCTCTCAAGCAATGTCTATGCCAGTTGCTGTACTTCCTCTTCAACAAACGATGCCATGTAACAAGCTCTAATACTAGGACTAAATTTGCATATTAAAAACCCCAAAGCTGGTAGCTGCTGGTCATTCCTCTGAATCCATGTCAGTGACCCTTTGTCATTGTCTTTGACGTGGTGATTGCTGTCTCACACTGTCCAGTCTCCTGCAGAGCTCATCCCAGACATGCCTCAGGCCTCACCTGCAGGTACCAGAATCTCATGGGGGCAGGTATTAGGGAAACACTACCTCTGAGAGCTTTGACAGATAAATCCTCTGGCCTCTTTGTAAGGCTGGAAATTCTCCCACCCCTTCATTTTTGGAGGTCAGGAAGCAAAGCATTGGTGATCCAGAGAATGGCCTCTCTTCCATAGCCCAGTGCTGGAATTTCTGAACAAAGAGGGAGGACATCTCTGGAGCTGAGCTGCCTCACTTCATTCCTGGTGAAACACCTGGACAAGCTTTCCCTGCTGATTGTAGGACGTGGGTGTGTAGCCAATAAATCTGCAGCCTTTGAATTCAACACTCCCCTCTGCCCCCCATGTCATGTCAACAAGAGCTTTGTTCACCTCTGGACAGCTGAATTCCCACCATATAAATCCTGTTCCCCTTCTACACTGTTGTGGGGCACCACCAGTACTGTTTTTCCACTACATCAGAGCAAAATGATTATCTTTTGTGTCCCTTTTCATGAACCCACCGCTCCACCCTGGCACCTGCGTGGTTAATCCCAGATCTGAGTCTGCAGGTGGGAAGCATGTCAGGTTCCCAGGAAAACGTGTCTCCTCCGGTGGCCATAGCACTTTTCACCTTTCTCCTCACATCTTTAATATCTATTTCTTTGAGGTAATGGACACAACAAGGAAATACATTACCAAGGCAATGGAAAATCCAGGCCCCATATGACAGATTTCTTCTCCAGCAGGACTTGGAGGGAGTGGGGGGGAGGAGTGAAAAACATCGTTATTGAATTCATTATTATTGAATTCAGTGAGACTACATGAAACTGGTGTGGAGGGTTGAGTTCCCCACACCACTGACCCTGGCAATAATTATTCATCCTGTAGGGATTTTGTCTGTTCTGCATTACTGGAGGGTTTTTGTGGGCAGCCATGCACAGTCCCACTGGGATGCTCTGCACGGCACCGGCTGAGCCGTGAGGGGAGGCTGCTACACTGGGGAGCCCAGCAGTGAACACACAGGTCCTGGCACTGCCATTTAGTGGGGTTACACCAGCACAGCTCTGGCAACAAGGGCAATGTCCAGAGCATGCCAGCCCAGCATTACACTGGCTTTGATTTCTGAACCTTGTAAAGGGCCTTGGGGGGAAACCGTATGAGGAGCGGCTGAGGGCACTTGGTCTGTTCAGCTGGAGGAGACTAAGGGGAGACCTCATTGCAGTTACAGTTTCCTCAGGAGGGGAAGAGGAGGGGCAGGCCCTGATCTCTGCTCAGTGGGGACCAGTGACAGGACCCCAGGGAATTGCCTGAAGTTGTGTCAGGGGAAGTTTAAGCTGGATGTTAGGAAAAGCTTCTTCCCCCAGAGGGTGGTTGGCACTGAACAGGCTCCCCAGGGCAGTGGGCACAGCCCCAAGGCT
>JAWWLV010000040.1:6467884-6490824 GCA_035041135.1 Platyrinchus mystaceus
GACGGGGAGGCTGCTGGTAACCTTTACCCGTTTAACTGGTCGTGCCACTTCTCAGATGAATCTGCTTTATTCCTGGCAAATTATACAGCCACAGTTTTCAGGCAGCTTTACTCTATTTTGACTGACTGGCTGACTATATTAACTGATAGTGCTGCTTGGGCTGCTTTGATCCTGTATTATTTATGGAAATGATGGCACATAACTCTGCGTAGCTGATTAATGCTGCATGTATTTTTAATATGCTAGTTCTCCTGTTTGATCTGTGCTAAATGATTATTCTCTGATGTGTTCCTGGGTTCATTTTGGCTCTTTATGAAAAAGAGATTGAAATGGACTGTTTGTTTTGTTGCCTTTTTTTTTTTCCCCTCCCAGTGGTCTCATCCTGTGCTGGTTTTTAAGCTTTCACAGGTCGTTTTCCCCATCGTGGCTCTGCTGCAGCCACGTGGAGCACTTACACTTTATTGCTATTAATTTGAGCATTTCATTGGTGGCATTACTCTAAATTCATTGCTCTGTGTGCAGTTGTGTGAAGTTTCAAGGGAGATACAAGGTGGGACAACAACCTTTTAGGTGGTGTTCCATCTTCCCTTGTGTGCAATTGCTGAATGCCAGCTTGGCTCTGACTCGGGTCCAGCAACACCTGAATGAGAAAAGAACTGCTCTGAGTGGGAATGGGTGTAATTAATATTTTCTGTGGCCTGTCATGGGGTGGCTGGAACTGGGGGATATTAAGGAGATGATTTTAATTGCAAGGGAGGTGTGTGCTCGACCCACAGCTTCGTCCTCTGTGGTTGTGGTTGGGGAGGGATTGGAGGGCAAAGGTGATGTTTCATCCCAGGAAATACCCACCACATCCTGTGGTGCATCCCATGGCATGCACAGCACGTGCAGTGCTGCTGCTGCTGACGTCAAGGAGAGAGAGCCTGATATCCTTCATCCCTCCTCCCAAATCCTTCCCCATCACTAGACGTGGCCAACGGGGTGGAAACTGGGTGGTTGTTCCAGAAGAACCATCTGTGAGCTGGAGGATCAGCATTTCCCCCCTCCCCAGGGGCAAAATGGAGTGGAGGAAGTTGATTATATTTCTAAATACATATTTTTTTCCACCTGCCTTTTATAATACCTGCTCATTTCCATGGTACAGGCAAGGGTTGTCTCCAAACCCCTGCCTGCACTGGGCACATGGTCAGACCCCCCTTCTCCCTGGGCACACCATGTTCCAGCAATAACAATAAAGTTTGTGAGGATGCTTTCATGAGCAGCACTGTAAAGGTGCAAAGCAATGCTAGTTGAAAACATTTAAATGAAAGATTTTTTTTTCCCTCCTCCTCTGAACAGGCCTTTTTGTCAAAATCAGCAAAATATATATCTTTCTGCAAAAGATCCTGTTCCCTTTAATGGGCTTTTCCATTGAAAATGGTTTAAACTTGATGTTCTGTTCTTTCCCCCCAGATTTTTCAAAGCTCCTTGGGCCATGAAAACTTCAATGATTCCATTTTCCTTCTTCCTTCTATTTCAAAAAAAGATATATAGATATACATATACATTGTAATATATATATATATATTCTGCTTGCTAAAACTCATGTCTTTTATCACCTGGAACAAAGCAAACATTAGAGACTGGTTTTTAAGATGTTCTTTGTCTGCCCCCAACATGCTCACCTGAGCAGTTACGTGGGGGCAAAATCAGGAGGGATGCACTGTGTTGGGCGCTGAGGGAACAGGCAGGATTTTTGGATGTGGCTCCTGCAAACCAAACTGCCTCCCCAAAACATGCCTCGATGGCAGATGTGTGAGTAATGGGGCAGAGACACCCAACCTTTGTGGTGCCTTTTGTTTGGAGCGTTGCTGGATGGCGAAAGGACACGGAGCCTTGCACAACAGCGCGGCTGGGTGGGGTGCGGTGGGGCCATTCCCATGCACCCCTTCCCACCCAAACTGCAGCCTTGAGGGCTGTGGGCAGCCGGGCTGGGATGCAGTGAGGACCCCAGGGTATCCCGAGAATGTGGAGGATCTGCTCCAGGTTGTTTGTCAGAGCCAAAGGGTTATTGGAACTGAAGTGGAGCACAGCGACCTGTCGGCTCCTGCCTGGGCTGGGTGTTTGCTCACTTGCTGCCAACACAGGCGATGTCTTCGGAGCCTCCCCAGCTCCTGCTCTGCCCTTCCCTGCCAAGGCCACTTGTGTTTTTTTTTATTCCTACTGCTCCCAGTACTCGAGGAAGGATTTGGGGGGATTTGCCTTGTTTTTCAGCTCTGCAGTTGACTTGGATGCGAGCGCAGCCGTCCCAGCTCCCAGCACGCCCCTCCCTTGAGCAGCTGTGTCGTGTTAGGATCTGTCCTGGGGGTCTTTCCAGCGGTGCCCCCCAGTTCTTGGGCAGGGTGGGGGTCCCTGTGTGGGTCTGGGGAGCTGGTGGGCTGTGTGGCATGGCCATGGCTTGCCCAGCATCCCCTCGGCCAGGCCAGCTGGCACAGGGAGCAGATGGGGAGGTGGAGCCGGGCTGCTCGGCCGCGTTTCAGGCTACGATAAAGCAAAGTGACGTCGAAAACTAAATACCTGTTATCGGGGAAAAGCAAACAGAGCCTCCACCTGCCTCCAGCCTTTCTCCCTCCAAGGGCAGGCTGCACGCCTGGCGTGTAGCTCCCTGTAAGAGATGTTCTGTTATTAATGGGCTTGCTTTGGCTGGGCTGTGTTGTTGAGAAATCCAAGTTTGACTCCAGATAATTAATGACAAACGCTTATCTGGTCTTAACTGTTTTATTCTGAGCATTTTTTTCCTCCTGAAAGTTCACAGTGAGTTGTTGACAGTGTGCCCTTTGACGTGGATTAGTGCTGACGCCTCGCAGTTGGATCTTCCCATCCTTTTTGCATCTTGGTTGTTTCTTTTCAAGGGAGGCTTTTGTACATGTCTAATCCATTTAAAATGAAAAATAAACAAGAAATGGACTGGTCTCTGAAGGGACAGTGGGTTACAGGGGTGGTACTGCCTTCCCTGCAGAAGAAGGTGAGCTCTGGGTTGGGATGGACAGAATGACAGTCCTGCCTTTCTCCCCAGCACCCCACTTTAGTGTCAGGAAATGTCTGGGGCAGTGGTTATCGACACTTTTTGGTTACAAACCCCTTGAAAGCTTTCCTGGAGGTGTGTAGATGGTGACTTCAAATTTATGGTCTGGGGAGTTGATGCCTTCCTCTCTCTGCTCCTCCACCCATCACTTTGTGATCCCTCTTAGGGGATCCCTTGTGCCCACTGTCCTGTATATGTGGGGTAGGTGGTCCTTGCCTTAGAGCTGATGCTCTCCCACCTGTATATATGTAATACCAGGTAATATATTTAACAGTGGATGCACTATTGGCCGTATCAAAGCAGAGCCTCAGAATTGTGTCAGGTACCTGCAGCTCCCTGGGTTCAGTAGGATTTTTCCTTTTGCAGATGGGACTCAGATCATCTTTTCCCAGGGTTTCTCACTGGCAGCAGAGCTGGTGGAAGAGGAGGCACCACTCCTCCTCCTGCAATGCCAAAACAGTCATTATGAAGCCCTCAAAAATGGGGAAATGGTAAGGATAGAAATGTCAACAAACCTCTTCTAGCTGACCCACAGGCTGCAGAGGAAGCTCTGTGGTTTTGAGCATCTCTTTGGCTTGGGATCAGGCTTGGTTTTACCAACCCAAGACTGAGTGTGCTGCTTCTGCTGAGGGTAATTCCCCCTTGGGGATGGTGGGGGATTCAGCTCCGACCCTGGAAATCACCAGTTTAGTTTTAGCATCTTGGCTCAGACTTGGTCTCAGCTTAGTGCCTGAGCTGTGGGTGAGAGAGGGAGCACTGCACAGGGTGCCTGAAACCCTTGTGCCTGGCTGCCTCCATCCTTTCTGTCACTCTTTTAAGAGTTTTCCCTATTTAAAGAGGATTTGGGTGTTCTGTGGGACAGGGCTGTTGCCTGTTGTACTCTGCTGGACGACCTGGTATTTATTGTGGAGATTTCAGAGAACTGGCTTAGGCCTTTTAAGTCACTGTTTGTTTGTGGTTGCTGAAGTTGTGCTGTTTAATGGAAACATTTCCCTCTGGAAGGTGAGCTATTGCTAGAAATAAATACAGGCAACACCTTGTGGCTGAGGCAGGAGCTGGGGCTGGATGGAGCTACGGTGTCTGTCCGTGTTGGCAGCAGTGTGGTGACTAAGGAGAGAGGAATGAAAAGCTGATGTGCAGCCCTGATTGGAGTCACTCACCTGCTGCAGGGCTCAGGGGCTCAAAGCAGAGGTGAGGGGGAACCAGGGGCTGGCAGCTGCCCTGGAGCCCCTGTGGATGGGCTCTGCCCCTGCTGTGTGTTCAGGGGGGCCATTTATGCTCCCTAAATTCATGCCGTGGCTGCAGTTGCTGGGGGAAGGTTTGGAGCACAGCTTAGGTGCACTGTGCTGGCTGCTCCCCCTGAGCAGGTCCTCAGCAGATGATACTGGATCTGCTGCAGTTCCCTGTTTCCAGTGATAAGTGGCAGCTTTCTCTGTCCAGGTGTCTTTTTCCATGACGTGTCCTGGCCCATATCAGTTCCCTCTTTGAAAGCTCAACTTCTCCTCCATGGATTTGCCAGAAAACTTTGTCTTGCTGCAGTGCTTGCAACCCAGTTTGGCAGGTGCTGGATGAAGGTGTGAAACAAGTTCTCAAAGGGGGAATTTTAATCATCTGATGTGAGCTGGAGGTGGCTGCATCGCTGTCCTGTGCAAATTACAGCAGGGCAAGCACAGGGCTGCATTGTAGAATAAGGGAATAAAACTTATGGAGCAGGAAACCTCTCTTCCCAGCTCGGGTGACATTCTCCTTGCTCTGTCCCAGCAGTTCTCCCTGCTTACAGCACGTTGCAAGTTACAGCCCCTTGTCTGGCAGGAGTTATGGTAACTCCAAACTAGCCCGTAGCGCTATGTCATCATAACCTTGAAACAGGACCCAAATGGCAAAACCTGCCTGAAACCAGTTGTGATTACTCATGCTCCGTGCTGTCCCTCTCCCCCGCTGGGCTTTCTGCTATGGTAATTCCACTTATTAAGCAAGGAGACAAAACACCTTTATTAAACTTGGAACCAAGCTCAGGAGCAGTGAGGGAGCCGGGACTTGCTGGCTGCAGCCTCTCAAAGGGTTTTCTTCTCTTCAAGTCCCTCTCCCTTCCCCTGCTTGGCCTTTAAAGTGAGTGAGAAAGGAAGAAAGATATTTTGCTATTTGTGATGAATAAAAGTCTGCATTTAAATATGTTTATTTAGAGTAGGGAAAAAAAATTAGGAGTGTGTATTGGGAATGAATCCTGTGATGTTGGGGCCATCCAACTCTGTGAAACCTCCAAGCTTGAAAATGCAGTGAGCTGAGATGTATTGGGGTTGTAGCTCAGGCTCTGGAAAGCTTCTTTTTATTAACACTTTCAGTAAGTGTTTATTAACACTGTGGATAAAAGGCACCTTTGTTAATGGAACTGTCCCTTTGCTCCTCGGCTGGAGGAGCTGAAGCTTAAAAGGAACTGCCCTGGGCACCTGCTGGAGTTATTGATGAAAGGTTTCATTCCAGATTTTCTCCACAGGCTTAAACAAAAAATAGCCTGAAACCCTCCAAAGCAAGTCTGCCCTCTCTTCCTCATTAAAAAAAAAAGGCACAAAAAGTTGTAAAAATGCCTCTTGTTGCCCATGTGCCAAGCATGGTGGACCCCTTCCCTGTGTGCAGAGCAACAGTGTGACCCTCCTTTGGTCCATCTTCTTGTGGGTGCCCAGAGTCTCCTTTCGAATGCACCTCTTGTCTTGGGGAATTATTAGAGCAATCTAAAAATTGCTCCCACTCACTCAGAGAGAAACCTGGGCCTGATGCTTGTGCTGCCCCAAAAGGTGAAGACCTTCTCCAGAGGTTGTGTGTACCCCAAAGCCATCTGGGGGGCTGTGACAGCCATCTGAGGAGCATCTGCTGCTTCCAGGAGATGCAGAGCATTCCTCTGCCTGTGGCTGGGGGAGGATGTGCTTCCCAGCATTTTTATATTGAATTATGGATTGATTGCACACCTGCGCTGTCGCTGTTGGCATCTCCAGCTTTTGTTCTGCCTTCCCTCCCGGTGTAAGACTGCTGGAAAGGAGAGGGAAGGGAGGGATGGCTTTCTACCACAGCCATTCTACTCTGGACTGAGCTTTGGTAACTCTGCTTGGGGTCAGTGGTGAGGCAAAGCTGCAGCTCCCTCCATACATCAGTGAAGGATCTGGTTACACTGCAGTGTAAAGAAATTGGGTTGTTATGTCTTTGCCACAACAAAAAAAGCTGCATTTTGCAGTGAGATCAGCCATGTGTGTTTGCCACCTCACTAGGAAACCTCCCAAGAGATCCAAGCCCTGCAGCTCATACCACAATGTACCTTCACAGAGGGATGGAGGCTGCCACAGTCCTCACCAGCTCCCCTCCCTTTAGTGCAGGTTTCAGCAGCTGGTGGTGCTGAAGCAGATATTATCACCTAGCCTGTGATTTCTGTACTAAGTAAAAAACAGCAGCCTGAACTTGGCCATTCCCTTTTCTCACAGGCAGTGTGAGCACAGCCAGGACCTGGGGCAGCAATGGCTGGGGGTGACAAACTCTCCTCACCTGCACCCACGGTGCTCTCAGGGGATGCTCAGTGCAAGTGCAGCCCAGGGTGGTCTGAAGGAGGAGATTGGAAGTCACAGCAATTCCTGCTGAAGCTGAAATTGTCCCCGAGAGCATGAGGAGTTAATTGCAGTGATTTGGGAGAAGAGGAGCTTTGTATCTTCAGGCAAGGTCCAGAGGGGAGAAGGCTCTGGGAGGCTGCACGCCTTGGAGCAATGTATTTTGGTTTTAAGCAACTTAATTGTGTCAGACAAATGTGCAGCTCCTGTAGCTGGGCAGGTTAGTTCCTTGCAAGCTGGACAAATTACCTGCTCTGCAGCCTGTGCGGCATCCCTGGGAGGGAGCCCTGGGAGTGTGGGGTGGGATGTACCAGCCACAAATATTGTGTTTGTGCAAAAAAGCTCTTGGACAGGGAGTGGGAAGCAAACCCCAGCTTCATTAGTGGAGCAAAAGAGTCACCTGCATTCTTCACCTGGGCTTTTGGGGCTGAAGATTTGCCCTTCTTGACTTGCAGTTTGTAACCATCTTAGAAATGGAGGTGTGCTTGGGAGCAGGTCTCTGGTGATTCCTTCCCTAACTGCTCTATCCTTAGGGAATCCAGTGCCTGCACTCTGCATCTTATTGGAGTTCCTTGCAAGGAAGTTTTTGTTTGTTAATTCAAGCAAGGAGAAATCACTAGTGTAGTTTAACCAGCTGATGGTCAGAGCTGGTTCTCCCCAAGGTCTCATCCAGAGGGCTCTGCAATGTGTTACTGGGAGCTGTGCTGGGAAGGCTGTGATGTGATAAAGGCCTGTTCATCCAAGCTCATCCTCCAACTCATCTCCTAACCCCTGTTTTCTTGCTGGTTGTTCATGCAGCGCAACTTCACAGCCCAAACACAAACAGTTGGAAGGACAGTTCTTGCTCAGGGTTTTCTCTGTAGCTCCTTAAAGCTCCCATATAAATTAATGTGTTCGTTCATTAGCTGCAACTCCCCAAAGCACCGAGCAAAGTTTGTGAGTTTAATTACTTTTTGCAGGAATCTGAGCACACAGAGCCTTCAACAGATGATTATAGTTCATATTATTCATGCAGCTCTTTTTAATCCCTCTCTCTGCTAGGGCATGGTGGATAGATACTAAAATTGGAACCTGCTAATAAATTCCCAGCCCCATCCCGTGTGAGGTGTTTTGATCTTTGACCGAAAGTATTTTGCTGACAAAACAATTTAATTTCCTGAGAGGTGCCGCACAAGTACGTCTGTCAGGAGGGTATGAGCTGCCAGGATTGCTGTGCTCTGGTAGGGAGATATTTGCCAAAGTTACTTTTTACCCTGTTTATCTCTAAACCCCGAGTTGGGTTGGCTGTGTCACACTCTGGGTGGTAAAAAATACGGAGATTTTCAAACAGAAACATGGAATATTTATATGGTTGCAGACATTCGTGGAAATATTAGTGGGAAAATCTAACCAACTAAAGTCAAATGCCAACAAAACTATTTTTAAATTAATTAAAAGGCTTGGATCCATTTTTTTTTCAAACTGTGGAGGTTTTAGTCCTCAAGCATTTATTTGGTCTGTTTGAAGTTACTGTAGCTTCTTGTATCATAAACATTTTAGGGCCACATTCCTCTTTGTACACAGTCTGCTTCGTAAGAGACCCAGAGGGTTTGTCTCTGTATGGAAATTTATTGTTGTATAGGAATGAATAATTCCTGGGCTGCAGCTGTGCAATCCCTCCTGCACAGCTTTCTGCCTTATAACCTGGATTTAATGACTCCAGGACCACTCCTGCTCCTCCTGACATCGCCTTGTCCCATCCACAGGAGCTCCTCAGGTGTTGTGCCCCAGCTGTGCTGTGACATGGGGATCCCCCAGTGCAGGAGGAATACAAAGTTAATGAGAATCCATATTTTACTTTTTTGTTTTTTTTCCCTAATGTTTGCAGGGCTTTATCCTTTAGTCTCCCAAGACAGATTTACACCTGTGAGTCTGACTTTTGAAGCACGTTTACTGGGGAATGAGCAGGTTCAAAGCTCCCTGCACAGGTTACTGACTCATTTAGCATCAAAAAGGATGAAAAAACAACAGAATTCCTCTTGTGTGGAGAAGCTTTCAGGAACTCCTCAGTAACCAAATGCCTGTATGTTCATTGCAGGTGCAGAGAAGGAAAAAGAATAATCCCAGGGAGTGAAGCAGCCTGTGCCTTTGGGGAGGGTCTGAGGGTGGGTTTGCTGAGGGAGGGGGGGGCTGTGAGCTGTGATGGGGAGCGATGCCCCATCACTTTGGAATGGCAGAAGTGTGACACTGTTGGGGCTGAGCTGGAGTTTGGCTGAAGCCCCAGCCCTGCCTGCTTCCTGCTGATGGAAAATGCTTGTGGTGACCCCAAGAGTTGGGACCTTGGCTTTGTACTTCTTTCCAAGTGATAAGAGAGAGATTTAATCTGATTTGATTTTCCTCAACAAGTATGTTTAATCTTTTAATGACATTACAAGTGATGTATGAGCATTGAGAAATTCTTGTATTTTTCCCCTTGTTGACCCATAAAAGCCTTTTATTGGAACAGCACAAGTGACTTGTGTAAAGCTCTTAACAGTATTAATGTGAACGCTGTTGTTCTCTTCACCACCAGCACACCTGACTCTGCAGTACCCAGACCTTGGTGGAGTCTCTAAGTGCCCTGAATCTGGTGCACTCAGTAATAAATGAATGCTAAATAACAGAAGACACTCCTATATGTATATAAAATTTTTGGGGGGATAGGCAGAGATACTCAGATGCCACTCTGGCTTTGCATTGTAAATTACCGGTCTGGGCACTTTAATGCACCTTCGTGATGCAAGAGTTGACTATTATTTTGTGCTGAGTGCTGTCTAGATGGGAGTGAGTCCTGGGACTTGGCAGAACACTTCTCTTTAGGAAGTCACATGCATCAGCTCATCTCTGATCCTGTTCTTGCAGGAGCTCTTAGCCCATGGCAGATGTTCCTCGGCTCCCTGTGGGAGAGCTCAGCCAGGCTGTGCCCTCTCAGATCTGCTGCAGTCTGGGGGGGAAGGTTGGAGGCCAAAGCATCCTTGCAGTGGGATAACAGCAGCTCCTGCACTCACAGCATCAGTGGGGTTGCATCCAAGTGAGGATGGTAGAGCTGAGCACAAATACCAGTCCAGGGCTGGATTGCGCCACACTGAGATGGTGCAGTGGAGATGTGGAAGGGACGGGCTGGAGCTCAGTAAATTGTTTTACAAGGGCTGTGTAAAGTAGGACCTTCTCTTTTAACAATCAGCTCATGGATACTTTCATTATTCCATGCTGGGACAGTACTGTCCTGACCTTCATCCCATTGCCCTTTTCATCCCATCAGTGGATTGTACTGAGGGGATGAAGTGTCTTCTCAGGGGTAAGAGAAAGAGCCTGTTGAGAGGTAAGGGGGGAAGAAAGAACAGTGGTGCAGCACAGCTGTGCCTTTGGCTGTAATAAGAGAAAATTCCCAGTGGAAAAAGCCGTGCCTAACTCTTTAAGGGGGATTTGTGGGTTTGGGGGAAGAACTGGAGCCTCCACCATCCCCAAGCAGAGGAAATGAAGAGAAAATCAGAACTGCCAGCCTGGCTCAGGGCAAAGCTTCACCCGTCCAAGGCTGGCCAGAAGAAAATGCCAAGAGGGCAGGGCATAGTCCTGACTTTTTGCAGCCAGCATTTCAGGGACTTTCCCATCAGGATGCTTCTTCCAGATCCCTGTGTTTAACAGCTACCAGCAGACCTGTCCTCCGTGAGCTTTTCCAGTCCTTCTTTGAAGCTGTAGGTATTTCTGGCAGTCAGAACATCCCCTGACAATGAGTTCCACAATTTAATTACAAGGGGAAAGGAAATGACCTTGGATAGATTTTTAAACCTGCTTGCTTGATCCCTTTATTCCTGTGTTGTCAGGAATATGGTGCCTGGAGAGGGATTGAGAAGGGGAAATGAGAGAGAAGGGAGAGAAGGTAGGGCTTGAGTTTGAGAATGAAGTATGGGGTTGAGGGAGAGGGGGGAAACTGCTAAATTAATACCAAAACAGAGCCTTTCCAGCAGTGGGATGCTGTTATGTGCAGTGGATAAAGTGGCTTCATCCTCTCTGTGGAAGTGAATGGGATATTGAGTTGGAGCTGGTTTTGGGAGGGCAGAGTGGTGTGAAGGTAGGTTGGTACAAACCCAGGGTAAATACAAGCATTCTGTAATCAAGAAGCAGTTGTCTCCAGCCTAGGGCTGGGCTTTGTGCTGCTCACCTCAGTGTGCAGGTGAGGACTTCTGGCTTTGCCCCTACCAACAGATGGTGGTGAAGTTCCCATCCCTGGAGGTGTTCAGGGAACAACTGCACATGGAACTCTGGTCTGGTTGACAAGGCTGTGATCGGTCAAAGGTGGGACTCTGTGATCTTGGAGATCTTATCCAACCTTAATGATTCTGTGAAGTGGCAGGAGATGCCCATTGCCTGGCATGATTCCTGCTGGTTTAAATCCAGCGGGATACTTGTGGGGTGTTTGGGAGGTGAGGTTCTTGCTGAGTTGTGTGTTGGTTGCAGTGCTGCCGTGGCTGTGCTACCCCCCAAACCCACAACAGGCACCTCCATGTTAAATAGATTATTTTTTTTTCCTTTATCTTTTCCATAGAACAGAGAATGTCTGTCTCCTTGGGGGTGCTTTTGCAGCAGGACAATAAATAGCATCCCTGGGGCATCCCTGGCTCTTACAGCTGTGCATTCTTTTACCAGAAAATGTGAATCTTGGATTTTTCCATACTGGCTCCCAGAGAGGAGGTGAGTTTGTTCAGGATTTGCGCTGTTTCAGGATGTCCCCAGCAAAAGTGGTTTCACAGAGACCTTCGTGCTTTTCACAGTGTTGGCTTCTTTAGCCCTTTGTAAATATTTCACCCGTTTTTAAATTATTCATTCACTAAGTGGCTTGGAGGGGAGAAGGAATCACGCTTAAAATATGTGTGAGGACCTAAAACACTGCAAAGCTGAAAGGATGTGAAAAAAGTAATTTGAGAAAGGATTTCTACTCTGGAACAAACCCTGTTTAAGTACTGGGAGGGGATGGGAGATGAAGGAACGTGGTGTCACGATGGACCTGGCTCAGGCTGAGATGTTGCTGGGGTTTGCAGTGTTGGGTTTTGCATCAGGGTGGGATTTGGAGGCTGAGATCTGTGTTGGGGGCGGCTGGCACTGAGTTTGAGGTGGCCACACCAAGGGGTCACAGGGCACTTGCAGACCTGGAGGTTCTTGGTTGTGTCAGTGCTGTTTACAGCCATGGTGTGGATCTAATCAATAAAGCATAGAAATATCTATTCTCTAGTTTATTAGTAACCTATGACTTTTGCATAATAATAATCAGTCAATTTGGAATTGGGGCTGACTGAAATTGCTTATGAAAACTGTGTCCCACACAGTGCCCCTTGCTGTATCAAACAGGGAACCTTCCCTTTCACTCCACCTGCCTCTAAGCAATGAAAAGTGAAGGTTAAATGTTGTTCCTGAAGGGAGTGGTGTTTGGGTTTTCTGTTTGAAGGGGGAACATGTGACAGTGACATGCAGTTTTATGGTGCCTCTATTCTGGCACCTCTAAACGTCATGGGGCTGTTAATTAATTAAAGCCTGTCAGTGCCACCACGAGCAAAGGTGGTGGGTTTTATCAGTGTTAACCATGTGCTTTGAGCTGTTGTGTGGTGCTTTGTGGGGAGGGAAGGGGAACCTTGATGATTTAGCAATGGGAAACTGAGATGAGCGGGGCTTGGAGGCCCTGGGGGGTGGGTGAACACCCTGAGATGGGGAAATTGAGGCAGAGCAAGAGTCACTAGAGAAAGCTGGGGAGAGTCAGAGCTTGGACTAGTGCCCCATCCCTAGGAGGTCTTTGCCCTTGGCTCCCCTTGCTGATGGTATTATCCCAACCTCAACACAGTACCTCCAGCTGTGGCTGAGCAGCCTGGAGTGGGACAGTTCCGGGGTTCATCCACCCTTGTTCATTCCTTTGTGTTCACAAAAGCTCTCAGCGAGGTGTTTTTGAAGGTTACCTTCAAAAGCAAAACATTTGCTTGAGAAAACTGAATAAAGGCTCCAAAAAGCCAGGATATGGCCAGGAGCCAGGACAACGTTCCCTGATTTTCTTCTGTAGTGCTCGTCATCTGTGCTGTGTTCCCAGAGTCCAGGGCAGATGTTCGTTATCTGGCTGAAGGACCGTTCTCGCCTCCTCGAACCCGGCTGCTGTCGGGACAACAAAGTGCCTTTTAAATTAGGCCTCGGGTGTTCATAGTCTGGTACCTCATCATGTCAGGCCTCGACCTCGATGCTGTGCCAGGCGATGGATTTCAGTGCTGTGTCTGGATCTCCTTCCTCTGCTGCCCAACCTCAGGGGTTTCAGGGCGTTTTCGGAGTTGCATCAGCCAAGCGGATGTGTGAGCTGAGCTGGGTGCATTTGGGGTGGGTGGGACCTCATGTGATGCTGCTTCCCTGATGGGGACCACCATCCCTCCCCAAAGATCTCTGGGGTGGTTTGGGGGAGGCAACAACCTCCCCCAAACAACCCTTTTGGGGTATGTCTTCTGTATGTGCCCTGTTGTGCCTTATCATGCACTCGGGGGTGATTTTGTGGCCTCTGCACCAGACAAGCTCAGCTCTGTGCCCCCATCACCAGCAGAACCAGCCTCCCCCGGCGCTGCCAAGGCAGCTGGAGCTGGAGTTCCACCAGCCTCCCAACAAAAAGCTGCTTTTGCCAGTGTTAGTTTGGATTATTGCAGCATTTCTTGCTCTCCTGAGGAACCAGTGTTGCAGAGCTGCTTTGCTGGATGGAAAGGGCAGGAGTGGGGCAGCTCTTACAAGTGGTCCCCATTGGCATGGGGGAGCTCTTCCCCATCACATCACTCCAGCAGGATGGCAGCACTTCCAGTGGGAGTTTGGCTTGTATCACCTATTGCTTCCCAACCGAAGGAGTTCAGCTCTCGGCTGGAGCGTCAGGATGGTCTCGGGTGGCTCTGGCTGTGATGCTCCTGGAGCACAAGGGTGGTCTCCACACAGAGCAGCTCATCACCCTATGTGGGACCTGCCCTCTCAGTGCCTCCTGTGTCATTAGAACAGGTATCATGCTCGTTTTCTTGTCTTAATCAAGTCTGGCAGGTCTAATGGCACTGCACATAATGAGCTTTGAAAGGGAAATTTGTTTTGATGCACGTTTGACAAACTCCAGAGTGCTTTTGCTCAACAAGTTATTGTGGCATCTGTTGGCAGGGGGAAGCCCAAGTGCCCAAATCGATAAGGTTCTGGATAATTGAGCTGGGAATTTGGTTCATTATGTGAAGTGGGTGGTGAAGTGGATAATTGCGGATCTTGAGGTGTTTGTCCTATTTGCTAGTTTGGATTGAAGGAAATTGAGGTGCAATTTCACAGGTGTATAGGGACAACATGACTTCTGTGGGGATCCTGTGATAGATATAGAGTAGCAGAGCTAAATAACTCATATTTCTTTGTGTGTTGGAAGAAAACGGATGACCAAGAAAAGCACTGGGGGCTGTCTAACAACCAGGTGCTCCTGCACAGTCCCTTTTTGGGGAGAGTGGGATCATTCCCACATGGCTCCTAGCATCCCTTGAAAACTCACTGCTGTGGTGAGGGAGACCTTATGGCTTGTGTCTCCAAAGATACACTGAGGTCCTCAGTATGGTCTGATTTCAGATTACTCACAGATTCATAAATTCATCTTAATCTGGTCACTGGATTTTTGGTGTGGCACCTGCTGAGGCCCTTTCCATTGGATTGGGTTACAACATCACTGTTAAATAATCTGAAATACTTCTGCCAATACAGAGCATCAGTGCTGAGTCTTCTTAATGTGATTTGAGCTTTAAGTCAGGTTTTCTTGGGATGGGGAGCCGGCCTCTCCCCTCTCCATGAAGGGCCCTAAACACTGGCTCTTCTCAGGGAATAACAAACACCAGCAGTTGCGTAAAGCCCCCGATACTTTATGCACTATTTCTGCAAATAATCCTTGTTTATAATTCACTCTTGGCAGAGAAAGACTTTAAATTATTAAGGCACTAAATATTTTGCAATGAAAGAATGGAGATAAAGCTCTTGGCAGAAACAAATTGCCGGGGAGAGGATTGTTCTCTTCAGTGCGTTTGGGGCTTTAAAGTGTTATGAGAAATAACGTGCGGGGGGACTGGGAATTCATCACTTGATCAAAAGATTTGCTTCTCTCTTAAAAAAAGCAGCTGCTCAGTGTGTGCTTTCCAGAACCCCTTTAAATACAGAGTGTTCCCCAAAGCAGAGATGTGGGTCCCCAGAGCTGTCCCTGCTCACCTGTTGTGGTTTAGGTGGTGGAGGTCTCTGTCTGCCCACAGCTCCACCTTCCCAGTTTTTAAAGCTGTTTTCATGTGCTCAGTGCTCCCTTGAGGGCAGATTTTCAGGGGATTCTGTATCCCTTCTTCAGGAATGGGAGATGCTCGTTCCGGTTCATGGTGTCAGTGTGTCCTGTGCCATAATGACCAGCCTAATGGTAAATCAGGGGTTTTCCAGTGGTGTGAAATGGAGAATCTTATAATTAATGATTTTGCCACCTGTTGCTGATTTTATCCTAATATTACACAGCTTGTGGTCCTGGAGTCATGGAACCAGACAGCCATGAGGGTGGATATGGGTGTATATACATGTACAGACATTAGATACAGTTACATTTATGTATATATATCTGTATATATATATATTTATAAAATACATGTGTATTTTAGGTAGTTATACCTGTAATCTTCTAGCTCTTCTTTGGAGAGAGATTTGAAGAATGAACCATGGGTTTTCAAACCCCGGTGCACTCCCAACATTTTTTATCATCTTAACATTTTAAAGTGAACATCATCCTTACTGTGACGAAGTTTCCAACCTGGGGTGCACAAAGGGAGGGGTGAGGCCCTTGCTCGAGTTGCCCTGAGAAGCTGTGGCTTCCCTTTCCCTGGAAGTGTCCAAGGCCAAGCTGGACAGGGCTTGGAGCAACCTGGGATAGTGGAAGGTGTCCCTGCCCATGGCAAGGGGATGGAACAAGACGAGATTTTAAGTTCTCTTTCAACCCATTCTGTGATTCTATGACTGTGTTTCTTTTTCCCTTGCAGGAGATCTGTGCAACTGCAGCTCCGTGGGCAGTGCCGGCGTGTCCGAATGCAACCGCACGTCGGGGCAGTGCCGGTGCCTCGCCGGGTACGCGGGGCTGCGCTGCGAGAGCTGCGCCCACGGGTTCTACCCGGAGCAGGGCACCCAGCGGTGCCAGCCCTGTGCCTGCAGCCCCACCGGCTCCAGCAGTGCCCAGTGTGACCAGTGAGTAAGGCCAGGCATCCCTCCTGGGGGTTGGGGGGGGTGCTGAGCACGTGGCGTTGGGATTTGGGGGGTATTTTGGGATTCGGGGTCTGGCAGGAATGGATCTCGTCATCTGGTGTGAGTATTTAAAAGAAAAATTAAAAAAAAAAGAAAAAGCAGGAAGGAAGCTGGTCTTATAAAAATTCATGAAGATTATTCTTCCCCTTTCAAGGGCTGGATTATAAAAATATCCATAGCTGTGGCAGAAGCCCTGGCAGCCCCCAAGGGAGTTGACTTGCATTTCTGAGCTGCACGGAAGCAGAACCTCTCCTCTAATGCCTTGTGCATCCGTTAGTCCCTGTCGGACAGCGCGGCTTTCACGCCTGAGCTGGGGAGGGGAGGCAGGGGTGGAGCACAGGGGCTTTGGAGAGGTTTATTTTGCAAAAGGATATTCACTGTGCCAGAGGCAGGCAAAGCTTTGTGCTCTGCCCTTGCTGAGCCTCGGGATGGAAGCAGCAGACTGGCCACAGAGTCGGCTCCTGCCTTGCCTGGTGTTTACAGTCACCGGAGCTGATACTTTGAGCTCTTGTATAATGAATGTGTTCCTCTTCATTTCACCTCACCCACCCTCACATCTTGCCTTTTAAAAGCTGGCATGCAATTATTTTTCCTCCAGCCGGTCATCTGTCGGCTGTCAGAGATTCATGGCTGAGTTGAGGGTGTCTCTGTGTCCCTGCAAGAACGGACTGTTGGGTCCCCAACTCTTGCTCACACACAGCAGGCTGCAAGGTCTGTCCTTGGAGAAGATCCCAGCAAACCACCCTGCAGTGACTTCCAGCCTTCCCAGGCTTCTGCTGCCTTTTTGTCTTTTAGGGTTTGGTTTGGGCTCAGTGTGTGTTGAACACCTGCACTTCCCTGCCAAGGCTGGGGCTGAGTCAGAGTTGAAATGCTCTGCAGGGACATGCTGCTTGTAATTATTTTGTACATTATCTTTTCCCAAACACCCAAACCCTCTGTTGATGTCCTTCTTTTTTGTTTCGACGCTGCATTTTTCTGCTTGCATAAGCTCTGAGAATTTGGAACTTAAAAGTAACACTCCAGGTGACTGGAGTGACCTTCTTACTAAAAAAGGTGATTCTTGGGGGTGGAAAGTATGGAGTTTTTCACCTTTTTTTTTTTTTTTTAGTGACTGTTTTGGGTTTGGAAAGATGTGCCTGGAAGCATCAGGGCTTGCCACAGAATTGAAAGTCAGATCTACTGGAAAGGCAAACTGGGCAGAAAGGCAAATGGGGCAAATCTTATCTTTGAGAGCTGGGAGAGAAGGGAAAGTGCTGCTGGAGGAGCTGGGTTAACTGGGAGGGAGCATTCTTGCCCCAACTCTGAGTCACTGGGCAATAAGTGAAGCACGGACATGTGTGATGTCTCCCCACGTTTCTCTGCGTGGGGCGAGCCAAGAAACGCCCTTGGGAACTTCAGGTGAGATGCTCTGAGTTGTGAAGGAGAATGAGGTGGAGTCGGAGGATGTAGTGAGCCATCACACCACACCCCAGCGTGAGTGCACCCAGCAATGACAGGGACCTCCCCAGCTTCTCCTCAGCACCATTTCACAGCCCTGAGGGATGTGGGGGATGCTCATTCTCAGCCATTTAGAAGAGACAGCACAGGGCAAAATGTGCAGGAAGATTTGGAGAGGGGGGATGTTGCTAGCAGAGGTTGCTCTGTGTTTCTCTTCCCAGCTCAGTGGGGTTTGCTGCAGACAGAGATGACCTCTGGGTGTTTTTAAAAAGAGGAAAATTAGGTCAGTTGTCTGTGTTGTAGGGCTGGGGGCATCAGAATGGCTGCAAGATGGGCAGCCTTGTGTGTAGTGATGTGTGTGGGAAAATGGAGTGGGACACAAAACCCGGTGGGGCAAATGCTCCCCTCATTTCTGTTATGTTCACATGGGACACCAAGGGCTGGACACAGCTCCTGCCTGTGTGCTGCTGGGATGGGTGCAGGGATGCATCAGGGATGTGGGTCCCAGGGTGGGATCTGCCCTGATGGGTGGGAGAGCCTCTTCTGCTCTGCAGTGTGAATCCAGGAATGAGATTTTTGGCTCTGGTGCTGGAAACCCTGGGTGTCTGCTGTCAAGTCCCTGGAGGAGCAGCGCGTGTCCCTCTGGGCAATCCCTGCTCGGGATGAGGCACGCAGGCCTTGCCCAACACCGGCAGCTACTGCTTTGTTGACATGAAAAATCTTGTAAGCTCCATTATTTATTTATTTAATTAATAAAGCACCAGCCCAGCTCTAGGTTGCACAAGTGAATTCCTGTGTGCTGCCCTCAGAGAAAAGCGGCCGCTCTTTAGATCAGTCTCTGGGTGAAACAGCAGCGTGATTTTTGGACTCTGACCCTTTTTGAGGGAGGTTGATTGGAGAGGCAAAGTGCCTGAAGGCCAAGCCCTCGGGGCACACAAAACAGGCCTCATAGGTTTCAATCAGCTTGCCCAGGCTTTTGTAAAACTGCCTTTTAAAGCACCACCGTATGATGATTATTAGTATTATTTCTCGGCACGCTCTCAGACCGGCCAGATGGCAACCCAAGTCTGCTGTTTGTTAACTAGACCTCAAATGCAGACCATCAAACAAAAATAAAAAAAAAACCCTTTCCCGAGGCACAGAGTTGATTTTGGGAGTGCACATTGACCTGACATGCTGTCGCTATGAATGGGCTCCATGGCTGCTAATCAAAGGTCTGTTTGGGTGGTGGTTTAAATTTGATTATCTGGGAAGATCCACACAGATCCCCCTCTGGGATGGCAGAGGATTTCTGTGCTCTGGTTTGGGTGGTTTTTTTTGTTAGATGAAAAGCTGTGTGTGGTTGAAGCTGGAGCTTGCTGTGGGGCTGGATGGAGTCCTGGGCTGCTCAGAGAGGGCTGACACATCTCAGAGAGGGGGAGTGAGTTGTCCCTGTTGCGGTTAACGCCTAGAAACCTCAGATAAAACCACATTTCTCTGGGTTGGATGCTGTGCAGATGCTTGCTAAAGATAGCTGTGGCCTGGAAGTGTTCATAGTCCATAGAGGAAGGGTGGGGAATGAAGCTGAAGTTTCAAGGGCCATGGTCAAGGTCAGAGTAGTGGAGAATGAGGATGGTGACTCATGTGGGTGCAGGGGCTGAGCTGGAAGGGCTGTGCTCCTCCTGCAAAGCCCTGGGGACAAGGACAGGGAGGGGAGGGTGGCTGGTGGTGGCCCCAGCCCATGGTGATGTAGCTCCAGCCAGGAGCTGCCCCCACCAGCTGCATCTCACACCGTCTTCTGGGCACCTTGAGTTGAAAGCTGAGTTGTGTCTGTGTCCTCTTGAGGAAGCAGGAACCTCATTCCTGGTGGAGGAGGCAAAGGTGAAGGTGATGCTGCTGGAGAAGGTTGCTGTGCCTGGGCTGCCCAGCCCAAACCTCCCAGCCTTGCACCCCTGGGCACTTATTTTTCCTTTTTACTTCATGTGAGCAGAGTCCTGTGCCTGAACTCTCATCTCCTGCTCCCCAAGGCTGGGCAGGGGGCCAAGCCAGAGGCAGGAGAGGTGAGTTGGTGGTCTCCAGTCCCAGCAGCAGTGAGAGTGCTGGGGCTCACTGCAGTGTTTCTGGCCCTCTGTGCCCTGCACAGCTTTGCCCAAAATGCCACTTGTGTCCCCAGCTGAGTCATGGCACAGTGGCTGTTCCCTCAGCAGTCCTGGGATGTGCAGGCTGAGGGGGAAGAGGTTTGGTTTGAGAAAGCCTTTTAGTTTCACAGCTGTCATGCCCTGGTGTGAGGAGCCTTGAGGGCACAGCTCCTTCTACACACACCAAAATAACTCTCCTGTGTAAACCTGTCCTCTGGCTGATGGATTTAAAGGAGCAGGACGAGGCCAGCCTGGATGAGGCAGCATGTGGTACCCTCCTGGGGAGCAGGAGATGTCAAATGACTCTGCAGTTTTTGATTTATTTATTTTTACCTCGCTGCCAGCCCTGCCCCATCCCCACATGGGGCTGCAAACACTGGCCAAGGGCAGCCCAGTGTGACCCAGTGGTGTGGGGCCCTGGCAGCTCATCTGCTGGGTGCTGCTGTGGGGCTTCCCTGTGTTCCCCAGCAGGGAGGGAGAGGTGGGATGACCCTGATTTACCTCCTGCAAGTCATTCACCTGAGGCTTTCCTGGGGGAGGCCTTTGTGGCTTTTCTTTTCCTGCAGTCGTGGAGGCAGCAAGTTTAGCCCACGAGCAGCTGTCCCTGTGTGGGTGCTCTTGCACCCCAGGATTTGGGATGTGCATGGGGGAGTAGAGCTGCAAAGTGGAGATGGTGCTGTGAGACTCTGCTGCCTGGTAGAAAAAGAATTCCCTACTTCCCTGGAAGGTTTTATGTTTTCAACTAACTTACTCAGGTTCTAGGGAAGACAAGGTAATGTACCCATCAACTTTTGGTGCACCATGACCTGTGCCAGTGAACAAGAGGAGAGCTGTGGCTGCTGTGGGGTGTTTCATGGACCACAGAATATTCTGAGTTGGAAGGGACCCACAAGGATCATCGAAGTCCAACTGCTGGCCCTGCACAGACACCCCAACAATCCCACCCGGTCCCTGAGAGCGTTGTCCAAATGCTCCTTGAGCTCTGGCAGCCCTGGGGCTGTGCCCACTGCCCTGGGGAGCCTGTTCAGTGCCAACCACCCTCTGGGGGAAGAATAGTTTCCTAATATCCAACCTAAACCTCCCCTGGCACAGCTTCGCCTCATGGTTTGCCTAAACCTGGGTTAACAATCTAAACTGGGTTCAAGTTTTTCCACTTCCTTAAAAAAGCTGTAGACTAAACACACATATTTGCTGCCATTGTCCCAAGTGAAAACAGGTGACGTTTAACTGGGATCTGTGGATTAAGTTGCTCCCTCTGCCTGTGCCTCGGTTTCCCCACAAGCAGAAGGGAAATAGGAAGCAAAGACTTGGAGGTGACATGAGCTTTGGTTCCTGTGGGCTGAAACCCACTGCCCAAAGGTGCAGTGCTCTGTTCCTTTGCTGTCTGAGCAGCTTTTCCTTACTGATGGCTGTGGAGGCAGCTCTGTGCTCCTGGTTCTGCACAGATTGTGCTGCAGGCTTGGCATAAATCATATGAGAGACAGCTCCCGTCACTCATTTCCATTGAGAAAAAAAAATAACATGCATATAAATGTCCAAGTGTTAATTCAGAGATGTTTTGCCCCCTCCAGGGGACCTCATGTTCGTATTAAAAAGAAAGAAGGCAGAGTGTCCCTGAGAGCATCTGTACATGGCTGTCCCCTGGAGCAGGGGTGCTGTGAGGCTGAGCAGGGAGGGCAGTGACCATCCCTGTGTGCTGCCTTTGTGGTGGGATTCTGTGTGGAGAGGCTGATCTTGTGACCCCTACTCATGGGGGTTTGCAAGAGCCTTGCTGGTGAGGGTAAGGTCAGCAGCTCTGGACAATGTGCTTTGTTGAGGCCTTTGAGTAAGGGCTGGGGATTCTGGGGGAGCTGGGCAGGGAGAGCCACACACTGGGATGTGGAAAGGTGCAAAGAGATCACAGGGGGAGAAGCAGTAAGGAACACTGGTCCTGATGGTGTTGGGAGGCAGCCAGGTGGGTCACAGTCTGGAGGTGCCTTGAGCATCATGTGGGGCAGAATTTGATGTTGTTTTGTTAGTTAGGAAATGTAGATCCATTGAAATTCCAGGTTTTTGTGGAGCTCCCACCAGCCTGCACAGGAAGGGTGCTCATGGCTGTGGTCTGAGATCAGAGAGGCCTCATGTTCCCAGGGCTGCTGCCCATCCCAACCCCAGGAGGTTATTTGCAGGAAGCAATGGAGTTCTCATTTTGCATAGATAAAACCCTTCATTTTCTGTCTTTGGAGTGTCACCACACTTCTGAAATGTCTCTTCTTTGCATGGGATCTGTATTTCCATTCTGCTGTCCTTTAGCAGTCCAGTAAAACCACATTGGGCTCTGCTTCCCTTTGGAGAGATGACCTTGGGAGCTCAAGTCCTTAAGGATTTGTGCTTTAAAAAAAACAACAAAACCAGACAAAAAGCCACCTCTTTTTTCCCTTCAGAAAGGCTACTCTCCCTTTTACAGATCAGCTGAGCACAACCGGTGGCTCATTATCTCCCAGTAATGCCTTGTCAGCATCATCCTGCAGAGAACAGATCTTGTTTTGTAGCGGAAATTATTACATGTGGACGTCAGAAAAGCAGAAGAAAACCCTGTTAGAGCCTATTTTTCTGCATGCTTTAATTATCTAAATCTCTCTCCTGTTTCAGCCTCTTGCATCCTTTACATCCAATTAGCTCCCCTCCCCTCCCCCCCCCCCAACAGGTAAATTTGGTACCTGCACCCAGTTTTATTCGGTTGCAGACAGGGATAGGAAATGAATGAGTGACTGGACACAGTGGCAGGGAAAGGTAGATTGTTATCATCTCCCCTTTGGTAATTGTGGCTTCTCAGAAATCCTGTTATTTTGTGGGTTTTCCAGCAGGCTTTGCCGTTCTTGTGTTGTTCTGTTGCAGACTTGCTGCTCTGGCAAACACTGACTGCCCTCAAAAAAAAAATATTGGCTCAACTGTTTAAGCTCTTGTGGCTGAATTCTGGTTTGGGGTCGTTGCCCAGCTTGACTTCAGGCACTGCTTCAGCCCGTGTCTTCTGCTGCCTGAGCAGAGATCTGGGGGATGGAGGGACGACCTTGGGCAAAACTGGTGTGTCCAGTGGGGACCAGCCCTGTTTCCCTGCCATCCTCATTGATGTGTCCATCTCTGCACTGGGGTTTCCTGTCCCATCCCTGCATTGCCATGATCTCCAGGGCTTGCTCTGGGAAACCAGGACACAGAGTCTGGGGTTGAAATTTTGCAGTGAGTGATGCTTTTGTTGCTCTTCCTCATGGAACCCATAAAGGACCCCATCCAACCTCCCTCTCCAGGGCCATCATGGTCTTCCCATCGCTTCCTCCCTTCCCAGCCCCCTTGGTCCTGGTGGGTGGTGCCGGGAGGGCACCCGGAGGAGGCAGCACAGCCCCGGGGCTGGAGATTCCCTTCTTTCCCTGGCGGGGGAGCTGGGGCTGT
>JAWWLV010000040.1:6490924-6512178 GCA_035041135.1 Platyrinchus mystaceus
GGAGGGCACCCGGAGGAGGCAGCACAGCCCCGGGGCTGGAGATTCCCTTCTTTCCCTGGCGGGGGAGCTGGGGCTGTGGAGGCGGTGGTGGCCAGACAAGGTGGCCCTTTGACATTCACAGAGTGGCCTTTCAGAGCTGTGAAGTGTCCCTGCTCAGTCCAGGGCTGCCACACAAACAGACGCCGTCCCCCGGCACGGAGCGAGGAATGCGGCGCACAATGGGCCAGTGTTGGCCCCCATAAAGCCCCACTTCTTCTGCCCTCCACAAAGGGGCTCTGAGTGGGGGCTCAGCCCTGGCCCCACTGACCCTCCCACGGAGCTGCTTTGGCTGCCAGGGCTTTGGTTTGAGCCGAGGGAGCGGGAAGGAGAAACCCAATGTGGGGCTTTTTCCTGCTCTCCCCTTCCCCACGTGCTGATATTCAAATCAAGGGACCAAAAGGAAGATCAGCTCCTGCATTATAGGGGTTCTTGGTTTCCTCAGGATGAGAGGACACGGCTTCAAGCTGCACCAGGGGAGGCTCAGGTTGGACATCAGGAAGAATTTCTTCATGGAAAGGGGTTGTCAGGCACTGGAAGGAGCTGCCCAGGGAGGTGGTGGAGTCCCCATCCCTGGAGGTGTTCAGGGAATGCCTGGACGTGGCACTCAGTGCTCTGGTCTGGTTGACAAGATGTGGGTTAGTCACGGGTCGGACTTGATGATTTTGGAGGTCTTTTCCAACCTAAATCATTCTGTGATTGAGCATTAACAGTGTTGGTTTTCCACCAAAGTGTCTTGGAGCATTTAGCTTTCAAATGTTAACTTTTCCACGTTGCCCAGGAAAATGTAAGAGAGATTCATCCCCTGGCTGCTGTCAGACATCACAGAAAATCAGCACTAAAGGAGCCAGGCTCGCTGGAGGAACACACCATTTTTAGAGACATCCCTTCTGAATCCTCCTAATCTTGTGCAGAATCCTTTTGTCTTATCCCATCAAAGTGTGACAAAGCCTTTTCATGGGGGTTGTTTTACAGATGCTCGTAGCTCAACGCGATTTTCCTCATTCATACGCTGTCGCTGCTGTTAATTGTGTCTGTTCCAGGAACACCTCCGGGCCCTGCTGGGATGAATGATGGGCATAGCTGTCATTGAAGGTTTCCAAGGGAAAGGGGAGGGAATGGGATGCAGAAGAAGCTGGAGATGCCACCAGGCTGGGGAAGGGCCCCTCACCATCTCTCCTGGGGCTGGTCCTGGTTGATGCTGAGGTGTGGGGTGTGAGATGTTCTCTGTGCTTCAGGGTGAAGATGGTAAATATATTTGGCACAACTCTTCTTCAAAGCTGGGGGGGTTTACAGCTCTGGTTTGGGACCCATGGAAGCTCCCTCCTTGTCTGACTCTGCCCCAAAATCTTACTAGTCTGTTATGTTTTAAATATTTAAATAGAGGCACAAAAGCTTGGTGCTATGCTGTTTCTGCTGGCTCTGTCATGATCAGGCAGTCCTTGGGCTGTGACTGGGATCTGGACATCCAGGATTTTCTGATGTTTGGGAAAATATTCAAAATTAATTTCTCCCTTCCCTCCTCTTTGGAGAAAAAAAAAAAAAAGGAAGAAAATAAATGATTGAAGCTTGCTAAGGGTTTTCTGTTACACCATTAACCGTGCACAGCTTGTCTCCCAACAGCCCCTAAGGCCATGGTCCTTCATCCTCCCATCCATCTTGTGCCTGTTGTGTCCCTGTTAAAGTCAGGATGTTTCTGTGGAGGAGGAGTGGGAACCCCTTGCAGATGTGACTGCACATTGTGGGCTGTTTCAGAGCACAGATATTTTAATGCTTTGTCTCCCTTGTGATGAGGCCCTGAGCTCCTGCAGTCTCAGCTGAGCAGTGCAAGGTGAGGGCCCTGCCCAAGCTCCCAGGTGGAGCCTGTCCCTTCAGTGTGTCCTTTCCTGGCTGTCAGACCTGGCAGAAAATTCCCTGCAGGATGCTCAGTGGCTTCAGGAGGTGTTCCCTGTTCTCCGTGCTCTGCTCCAAGTGGGGTCCAAACTATCTGCAGTCCTTCTCTTTCCTGGTAGCCACAGTAATGCAAGGGAGGGCTGGGCTGTCTCTGGTGTATCCTCTTAACTTCTGTACCTGTAAAGCTGCAGTTCCATGTAAAATCCCACCATGGGGAATGTTTGGTTGCCAGTAGTGGCACAAATCACTTGGCGAGTGATGGGATTTCCCACATCCTGTGGCTGTTTCCCTTTGAGGGAATGGTGGGGGGCTCTGGGCAGTGGAAGTGAAACCAGACGGCTCTTGCAGACGTATTTTGGGGTGTAGGCTGTTCCCTGGCCCAATATTTTGCTTTTATTTACAACCCCCTGCCCCATGTCTGTGGGACACAGACTGCATCCACAGGGTAGCTGCATCCTGGTCCAGCCCCAGGCTGTCTCCCTGCAGGGACAGCTGCTCCCAAGGCATAACATGGAGCCTGAGGCATAAGGGGGATCAGATGCAACTCCCTCTTGCCTTGAGGGTGTCCCCAGCCTGGTGTGTAGCCCCAGCCCTGGAGGGTCATGTCATTCCATGCTGGATCCCAGCCTTGCACGTGGTCTGTCCCTGCCAACCAACAATCACTGCCAGCTCCTTTTGCCAGTGTCTCGTGTGCTGGTGATGGTTTTAATCATTAGGAGACATGTATAAAATTGATGGATGATGTGCTGGTGATCCACACTACCTACATGGTCTCTAAAGTAAGTATATTCATAAAAATCTAATAGAAGCCAAAGCTGGCAGGAGACTTTGGTTACTGGAAGTCTGGTTTTGTCCCAACACATCCCTCTATCAATTCTTTTTCAAGTCCTAAAAATTGGCTGGCTTCAGTGGAGTTAATCATCATCTGAAATGGAGTTGAGCAATTGATGTTGCTGCATCAAAATGCTTCCCTCTTCCCTTCCCCCTCCTTCCCCTCACTTCCCCCAAAAAAAGAAATTCCTGGCTAATACTCAAAATCTAGTTCAGTTCTTGCTGTGCAAATATTAAACTGTGGGTCTTTTCTTTCAGATTTCTTCATTTTTATGGGCACAATCGGTCTGTTAACAGGATTTTTTTTTTTTTTGTGGTTTCAATGCATTTATATCATTGACCTTTGCTTTAAAAAGTGTCTGACAGTCTTTGCTGGGCTGGAGCTATAAAAAGGAGTGTTGTAAGGGGGCTTTATTCTATGGAAGCAATGACCACAGGCAAAGCTTTATATTTGCTGAGTGATTTAATTCTTGCACATGCAGGACTTGGCTCTTTGCCATGTGTAACATGTTGAAAAAAGGTCTGCTCGAGAGGCATTCAAACCAAACTTTCCAAAACAGTCTTTTTTACTTCTTAAAGAAGAAAAAAAAAAAGCAGCTTTCTTTCCTGTTATTTTTCAGCTAACAAGTAAAACCAAGGGACTCTGCCCCAAAATGCTGCACTGAGCTCTAGCAGGGTCAGTGGGGGAATAAACCTCCTTTAATGGAATGAAGTGGGAGTCTGGGTGGAAGGGGGCCAGCCAGGAGGAAGAGGAGGGTGTCATTAAGATAAAGGCTTCATCAGGGACAGGAGGGAGTAAAACTGAGCTCCCTGGACTGCAGGAGGAAGCCAGAGGGGGTGAAGATGATGCAGCTCTAATGCCTGGTCCTACAAAACCCTGCTCACGGGATGCATCTCCAAAAGATGCATTTTCAGGCTAAATATAATATTTTCCTTCCCATATCAGTTGCTTTTCCCTGCTTGGCTCTGCCTGGGCTCTGCCCTCTTACAGGAATATCTGTGCAGTAGCAGTCAGAAGCAAATAAAAACAAGCTGCTTTTTGTTTGCGCTTATTTTAAACATTGTGACAACGTTTGGATTAATGTCAGGTCTTGTGAAAAGCTCTTTAAAAGTCAAACATACTGAGCTGCTTACCAGCATCCCTTTGAATCCTGCATCTGCCTGCTGGCCTTCCAGATAATGGTCTGGAGAGCAAGGAAACATCGTATTTCTTTTTCCTTCTTGTAATCAGGCCATTAAATATGCCTGAGGTTTCAGTTTCTGGAACTGTTTAATTGTGTAGCCACTTGGGCTGAGGTCCCTGTTTTGGTGTTTCCTCTTCCTTTGGCAAGCAAACAAACAACAGAAATATTAAATTATGCTGATTTCTAACAGAAGCAATGTCTTCTCCCAAACATTGCAATCTACTGCATTTTAATTAAAAGCAACACATCAACAGTGCATCAAACCTCTATTAGTTTTAATCAGCAGATTCTTCTGGAGGCTTTTAGAGGTGAATTGTGCCTTGCTCGCTGTTCAGCTGGAGCAGAGGGGGAACAATGGATGAGCTTTGTGCAGGCACAGTGAGCCCTGAAATACTGAATTTAAAAGGTATTTTAAAGGTGTTTAAAAGGTGTTTGAATAGGGTGGAGGTTATAAAGGGGAGAGCCAAAAGGAGGGAGATCCAGCAGCGTGCAGGGGTGTCCGTGGGTGGTACCCTCCTGTCTGCAGATAAATCCAACACTTGGAGGAGACCAAATCCTGTTTTATTTGGTTTGCTGTCCTGGTTCCCTGTGCAGCAGGCAGGGCTGAGGTTCTCTGCAGGTCCCCCCAGGGCTCTCAGACATGTGGAGAGGCACTCAGTGCTCCCTGCCCCTCGGCTCAGGCGTTGGCTGTTCCCTGTGTGCAGGTGGGATGAGCCACTGCCGTGCCCAGGGCTTGCTGGGAAAGAGCATTTCATCCATTCCTGTGATTCCTGGGAGAGCTGAGCTAAATGCTGCCAGGGTAGAAAGTCGCTTATGAAAGCAAAGGGTTTGAAGCCTCTGTGTGGAGAGAGTGGCTTGGAAAGCCAAAGGAATGAGGGTAACCTTTGCTTTTTATAGCTCCTGGTATTTGTTTGCTCATGGCAGCCACCAGCAATGCCCTCTGTGTTTGCTGTGCAGGGCTCCACCCTCCTGCAGTCACACTGTGCCCAAGTAAACAGCTTCTGTCTGGGGTCAGCTGGAGTGGAAACCTCTGGGGAAGGGAAAACCCTCTCTTCTACTTCCCTGGCTCTGCTGGGTAGCAGAAGTCGACTGGAGAGAGGATTTGCCCTCTCTCCATCCACGGAGATGTTGTGTGGAAGGGATAAATGGGGTCATAGAGGAGAAGCAGAGGGAGTGCAGGTGGCTGACACCTGCCCTGGCTGGAACCCGAGCGAGACACCTGAGATCCTGTGCCAGCTCCCAGGGGAGCCGGTGGAGCAGGTGGTGAGCAGGGAATTGTCTGTTCGCCCGAAAATCTGGGAGGTGCTGCCTGGCACTGGTGTGGAGGGGAGGTCATTATCCACGTGGGTGCTCTGCTATTGTTCAGGCACAGTGACCACGGGTGTCCCAGAGTCCTGCAGGACCCGGGGCCGGTGCTCGGTGGAGCAGGGACTGGAGAGGGCCTGCTGGAGCATCTGCTGGGGCTGATGCAACGGGATGGCTTTGGGCCAGGACTTTCTAGAATGAGCCATGATTTCTGGTGCCCAGCTGGAAGTTGCTGTCAGGGCAACTGGCTTGGCAGAGACTCGGCCTTTCTTGAACTCCCCATCACTTTTTGGAAACGGTTGCTCGTGGGTTTCATGTGCTGCTTCCAGCAGAAAGGAGGAAAAATAGGAAAGGAAGTCTAAAACCCTGCCTGCAGGTTTATACCTTGGATGACTTCCAGTACAGCCAGGTTTCAGTGTTTGTTTTTCCCTCTGCAGCTCTGGGAAGTGCCAGTGTAAGGTTGGTGTCACGGCCTTGAAGTGTGACCAGTGCAGTGATGGATATTACAGGTTTAACGAAACCACGTGTGAGCCCTGTCAGTGCAACAACCACTCCCAGACCTGCAACAGCTCAACAGGTGAGTGCAGGGGCTGCAGACTTCACCTGTCTCCTTCTCTCTTGTTTTTGCTGTTTGCTTTCATGCACCTCTGGTCTTATCCCCTTCATCTACATCTTTATGCTTTGAGTACCCAAAATTTTTACCTTAAAACTGAAATGGAAATGCAGGGCGAGGATGGAGCAGCTCCTCTTTGAAGGAAGGCAATAAAGGCTGTGTATTTTACCCCAGGCTGCAATGCAGAGCCTTAATTCAGCAGTCTGTATCGAAAATCAGGGCTCTATTGTTCTCCACACTTACATAAACACAAAACATGGGCTTTTTAAGAGCTTTTGTTTAACTGCTGTTTACCTGGAAACATATACTGTACTGGCACTGACGTAAGGGGACTTTTTGCCACAGATAGCAGGATTAGAGCTGGAAAATCTGGCAGCACCTAATTAATATTGCCCACTTTTTATAAATTGGCCTTGTTCATTTTCCTAGATCATTTCTTTGACTGTCTCTCACTCAGATGTTGATGAAGTGCAAATGTCGAGGCACCTGTACTTGAACAGCTTATGGGAGGCCGGGGGGAGCCTAAGCACTTTCCCATCTCCACTGGAAGGACAGATCCCAGAGGAGAGACGTTATGTGATTGCCTGTGCAACCCTCACTTCACCCACAGGACTCACTTAAAAATCCAAATTCTCATCCAGACTTCCAGCTGAAATGCAGTTCTGTGATATCTATCAAGGAGCTTAGAAAGGGGTAATAATTCAAAGTAATGTTGCAGAGTTTCTGTGTAGCTGGCAGAGAGGCAGAGCCCATCAAATAAGGTGTTTCTGGGCAGTTTCTGCCCCAGTGTTCCCTGCTGGGCTGTGTGTTTGCAGCAGAGGAACAGGCAGCTGCAGTGCTGGTGCCCCGATCCCGCTCGGCGTTAGCGGCGGGCACCGGATCTGTGCTCCCTGAGGATGAATTACTGCATTTCCCTGAGGATGAATTACTGCATTCTCTCCTCTGCTGAGCTCTATGTGCTTATGTCCTACCAGGATTGAAGGATACAAGACTGTCCCTAAAGCTGTGCACACATCAGCTGTGTTACTGATTTGGAGCTGGGTGTGTGGGTTTTGTGAGGGAGGAGGATAATCTGCTCTTCCTTTTTTTTTCCCCTCAATGTTCTCTCTGCTTTCAATTTATGAAACAAAACCTGAAGAAAACCCAGCACAGACCTTGTCCCTGGGATGGGGCTGTTCAGGCAGCCTTTCTGCTGCTGCTGCTGCCCATCACTGCCCATGGCATTGCAAGAAAACCCCACATTTTGGTTAATGACCTTTTGTTGATTTGACAAAAATATTATTTTTTTTTTATTAATTTTCCTCCATCTGGGGGTGGGGGGAACCCAATAAAACCAGAACAGAGAACAGTCAATTAAAGATTAGATTTGATGCTTAATAAGTAAGGAGAACACTCAGCTTGCTTTAGAGACTGCACTCTGTGTGACCTCCCCAGCTTTGCATCAACTCTATGTAGCCTTTGTCAAATTTTCAAGGGTTTTTTTTCCATTAATGCTGTACTTTGGGCTCCCTCTGCTGGCTCTGCAGCTGCTTCCTGCTTGGCATTGCTCTGTCCAGGAGGAATATTTAAAAGTACTGGGCATAAATAAATAAACTGGGCAGCGAGAGCTCCCCAGGCGACAACACTTCCTCCGGCACGACCCTTGCACCCCGTGGTGTGTCTGTGCAATGAGGTGGGTTGGTTCTTCCCAGCTGGGGTACTGTGAGGTCTGATCCTTCCTGAGGGCATTATTGGGATGAGAAGTGCTATTAATTATTAAGGCTTTCCACAGCGATACCTGATTGCAGGGCTGAGCAATGTGCTGACTTGTGGAAACGCAGCCGTTTTGCAGAGCTGGTGGGGATAAATGTGAGTCATTTCTGCCCATGGGAAAGACACTGGTCCTAAAATGACCAAGACTGTACAGACAATGCAGGTGTGATTCCAGATTTATGCTCCCATTAATGCCTGTGGAGGACAGTCCAAGGCACCTGTGCTTTGACCGGGAAAATGAACTTCCCATGAGTTGCCCTGTCCCAGGAATCCATCCTGCTGGAACAGCTGATCAGGGTTTGCTGCTGGAGAAACCGAGCCCAGCAGATAATTTTCCCCTCTAACCTTGACATCTCTCCCACAAAAACCACTGGCTCGTGTCTGACAGGCTGCTGAGGGAAGAGCAAACAGTGGGTGGGAGCTGATGCAGAACAAGTGTCCATAGTCATGGGAGCGCTGTCAGCGCCCTGCTGGGGGGTGAATCAGCTGCTTCCCGGGTTTGCTTCCTGCCCTTGGCACGAGGATTGGCTGCAAGGACACTCCAGGCTGGCTTGGGGATGCTCAGCTGCAAAGTCACTGCTGTGGAAAGAGAGAAGCAGGAGCCATGCAGCGTGTTGGGCTTGTGAGGGAGCCGAACTGTTCCGATATTAATAAGAAGATCTGCTGTGGGCTTTTTAACAGCCAGCATTAACCTAAATCAGGATTTTTTCCTGTGGTTGGTGTTGATATGAGACTTTTTCATCCCCCAGCAGCGCTGCTGGGTCAGCTCAGTGAATCTGTGCTCTCACATGAGGTGAATACACGGCTCTGTGCCACCCTGCTTTACACAAGGGGGCTGTTGCCTTTGCAGAGTGTGGGACAGAGATTTAATCACACAAGCTTCCCTCAGCTCCCTGCCACCTCACTGAGGAGCTGGCTGAATTACAGCATGTTCCTGGTGATGGATGGGCTTTGGATAGAGGCTGTGCTTTCGTAACTAGGGAGATTTTTCTTCTCTGGTCACAGTGGTATCAAAATGCAATTTGGAGGCCATTAGGACACAGCCTCTGCTGAGACATGGCACGTCGACTTTCTGATTCAGGGGCTTCCCCAGGAAGGGGAGGTGGCTGATGTGAGCCCCCAGCTCTCCTCTGTTTCTCTGGGAAGGTCAGCGACTTGCTGCTGCCTTCTCCTGTGTTGGGGATGGAGAAGCTGGAGCCACGCTGGTGGGATGGAGCTGCCTGTCCCCAAAGCAGGACGGTGGCACATCCTTACCCCTGACCACCAGCTTTGGGGTGTAGGAAGAGGCTGCACAAAAAATAACCCTGAAGACATAAACCTGAGGGACCCCTTGTGGTTGTGGGAGATTTGAAGCTTCAAAATTCTGTCTCACTGGTACAAAGGCAGACTGAAATTCCTTTCCTTGAGGAGAGTTTAACACTGGTAGCGCCTGTTTACCTGCAGTGACCTTTCAGTGATGAGCTGTGGGGCCTCTCTTCTGGGGCCACCTGCTTTTTCACGTGATCCCTGTTTGTGTGGAGCCAGGGGATGAGCATCAGAAGGTCATAAGAGGCCAGGATCATGTTTTGGCCAGAGGGCATCCAAAACCACCTGTGAGCTCCGATAATTGAGAGCGTTCCACGCGGATTCTTGCTCCAAATGTTCTGCTCCAGTTCCTGCTGCTGAACCATTGCTTGTACTCCTCTCCTTTCCCCAGGCACCTGCCTGAACTGCCAGGAGAACACCGAGGGGGACCACTGTGAGCTCTGCAAGGAGGGTTTCTACCACATTGCCCATCCTGTCCACACCTGCCAGCGCTGCCCCTGCTCCACCGTGGCATCCACCGGCACCTGCCGCATACGTGAGGCTTTTGTTTTGCTCTAATTCCTCACAATGAATGTTGCTCTCTTCTGTTAAATTGCCACTCAGAGTGCATCAGCCCACTGAGGTGTTTTACAGCCTGTGAATCCCCTGTTTGTGGGCACCTTGTGGAAGTAGCTCCTGCTGTGATGTGTCCCTGGTGCTTATGCTGTTTCATGTGAGAGCAGCTGTGCAGCGGAGGGAACACAGAACCATAAAATCACAGGCTGGTTTAGGTTGGAAGGGATCTTAAAAGTCTAGGTCTAACTCCCAGTGTGTTGCTGCAGCCTGCTCTGAGGAACCTGCAAAATTTTGCAGAGAAAAACTGCTGAGCCTGTGGCAGCCAGGAGAGATGCTCAGCGGTGCCATGGAGCCATCCATACCTCTGAGCCTGCTTCTGAACATCTCCATGGGACTCCAAGTAGAGATTCCCCAGTGTAACCGAGAGAAGTTATGGCTGTAATAATCATATGTATAACTTTCTTTGATACTTCCTTAATCAGTTTTGCAATCAAGCCACTTCTGGCTTCTCATAGGCCAAAAAGTTTTTGCAAATTACAAGCATCCCCGATATAGTTCCAGCTGTTCTCTGAAATTGCCTGTTTGAGACAGAAATACTCAGCAGTAATGATCTCTTTCCTTAGCAACGTGCTGAGAGTGCTCTGTGAGACTGGTACGAGGCATCAAAAATCCCCAAAGTTGCTTTTTCCCCTAGGAACAGAGAAAAACTGCTGCAGTTCAAAAATTGTATTTGCAGCTCAGAAATTGGAGGTTGGTTAATACTTGGACGCTGCTTTTGCCAGAGTGCCTTGTGGTCCCACGGGAAAAACTCCCCGTGTCTCTTGCGAGGGGCTGCGGCACATCCCTGCTTTCCTTTGTGTGTCCCTCAGAGCCTGGCGAGACCCTGCCGAGGTGTGACAGGTGCAGGACGGGCTACACGGGCCTCAACTGCAACCAGTGTGACAAGGGCTACTACAACTCGGACAGCATCTGCGTGAGGTGCAGGTGCAACGGGAACGTGGACCCGGCGCGTTCCCCCGGCGTGTGCCGGCCCGACAGCGGCGAGTGCATCGGCTGCCTCTACCACACCGCCGGCTTCCACTGCGAGCGCTGCGAGGAGGGCTATGCCAGGGACCCCGAGGGCACCAACTGCACCAGGAAAGGTAAAACAGGCTCCTCGGGACTGTCAGAGCTCGCTGTGCAGCTTGGAGAGGGAACGGTGTTGGTTGTTTGCGTCGGTTTGGATTTATCTGGCCTGTGGTGAAGGGGAGGAAACGGGATGTTTGTGACGTGTTGGTGCCTACTGTTCTTGAAGTGTGGTCTGATTCCAGACTGTGGCAGGTAGTTAGTGAACAAGCTGGAAAAGAAAACCCCTATTTGCAGTGTATTTAAATGTAGGTTTTCAGACTTCCATTTCTTGATGTCTTAGTGCCCAGTGAACTGTCCTTACTGACTGTTCCATTCCATAGCACTGGTTCCCTAGGAAGGCTGTTCCTAATGTTACCACTCTTCATACCCTGCAAACAAGAGCTGCTTGGCCCAACTTTAGGTATTCTGTGGTTTTTTTCTTTCTAAATGGGTAAGCCAAAGCTCAGAAAGGTGAGATCCAGACTTTTGGAGTGAGTCAACACCAGAATTTGCTGGTAGCAGTTCTGGGGGTTTCTCATCAGTCTCCAATCCACATCCAAGACACTGTGTGTAGCACCTCAGATGCAAACTCTGGTGCTTAAAGGGGCTGCTGCACAGCAGGAGAGCTTGGACTAAAATGAGAGAAAATGATTCTGAAGCTGTTCCTTCAGTGTTTATCTGGAGGTTGGTCCTCACGTTGGATCTTCAGCTCCATTCATGGCAACATTACTGGTGTGATGTATTAGATGAGAGAACCCAGAGTGCAAGGAAGTGTCTGGGCATAAATTCGTCCTTGTCACCAACAGAGATTCAATTCAGATCTTCCATCAGGAGCTAATGTGGTTTTTTACTCCCATGCTGCTCTCTGGACATGTAATCACAGAGTCCTTCCCTGCTCAGGGAGGTGATCAATACAGCAAAGTTGGAGGCTCATTAGCTGGAACTGTGCTGTCACAGGGCTGGAAACGGCACTTTTGCATCAGCTCGTCCATTACCTCCCCCTGCACAGCTCTGGCTTTGTGCAAAGATCCACATGACCTTGCTCCATTAAAATCCATATATATGGCTTTGCTTGTGTACTTGCAGCTTTCACCATTCAGTTTTATTTTAATGGCATTGTTATAGGCAGTTCCTGATGTGGGGGAAGACTGTTGCCTTTCACAGGGACTGGGACGTGCTGTTTGAGCTTTCCTCTTTCCCTGACACTTGTTTTTCCCCTTTTTTATTAAGCAATTAAAAATGTGTGCGGTTTCTTTCCAGTTTCTTACACACATATTGCCTAAAAATCGACATGCTGAGGTACTGAGCATTAACTAGTTTTAGGTTAAGATTTTCCTAACCCATCAGTGCATTGGAGTGGCCTAGTTCTGAGGGGCTTCTGGAGTGAAATCATCACCCAAGTTCTGTTTCAATGGTGGCAGCTGAAATGAGACAGCAGGTTCTGCTCAGCCTGGGCAAAGCTAAACCCAGCCCTGGGTACCCACAGAGCCTTAAACCTGACCAAGATTCTGATGGTTTCAAGGCTGATGGAGAGAATTCCAAGGACATGCGGGGTGACCAAAGTCAGTGTTTCCAGCCCCAGAGGGGTTGGTGTTCTGCTGCCATGGTGAGGCAGAGCACTCAGTGGTGCAGTGTGGCTCTGTGCCACCCGGGAGCTGGCGCGTGGGCTCCCGCCGGAGCTCACTCCTTGCAGGAGGCAGCAGAAGCTTTGCCGAGCTGGCATCTCAATCAAGCAGCTGGATGTGATGCTCACGTCAAAGCTGCCAAAGCAGCCCATTGAGTGAACAGCTGCTGCTCTCAAGGAGCTGCTCTGGGACATCTGGAGAGCTGGCAGGGCCCCGGGAGCGGAACAGGCAGCGCCGTGGCACGGCCCGGGAGCGACGCCACGGCCAGAGCTCGGCACTGCCCGCCCTGTCCCCGGGAGCTGCAGGAAATGTCTTCACCCAGGGCCTCTGTGCCAGCACTGAGCTGATGCTGACTCACAAATAAAGCCCAGAAAAGTGCTGTTTCCTTGCTGGTGAATCAGCCATTGTCCGTGTTCTGTTTTTTTCCCTAATTATAGCTGCTGGCGGGGTTTGCCAAGGATTGAGTGTTGATGAAGGAATTTAGGAAGGATGACTGAATTCCTCATGCCCTTTCCCCAAAGTCAAAGGTTTTCCAGGAACCTCTTGCTTATGTCATGTTGCTTCCTACTGCAGAATTCTGCCCATTCTCCCATAGAGAAACAACTTCTGGCATTCAGCATCCTGAGTATCCTTATCAGCCTAAGGCAGGACCTGCAGATTACAGAGGAGCTGCTGCAAGGAGGGGACTCTGAGCAGGAGGCTCCATTAGGTGTGTGATGCCCATTCCAGAGGCATTTCTTCATTGCATGAAATGGGAACATGATAGCCCAAAGTTAACTCGTGGGAGTTCCCCTGAGGACCCGTGGCAGGAGATGTGCTGAGTATTTCCAGCTCCTGTTGCCATTGGAGATGCAACTTAGTGCAAAATTAGTCCTTAGGAAGTGACTCTCCTCCTCAGTCATAATTAGTAGATGTTCAGGAGAGCTGGATCTGTACAGCACCATCAGCTGTAATTGCTGCAGCTGTACGTGGGTTTAAAATGAAGTTGCTTTTCTGAGAGCAGGAAGAGAGTGGGAAAGAGGGTGAAGAGAGTCCTGTGGAGCAATAGGTGTAGAGAACATTCTGGCTGATTGAGGCTTCAGCTTCTGGAGGGTTCCTGCTGCCTGGACTTGAGAGTCTAAAATAGATCAGGTTATTCATGTGAGGAAATGCTTTATTAGTTACTTTTGTGAGCTTAGTGCTCAGGATTTATGGTGCTCTCTAAGGCCTGTGGCTCAGCTGGTTTGATGCTGGTGTAATGACTTTGCATCCCACTTATGAGATCTCCAGTGTTGACTTGTTACTGATTCCTAGATCTGAGAAGAGAGTTATCCCATGGCTGCTGGAAGCAAGGCAGGTTCTTGGATATTTAGTGCCAAGAAGAAGAGAGCTCCTGGCACACTCTGGTAGTGCTCATGTTCTCATCCTTCACGTGTGCTCCTGTGGCAGCAGCTGAAACCAACTCGGGATCCCAACTGGCCCCTGCTATGTTTGAAAGCTTCATAAGAACATCCACAGTCTTTTTTTTTGTTGTGATTTGGTCACCTTCTGCTTCTGGCTGTGCAGACAGGGGGTTTCCATGAGGTTTGTGTACAACTTCCTCACTCAAAAGCAGAACTGAGGTTATTGTGCCCTTTTACCTAAAGCAGTGCAAACACTGAAACCTGCTGCTAAAGGCTGTGATGGTGGAATAGTTGTGGTTCATTTTTCCAGTTTTGATCTTCTTGTTTGTACAAGTAAGGCAGAAATAATATCATGAAAATAATCCTACATCTGGTGCACTGGTTGTGAGGGGTTTAAGCTCCTGGAGTTGCTGTGTCCTCCCAGCCTGACTGTGCAGCCACACAGACACCAAGTGACACGTTGGTTCCGAGTCCAAATGTGCTGAGCTTGGAAAACCCCATTTTCATGGGCTGAACAGGAGCTGGGCTGGGTGACTTGCTCTCATCACAAGCTCATGTATGGAACACTGAATCCTGACTACTTCACTTATCCCTCCAGCACTAGATTTTTCGTAGGGATGCTGCAGTCCATGGGCACTTAGCACACAGAATTAGTTTAATAAACCACGAAACCCAACCCTGGTGAACCATTTTGTAAACTATTAAAAAAAAAAATACCAGCTTTAACAGTGTAGACTTAATTGCCACACTAACTGTGATATAAATGTCAAATCTCTTCCATTTGTGTTTGAGTCCAGTTTAGCAGATTTTTATTGATCATTTCTTATTTGTTTCGTAGAAGCCACTCCCAGCCCAGAAACAAGGGAGTTTACAACTTCTGCTCCAAATGCCACCAAGGCAACATCATTTTCCACAGCAGTGCTGAACAGTACGTTGTCACCAACAACCCTACAGACGATATTTCCTGTCAGCTCCTCTGACAACAGCACCTCTGCTTTCGCGGACGTGTCGTGGACTCAGTTCAACATCATTATCCTGACAGTGATCATCATCGTCGTGGTCCTGCTGATGGGCTTTGTGGGTGCCGTCTACATGTACCGTGAGTATCAGAACCGAAAACTGAACGCTCCTTTTTGGACCATTGAGCTCAAGGAGGACAACATCAGCTTCAGCAGCTACCACGACAGCATTCCCAACGCCGACGTGTCGGGGCTGCTGGAAGACGATGGGAATGAAGTGGCGCCGAACGGACAGCTAACGCTGACGACTCCCATGCATAATTATAAAGCTTAGGAGCGATCCAGCTGTTCCAAAGTTGGCTTCATAAAGCTACAGGGCTTGTGGAAGGGGTATCAGGATCCGTGCCAAGGCTCCAGGCAGAGGAATTTGCTCTTCAGATACTCTAATGCTGGGCGTGCTGTAGCTTGCAGGTGAACAGAAGGCAGTGTAGGACATCCGAATTCCAGGTAACGTGGTGAAATGCATTCAGTGTCCTGTTCTCCATAAAGATCCATAGAATTCACTGTTGTTAAACACTTAATTGTTCTGATCTGAAACATTTTGTTGTGAAGAGGTGGTGGGGTGGAGAGAGCAGAACCCCCCTGAGGAATCAGAAGCTACTTGTTTTCCAGCCAACCCAACACTTGTGTCTGCATCCTTTAGTTTGAGAAGTAGCTCATGAATTAACAGTGGAATTTCAGGAAACAAACTTTTTGGAAGGGCATCATTTTAGTTCCTGAGAGAAATTTGTTTGAAAGGAGGACAAAAAAAAGGGAAATAATTGTTCACTGTGCTACCAAAAGACAAGTAGAGGAGTGAGTTGCACACTTGAAAAAAAGTCGCCATTATCTGTTTCCACTAAGCAGAGAAACAGGAAAAAAATCATGAGAACATTTGAATTAGGGAAGAGACTAAGCTTTTCCCTTTCTGAGTATTTATACAGGGTGATGATGCTATTAAAACATAGCAATCCAGTTTTTTCTAGAAGGAGTTAATGAACTTGTATAGTTTCTGTGCAAGGGAAGACGACAAGACATCTCAGGGTTGCCGTGTAAAAATAAAAGCCAGGCTTAATACCCTACCCTGATAGAAATGGTGTGTTCTGTATATAAAATGTAATATATCTTCTTGGAATTGTATTTGTAATTATTTGTAAAAAAGACAACCAACCAACCAAAAAAAACCCCAACAACAAAACCATGAACCCCTTCCCAACCTCCCCTACTCCCCAGGTCATGTTTTATCCTCTAGGTTTTAATTGTACAGCGGTTAGTGGCGTTGTTAAAAAAAAAAAGAAAACAAAACATGAGGATTGTTAAAATACTGTAAATGAGATGGCAATATTGTTGGAGCTGGGCCTCTGGCAAACAACGACTGCTTAAAGCTTTTCTTCTAGTGTCATTGAATAACTTTCTTTTTTAGAGAAAATGTGAGTGCTCCCTACTTGCATCTGTCAAATTTTGCCATTCCTTTAAATATAGAGTGAATACCAGTGTTGCCATGACTAGGGCCGAGTAGGTGTCCAAAAATCGGATGTACCAATCTGTTGTTTGCTTTTAAATCTCTATCCAAAATGCAAATTCCCTGTCACGAACACACTGAGAGCCTGGTCTCCATGGCTGAGGTTCTCTGAAGCAGCTGCTCATCGGGTGAAGGGATCCCGGTGCCATCTCTGATGTGCCAGAGGGCTGAGTGCAGCCTCCTGGCCTCTCGAGGGGCAGAAGCAAAGGTCTCCTGCATTTGGGTGGAAAGAGCTTTGAGATGAAGAGCTCACAGGGGCAGATCTGCACTTCAGGGCTCAACAGGTAAAAGTGCACCACGGGTGGTTTCAGGAATTTAACGTAACACAAGGTGGTGGTGGGGAATCAGCTGTCAAACAAACCTCCAGGGAACAGGTTTTAGAGAGTCCCCTGGTTTCTGTGGGAGGCTGGTGGGCTGTTTGCAGAGGGAGAACAGCAGACAGGCAGCACAGCCACGGGGAGGTCACACCAGGGAGCTCCTCAGTCGGTCCCTGCAGCCTGTGAGCCTCAAGATGGGGTCCCACCCCTGGAAATCAACTCATTGCATTGAAACAGGGCGTGCAACAAGTATTTCACCTCACTCCTGCCCAACTCCAGAGCTGCAGCTGTGTTGCTGTGCATGGTGGGGCTTCACCAGCAATTAATGCTGAGGATCAGTGAAATACCTGCTAAAGGTCAGCAGAATCTAGGAGATGCATCCTGGGCAAAAGTGGGTGTTTCTCCAGGTGAAAAATGGTAGGGAGAATGTGATGGTTATTTATTTGCCTGCTGGTGCTGCGTGGAGGCTTTTCTTATCTTTGGAGGCTTGGGAGGGGGGGAAATAGGTGCTTTAAATGCATGCACAAAGATGCCATTTCTGCCTCAAAATCTGAATTGAGGATGAGGCACGGCAAGGCAGGAGGAACATAGTTGAGGTTGACCAAGGGAAATGCTGAGGGCAGAGTGTGGCATTGCATATAGGCCCAATGGGCAAGCTGCTGTTGTCTGCTGTGGGCCTGGGTGAGGTCCCATAGTTTAGGTAATAAATCTGGCTGATGTCATTCATAATAGCGTTACTTTTGGTTATAAAACGGGGGAGGACTGGAGGAGAAAATCTGGATATTGGTAATCCTGGAGTTACTCACCGAACTCTTAGAGAGCAGAGTGGTGCTGAAATAGAAAATTTCCTAAAAATTGTAATTATGTAGCAGTGGTAATCTAGTGATACACTTGCACTTGGTCACTTCATAGGGTGGGGGAAGGTAATGTAGGAAGTGTTAGTCTTGGGGACTGATACTGGAGGGCAAAGTGAAGGACAGACTGTTCACTTTAATGTTTCAAAAATACTTCAGTAGATCTTTTAATCTCTGCCACAAAACACCTCTTCCTCAAGTTTTGGTATGACTGGGCTGCTTTGTAACGGGAACAGACTTGGATTTTTGTCTCACTGTGGCAATGAGGACCATCTGCACAAGCAGAGTGTGGGCTCAGGTGCTGAGCCCTCCTAGTCCCTGCCTGCCACAGCACAGGAGGTGTTGGAACCTGGGCTGCTTCTGACCTCCAGAGCGCTCCAAACACTCTGTGTATGGGCAGAGGAGGAGGTCAGGATGCCCTGCAGTCAGGATGCAAGGGGGGGCAGTACAGCTGTTGTCTGCACATCTGGATGAAGGGATGTAGATGGCCTGGCAGATGTGATGAGAAGCTTGGTTGGGCAGGAGGGACCTGGCTGCCCAGGCTTGGATGGCAGAGGAAAGCACAGGATGTCCTTTAGCAGGGCACAGCGAGGATGTGGCACTGGCACAAGGCTTGTCAGATGGCAGAATGACTCAGCAGGGACCCACCAGCCACCTCCTGCCACCCAGGCCTTGGCACATGAGAACAACAGTTAGAGGAGGAGATCGATGCCTCAGCAAGGAAGGAATAAACAGCTTTGTGTTTGGCTTTGGTGATGTGAGACCAGATTCTCCATGCTCTCATCAATCATGCAGCTTCCCCTGGCACCACAGAGTTCTGGCTGCAGTCAGCTCTGACTGGAGACAGTGCAGAGCTCAAACACCTGTGCTGGGTAATGAAGGTCTCCAGGACCATGACCTGTGTCATCGCTTGTCATGAGGCTTCCCAGGTGCTCAGGTTATGTCATGTTGGGGTAAGGGCAGGTAAACCAGAAATGGGCTCTCAGGGCTGCGTTGAGGCCCAGCTCAGCAGCCAGCTCAGCAGGGGGAGGCATCTTGTAGGGCTGAGGTGACAGTACAGGTACACGTGGCATTCCTGAGGGGCCACCGGCAGCACCTTCTGCCCGGGTGCAGTGGTGAGGATGTCCCAGGGAACGGGGTCATGGCATGGGACAGCAGCTGCAGAGCTCAGAGACGGCAAAACAGGGCAAGGGAGGCTGGGTGGGTGTGGAAAACCACCTCAAGGCACGACCCCTGGGGTCGTGAGGGCTGGGCTGTTCTGTATGGGGTGAGCCCAGTTCCACAGCAAAGGCAAGAGGCCAGACTGGAGCAGGTAAAGGGCACAAAGGTGTGTCAGGCACGGGGCAGCCTGGGAGAGCATTTGGTGAGCCCAGAGTGCAGCAGATGTGCAGAGAAGGGGTTGGGTTAATGAGATGATCTCGAGTCTCGTGAACCACCGTGGCTGGAAATAGCTGTGAGGAGCGCTGGCCCTGGGGAGCTGTGAGGAGATGTCAGCCCCTGGAATGATAATTCCCTTGGACCAGGCTGAGCAAACTTAGCATGCTGGAAGCATTTAGGAAAGAGGAGGGGATGTATTCAGCTTCCTTCAGGTATCCTGGGCCAGTTAACCACTGCTGTGCAGCATTGTTATCTTCAGTGTTACAGGCAATGTAAACGTGGCAGAAAGTTTGCACAGTCTCCTTTAAATGAAGGATATAAAAATACTTTTGTCTTTAAAGTGAAGTTTTAGAATGAGCTCCCACAGGACTCTGCTCTTTGTGTGTCAGAGGAATGGATTAAAATAAGGAAAATGTGGGCCTTAAAAGTTGTTCTTGCTCCCAACTGAAACCCATCAGTCTCACTACACATCCAAACATGGTGTCTCCCAAGCATATGCTATGCTTACAAATGCATTTCTAAAAAGAAAAAAAAAAAGTGTATGATTTGAATATATGTCAGAATTTATACAGAAGAATGTTATTTAAAATGAATAAAAATAAATGTATATAATTTGTATCTATGCCACTCGGATTTTTGCATCTGTGGTTTTGTTCACTGAAGTTCAGCAGGAGTCTTTCCACTGACAGAAAGGATTGAATTTGATCTCATCCTAGTAATGATATTTGTTCCAAGAGGATTATTCCTTCATTATAGCCCTGTATGTGAGATGAGAACCAAGGCACAAAAATGTTTTTTAACATCAGATATTCATAAGTACAGTTGACATCCTGTGTCAGATAATCCAGCTAAAAAATGAGTCCTCTGAGCTCGTGTCTGCTATGAACCATCCCAGCCCTCAGCTGCTCACAGTGACATGTTAGAGATCTCCACAGTCAATGTCTGTTTTCCCACTGTTTTCTATATCATTCACACAGACACATTTTGTCAGAGATGTGAGTCATTAACAACAAAACTCTCAGAGCAAAGCTAGAGATGGAATGAGGATATTGAATCAGATTTTTCTTCACGACCACAAATGTCTTTCAGAGGCTATAGATACTCAGAAATCCACATGTGTGGCGTCAGTAGTTTTGAACACTTCAGGGAGCGTCTGTGGAAAACTTGTATTTCTGTCTCACTTGGCAGCGTTCAGAAATTGATTTATTTGCAAATACAACTGCTAAAGGCTCAGCTTTTCTGCTGAAAGCTGTGTCTGACTGCAGCCCTTATTAAGCAAAGAACTTGGAGAGGTAAGGCTTCATAAACTAAGTGAGCACTTGGGTTTAAGTGTTCATTCAAATGTTTAGCTGAGCCAGAGCTATATAAGTAAGGGCCACAGCGGTGAAATTCCAGGGAGTTTATTGGGACCTGATTTGCATTAGCAGAGCAGTTGGACTGTGTATGATTTAAGTTAAAAAGAATCTTGCTGTGAGCTGTGAGAGGAGGAGGCAGAGCTGAGAGCTGAACCAGGTCCCCAGAGTGGGGAGTGAGAGCAGGACCCATGTTCAGCTGACAGTGACATCCACCCTGCTTGTGCCCCCACAGCACAGTGAGCAGCTGGCTCTCGTCCTGCTCCAGGGCAGCTTGTGCTCAACTCATCCCTACACCACACTCACTGTAAGTGCTTCCTTCCCAGACTCCCTTTAGGACTCTCTTCCCGATGTGGGAAGCACCTCGGGCTGCCTTGAGAAGCAGGGAAGTTCCAACACAGCTTCTTGGCCTGAGGATTTAGTGTAATCTCCCCAAATGTGCTGCTAATTAAGCCAAGGTTAAACAACATTAAGCAGATTATCAGAAGGCAAGTTGTTAACTGCTTCTAAACGCATTTCCCAGGCCTCTCTGCCCCTCTCCGCTTCCTGGTGCTGCTGCAGGTAACATTGGGCAGTGCAGACTCAGGGATATTTCACATCCTATCTGTCTGTATATACATAGACTTATAAAATCCTGGAATGATTTGGGCTGGAAGGGACCTTAAAGATCATCTGGTTCCACCCCTTGCCGTGGGCAGGGACACTTTCCACTAGACCAGGTTGCTCAAGGCTCCATCTAGCCTGGCCTTGAACACTTTCAGGGGAGATGGACATGGATATATCTCTATATATCCATATCTTTATCCATTGGACAAACACTTGGTGAAGCAATGAACTTCACAAGGAGGGCCCTGCTGATTTCCTTTTGAATAAAGCTTGTTGGACACGGACTGTGGCTCTGCAGACAGAGGTGCTGTGTGTGCCCACAGCACACGAGCAGGGAGTGGTTTGCTCTGTAGATGTGGCTGATGGACACTGATTTAAAGACATGCATCAAATACATCACACCTCACTGAAACCTTTAACAGGAGCAAATTGGTACCATCCTCTCAGTGAATGGACTCACTCATTTGATGAAGATCTGCTCTGTAAAGAAGGGAAGCCACATTTCAGCCTGGCTGGTCAGATCTGGTGCCACATGGCAGATGTGATTTTGTGAACTTAACTTCGTCTTGGCAGAGGCCACTGCAGAAGGGGTCCAGTCACATAAGGTGAGCAATGTCTCCCAAGGTCTGTCATGGGGGAG
>JAWWLV010000040.1:6512278-6586823 GCA_035041135.1 Platyrinchus mystaceus
GTCTTGGCAGAGGCCACTGCAGAAGGGGTCCAGTCACATAAGGTGAGCAATGTCTCCCAAGGTCTGTCATGGGGGAGCTGAAGGTACCAAACATCCCTTGGTGTCACCAGAACCCAAAGGCAAAGCATGAGTCATGTCCACAGGAGATGGGATTAAGAGCTTAGTTTGAGCTAAGTAGTACTTGGCATTTCCTGGCAGTTTGGGGGCTCTGGCAGCTTCTCCATTCTGCACTTGTACTCATAAAGCTGAAAGGATGAAGCAGGGATGGGAAGCCCACCATGACCCTACACACACAGAGCTGCAGGAGCTGCTGCCACCAGCATGGGGCATTTGACAGGTGACAGCATCACTCTGTTCTGAACAGTGAGGGAATGGAGCTCACAGGGCACCAGGACAATTTGGGATGATAAACTCACAGAATTACCGTGGCCCATGGTCAGCCTTTGTCTGTGGCTGATTTCCTGGCCGGGTAAAAGTCCCTTTGAGACAGCCCAGAGGATGGTGAGTGAAACCTGACATAGTGAGTGAAACCTGACATAGTGAGTGAAACCTGACACAGTGGTACTGAAGAGGAAACCAAATCTAGAAGAGGAAACCAAACCTAAGGCACACGGTTACATCCCGTGGGTGAGGTGAGTGTCCCCCTGGGACGGATGGAGCTTCCTCGTCTTACACGGAACCCTTAGAGCCAGTCCCAGGACGGTGACGCTGCTGGTATGGCAGGGAAATATTTCAGTCCTACACAAACAGCTCCCAAATAATGAATTCGAAAGGAGGGCAAGCAGGATGGGCAGCCACGGTTACCATGGCCATGCCCTCGGGGACACGGTGTAGGAGGGAACACCACAGCACATAATCCAGTTTAGCATTTCCAGCTGTTAATATTCCGAAATGTTCAACGTAATCGCATTTTCTCCCGCAAAAAAAAAAGCGGGAGAGACGATGTGCTTAGACTTTTGCTTTACAAGAAAAAAAAACCAAAAAAACCCCCAGCAAACCCAGATTGTTTCAAAACGAGCCTGCATGGATGCTGACAGCAGCTGGCTTCGTCCCTTCCAGCTCCGGAGAGCAGCGATTAGAATTTGGAACTAAAGCGTCATTATTTCTCCCGCCAAGCCTGATGACGGCTTGGCGCTGGGGGGGGGAACATGGAAACCATCATCTCCGGCGGCTCTGCCAGACCCGGCAGGAGCCCGGGGCCGTGGCGCGTCCCTGCAAAAGCCTTTTCCAAAGGGGTATTTTTTTGGAGCGGGGCCCGGGGAGCGGCGGGGGTCGCGCTCAGGCCCCTTCCCTCACTCAACATGGCGCCCCGCGGCTCCCTCCCACTTTGCCCATCTGGCACCCGCCCCGCTCTGCCCTCAGCCAACATGGCGCCTTGCCCGCCCACCTTCCCCCGCTGCCCGCAACAAACATGGCGGCTCCCATTCAGTTTCTATAGTGCCCGCCCTCTACGCGCCCCCGCGGCGGCTTCAGCGGCTTCGGCTGTGCCGACGCAAAGATGGCGGAGGCGATTGCGGGCGTTTGAATTCCAGGGAAGCCGCCAAACCCTCTCACAAAGGCGGCGGGAGCCGCGGGAGCGTCCCATGGATTCGCTGCCGGGGGAGGACCCCACGCTGCCGCTGGCGTTGGAGGGCAGGTACGGCGGGGGCTGCGCGGCGGGGGATGCTCTGGGGCGCGGGGCTGGGCCCGCCGGCCGTGGGGTCAGCGGGACGAGCCCCTCCGGCGTTCGGCTCTCAGCGCTCTCCTCCTCCTTCTCCTCCTTTTCCTCCTTCTCCTCCTCCCTCCCCAGCGCCAGCGCCTCCCAGCTGCCGGACATCTCCCGCGGGGACCCCCAGCCCGGCCCGCCCGGCGGACAAGGTAAGGCTGGGTCGCTGCTGGGAGCCCGCCCGGGCTCGGCGCTCGAACCCTGCGGGGAAAAAACGGGCATGAAGAATGGCTTTTGAGTGATGTGTTTTTGTGTGAGCGAAGGGCTTTTAGGGTCAGCGGCTGCTGCCGTGAGCTCCGCTGCCTGCGGTCATTGCGGCTCGCAGCCTTACATAAGACGATCAGCGATTTTGTGGAGCGCGTACTTAAAATGCTTGGAATATCCATCCCGGCGATGCTGCCCGGCCGTGCTCTGCTCAGCGTTAGGGCAGTCGCACGCTGTGCATCCCCCGCTTCTCAGTTCGGCTGTTCCGTTCCCGCCTGCCTGAAGATCTACACCGGGTGTCTCGGCTTCTGTCTAATCGTGCTTTAAGAAAACTCCCTGTCCAGTTCCTCTTGAATAGGAACTGTAATTCAGTGCTTTTTTTCTGTATGATGACCATAGAATCACAGACTGGTTTGGGTTGGAAGGGACTTTAAAGCTCCTCTCATCCCACCCCCTGCCATGGGCAGGGACACCTTCCACTATCCCAGGTTGCTCCCCGCCCCGTCCAGCCTGGCCTTGGACACTTCCAGGGATGTGGCAACCTGTGCCAGGGCCTCCCCACCCTCACAGGGAAGAATTTCTTTCCAATCTCTACTCTAACCCTGCCCTGACAGTTTCAAGCCCTTCCCCTTTTGTCCTGACACTCCAGGTCCTTATGAAAAGCCCCTCTCCAGCTCTCCTGTAGCTCCATCGGGTGTGCCAGGTGAAACTGTTCATCTTCAGGTGTGGGAGACATGCTTGAAACACTTATTTTAAAGTAAAGTGTCTGGACAGTACTAGTTTGAAACCTCCTGTCTGTGTTGTTTACTGTCCTGTGCTCTGTTATTGTAAGTTTCAGGTGTATGTTTTGATTTTCTTTATGAATGTGTTTCTTTATGAATGTGTTGACTTTTTTTATGAATGGCTGACTCCATGGTGTAGGTGAAGTAGTAATTGAAACTAAGACAAATCAAATTAGATGATTTACCAGGAGGTTATATTTACTCACAAAAGGAAGCAAATACAAATTATGTACTCATGCTGCAAAATAATGTTACTATATTGTGCAGCTGCTCAAGGAAAGCTGCCTTGTGAAATTAATTAGACTTTCAAGATGTGAAAACCACTGGCTGGTACTCTTTGGGTAATTTTTAAGACTGCTCTACACAGCTGCATAACAGTTTTGGAAGTGATTTAAATGAAATATTTTCTATTAGTTAGTATGAGAGTCAGTCTGAGTCCCCAGCTATATCTTCTTTATATTTAAGATGATGCAAGTGCTACATGTTTTATACATTGTCATTATTCTGATTGGAAGTTTACTCTCTGTTTTGAGTGGAAATAAGTTATGCAGCTCTGTTAAATGTGGCTGCTGCAGAACGTGTGTGCAAACAGAACTTGTAGGTTCAGGAGGGATTAAATTTTAGGAACGTAAATCCTGGCCATTTCCTCTGTTTTTCTTTTCCCTCAGTCTAAGGTCTGTCCTGTAATCAGTGAGATACTGAAAGATTTGAATTGCTTTTTAGTAGATTAATGAGAATTAATTTAATATGGGATTCCACTGTAGTTGCTCTGAGGACTTATTCTTGTGAGTGTACCTCACATAGCCTAATTTCAATGTATATTATGGTTTAAATGGGTGATGCTGGACTTCGGGGGCTGAAGTGTTAGCTTATTGTGATCAGAAAGAAATCTTGATACTACTTAGTAACACTAACATGTGATGTAAACAAGGAGCAAAGCGACACCTCCCTTACTTCCCAAAAGGTGTTCTACTTTTATTATATTCAGACCACTGTAGACCTTTGCCAAATTAAAGCTTTGCTTAGAGATTCTGCTTTCTGAACTTGTTCTGTCTCTTTAAATGTCTAGTGTTGCCAGATGTGGCAGAAGACACAGTCTCACCAACTCGAGCTCGGACCATGAAGGACTATGAAAATGTAAGCAGATTTTTAATATAGGACCTGGTGACAGATTTATGGCCAAGATATTCCCAACATCCTGCCTGAAGTGTTGCCTCTTGGGGTCAGGTTTGTGGTTGGTGTTAGCTGACACACATCTGTTGGAGGTGTGACCAGGTGGATGTCCCTGTCTGTGCTTTGAACCTCTATTTCATAAATATTGCTTTCAAAACCGGGGCAGAAACTTGTTGTTGAGAGCAGCCAACTGCTGTGCTCAAGTTGTGAAACAAAAATTGGCACCCTCTGCTCGAAAGTTCCTGCAAATCACCACAAGCAGCAGAGCTTGGTTTGCACATCTGCTGTTGATTTATTTCAGGGAGGCATCAAGTTTACTTTCATTTAGGCTAGTGCAGGATTTGGCTTTTTTATTCACTGGGTGCAGTGTGATGCCTTTTAACTTTATAACTGTGGATGAGAGTGCTTGGAATACTTGTGTTGTAAAGGTCTAGTGTTATTGTGACAGTTCTGTGGGTAAAATTATTTTGTCACTTACTAGAATATAAAGGAAAACGTTAGATTTTTTAAAATGTATTAGTGGTTTAAATTGAACAAGTTTGTATCTACGGAATGATGATCTGATTGGGGTGTAGCTGTGTTGCAGGACAGCTTCCCTGTTAAATGTTTTACATTTTTTTTAACTCTAGTTCTTACTGTGAGAAGAAGCTGTAGAGGGGAAAGCAACCTGAAATATTTGAGATGGCTGCTGCAGATAAAGGCTGTGGCTGCTGTTTTCAGGCTGTGTTCAGTGTCTGCAGTTTCAGGGCACTGCTCTGGCTGCTGTTATCTTTTGTGACATTGTTTCTGAAATGAGTACTTCTTCTAAACTCTTTCAGTTTCTCGTGGCCTTATGTCCCCCTGAGGGGAAACTATGCTCTTTGCTCAGAATTTAAAGCTTGTTTTGGAAAGCCTTGGTGAAGGATGTTTTTTTACAGTCTGTATCTATTTCTCTTTCTCTTTTGTCAGCTGGGGTAGGCAGACACTGCCTTGGCTTTAGGATGGGCTTAAAATCTTTTACTGTGATGCACCCCAGAGTCCTCAGTCTGGAATATACATTCTGCCAGTGGGTTATTATCTGCAGGGTTCTTTTGCACAGGGAAAAAAGTTTTAGCAGGGAGGAAGAATCTTGTTATGTAGGAAGAAAGGTCACAGGTCTGTCATCCTGGTGTCTACAGACCCCTCATGCTAAACTGAGCTGTTAAACTTCTCATGGGATGAGAATTTTTATGGATGCCAGCAGTATAATGAAGCTCAGAGATCCATTCAAGTAAAGGAAGAAGAATCCATTAAACACAAGAGATATTTCTATAACTGTTATTTCTTTAGGATATGAGAAGGATGTAATTAAAAGAGTGGCTCCTGACCTTGCAGCTCAGAGAGAGCAGGATGGATGTAATGGGCTAAAAGGTGGATCAATGCAGGGAAGGGCCTTTTATGTTTAGACCTGGAGAAGGTGCTGAGCTGGAAAATGTTAGAGGTGCACATTTTTGAATTATTTATGGTATGCATGCTTGCAATATAGAAGGAACCACCTTGTGATAGAAAACATGATTACATGGGCAAAGTGAAAGGACCTTTAATTGAGGAGCTCAGTATGGGTTATTAGGTGCTCATGGATAGAAAGGGTGATGGCTATCGAGGTAGGGAACTGAGTAATAGTAATTGTGGATTTTTTTCTCGTCTCTCCAAACTCAGAGTTTTGCTGTCTTGTAAAAGGCCTCTGCTGGTGAAAACTGTTGTGCTGTGAAACCACAGCCCCTGCTGACAGATCCATTTGGCATGGAAGTGGCTCCATGCAGGCTGAGAAAGGAGCTAATCTGAGTTAGGATTTGCTGCCATACTGTCCATGGTGTGGATTGTTCTGTGTAGTGTGTCTATCATTGTCCTGGTTTTCATTCCTTTTTTTCAAATACAGAAATCAAAATGCATAAAGGAATTAAAACTTAGTCTTCAAATGCATAAGTTGAGAGAGTTGCCATTAAAATCTCTTTGCAGTGTGAATTTGCTCACATTATACACGTTGTATTTTATTAAGCAATAACTTTTTAATTGTAGTTTGCCTGAATTAACTTTCATCCGAGAAACAACATCAGAGGCGACATTTGTTTCACTTTTTGGTTTATGGTTGCATAGTCTGTTTTATTTGCCTTTTGAAAATATTGCCCTCAAGCTCTTTGGTTTATTTCTGTTGCCACTGAAATACATATGACTAAAAGCATGGCATGCTGAGTTCTTTTGATATTATTTTTTCCATTTGACTCAGGAATATATTGAATGTGTGGAGACTAACTAGAAGTTCAACTGGTGTAAATTCAGAGTGTCTTTGTTGCTTGGACTTTTTCTGAATGAGCAGAGACTGTTAGGAATGATCTACTGACAAGGTGTGGGAATGAGCCACAAAGTTTATGTAGTCAGCTGGATTTTCAGTTGCTTGGATAATACTCACTTGTGTGAATAATGACAAGGCATCTTGCTGGGCAGGGATTGTTAAACTGAAGAATTGTTTGCAGATGCATGTTCTGAGAGCAGTTACAGAAAGTAATCTTAGGTTTCACAAGCCCAAATATTTTAGAAATTGTATTGCTAATAATTCTTACAAGTGGCACTGTACAGTTCTGGAAAAGCCTACATAAATATTTTATTAGTAGCTCTGTAACATATTAGATTTCCATTTGCTGAAAGCACCTGGCAAGGGACACGAGTCTCATTTGAATGAATGTTTTATGCTTGGCCTCTTAAAAAAAAATTTAGAGGGAGACTCCTTTCTTTAATGAAACCATCAACTGTGTTACTGCTTCTACAAGGAAGGTTAAAAATGATAAGCAGGTTTTTTTCCCCAAAGAATTGCACTATGAAATATGGGATGGGATAAAGATTTTATTGGTGTTCGATTGGGCTCATGTGCCTTGTGTGCTTGTGGATTTTCTTCCCATGAATAAGATTACCTGGGTCCCCTGAATGAGGCTTTCTTTCCAGGCTTTTCCTTAGAAAATATTTGTTTCAACATGATGTCTTATATTTTGTTCAAGTTCCATCTTACAGAAGAATTGCCTAATATTTTTAGATTTTAAAAACTTTCTTGATACTTTTTTTGTCAAGTCAGTCAATGTTTTAAAAAAGGAATATTCTAAAGAGCACTACAGCTTGTATTATATATTTTTAAACAGTACTGTTTTGTAGTTGTTATTTGCTTAAGTGCTGTACAGGGCTAAAAATAAACACAAAATGTTATCATAAATGATAACATCTCGGACAAACACACAACATTTATGTGTGTGCCACATGTCTTCAAACTAAAAGACAAATCTCAAAACATTTAGAAGGGTTAGGCTGGAATGGGATTTCTTCTCGTTCAGGTGAGAAATGGAGTTGGGGAAAAATGTTATGGCTGAGATGGTGGGAGAACATTCTGTTCTGTGCTTTGGGCTGAAGCTGTAGGAGACTGAAACCTGTTGAAAGGCTTGGGGTATTTATAGCTCTGTCGGTGACACAATCTTAGAGGGAAGGATGTTTATTTGGACTTGGGTGTCATATGGTGTAATTAACACCTTCACAATTTAATATACATGTGAATGTGTATCATCCACATGTTTAACTATGTCCAGTGGGTTGGATTCCATTATTGCACTGTGGAGAGCAAAACCAAATTCTGTAGTAGTTTTTACTCTTAATTTGAAAGACATCACATAATTTGCTCATTTTCTTTCTTATTTCACAGCAAATTACTGATCTGAAAAAAGAAAACTTCAACCTGAAGCTTCGTATCTACTTCCTGGAGGAGCGAATGCAGCAGAAGTTTGATGGTCCCACTGAAGAAATATATAAAATTGTATGCATTTAGATTAATTTCATAGAACTGTGTATCATTTTGAAGAGTTTGTTTTGTGGGGAGGTTGCCTATTTCACTTAACTTTTGAGGCTTTTTTTTTTGTTGTTGTTGTTAGAAATGACACCTGTCAGCTTCCAAGCCAAAGGAGTTCATTGTACAATTATATCCTGAGAGGTTTTCTCAGGCTATAACAAAATAATCTGAAAACTGTTGAAAACCTCTATAGCTGATGCAATCAGGTTTTGAAAAGAAAAGAAAATTTCTTGTGTCTTAAAGAACAAACATGCATGGAAGCCCTAGGAATTCCCAAGTTGAGGTGCAGTTCTCCCCATTAGAGCAGTTAAGTGAATACAATGGTCCTTAATACTTTTTGAGATCTCTGAAAGGCTTGAACCTTGCAAAATATGTCTTTTAAAAGCTGAAATGTCTCTGTGCTTTTCTTACCCCAGTGATACTTTACATTTGCTGGTCCAAGCAACACTTAATCTACACATTGCCAACAACTTTTGGGTTTTCATTCTCTTGCCATAGAACATTGAGCTGAAAGTTGAGGTAGAAAGTCTGAAGCGTGAACTGCAGGAGAGAGAGAAACTACTCGTCAAGGCCTAGTAAGTACCAGAATATTTCTTGATGTCCATTACTTGGGCTTGTTTCTATTTGTTTTCTCCCTAATCCTTTAGGAATAGGAGGATTTAAAGTAGTATTTTAAGGGTACTTATCTATAAATGTCTGGTTCAAAACTAATCCAGGCTGGCAATGACTGACAGCTGTTGACTGCTCTGTGGGCCTTAGTGACAATGGAATTTTCTTTGTTTTCCTGAAGACCAGATTAATATTTGTTTGGTCTTTTCAGGTGGATCAAGGGATACTGCTGGGCTTTGGAAGGGAACATTGCACAAGGTCAAAATAGCAGGAAAAATTTAGGGATCAGTCATATACCAGAGGTCATCCTGTGTTTAATAAGGAAACACTACCTGTTGTTCTCTTACAAGGCATTAACAAATACTGAAAAGGCAGCTGGAGAGATCTCAGCAGCTGCATGTCTTCAGTTTATTCCAGTGCTGCTTCCTGTAGAAAATACAACTCTACTGAAGGCTTGATACTATATTTGGAAGCTTTAAAAATACAAAGGAAATATTTCCCTTTTTCATCATACATATAAAATGCTTCTTTAGCCGCTGTGACAAGGCTTGTGTGTGGAACTCTCAGACTCCACCACCCAAATTGCCATATTGTCTGTAGATGTTTGTATTTAACCCTAAAGTGACAAGCAGGTACAGATAAAATGGAAGATGCTTGAGCATAATCCATCAGCCACTGGCACTTGAAATGTTTTCCACTTTGATATGCAATGGGATCTCTGTGTTACTGCCTTTCAGCAAGGCAGTTGAAAGCTTGGCCCAGGGTGGTGATGCTGAAGTGCAGCGTGTGAAAGAGGCACAAAAGAAGATGCAAGAGATGGAACAAATGCTGACTGGCAGAATAAACCTTCTGGAAGAGGTGAGTGACCAAAGCTGAAGGAATAGTAAAGAATCAGTGCTGTCTTTGTAGTGTTGTCTCATATTTGATATTGTGATCTACCTATATTTTCATAATGTCTTTTTTAATTCCTCACTGTCTGTTGTTGAAACAGTTTATTCCTGTATTTATAGTTGAGCCATTGCTGATATCTTTACAGGAGAATTGCTTCATGTTTTCTCAATTTTTTAGTGTAGAGTTAAAAAAATTCTTTGTATGAATAACATGCTTCCTGCAAGCAAAAAGTTCAGTTCCTTACAAAGAACAAATTTGATATTGAATAGTCTGTGCTGGAAATGTTTGTGCCAAGTTCTAGAAATGTGGAAGCTCGTGGTTGGTTTGCATCACTGACTGTCTGCACTTCTCTGGAGGAGTGAGATTTTGTAGCTGTGCTTGTGAGGGAGATCCATGTCTGGTGCTCTTTCTAAGTAAGTAGAAATAGCACGAGTGGGTTAATTCCAATATTTGCTTTCCCATCTCCAAAGAATGAATCGGTCAAGGAAAATACTGGTAGCACTCTCCTGATCATGTTTTCCTCTTAGGATCACAGAATCCTGAGCTGCAAGGATCATCCAAGGCCGTTTAAAGCCGTGAGCTCCTTCAGGGAGGAGGGCATCTCCATGATCTTTTCTTCTCTGTAGTGGAACTGGAATTTCTGAAAGCATTCTTTGTGCTGTTGGATTGGTAGAGAAGTTCCTAAATTACTTCCTCTGTACCAAGCCAGCTAGTCAGACTGGTGTTCTCAGATCTGACAGGTAGAAGGGCAGATATTCCAGTCTCATGGAGATGGAGTATTTTTTTTAGCCTGGAGATAGTGTTGGCCTCTGACATTAATTTTATTATTCTTAGCAGTGTAAACACTGTAGTGTGGTGTTAGTCACTGGTTTTCACAGCACATGTAATTATATAGATCCAGGTAATGCTAACAAGGATTAATTTCCTTCACAGTTCTTGACTGACAGATGAATGTTGGCAGAACAGCTTTTCAGGAGAGGGGTTGAGTGGGGAAGTTCAGTGGTGAAGCAGCTTTTCCTCCCCCTCCCCCAAAGAGATTATTTTTAGTTTGGGTTTGAAGGCGAGAGGGGAATTACTTATTAGGCTACAAGGGGGCTTTTACTTCATAGAAAGCAAAATTGGGTGAGCACAGCAGGGAAGCTTACAATATAAAAATGAAGATCTGAAACAAATTTGATGTAATGTAAGGCAAGTGTAGGGTTTTTTTTTGGTGTTCCCTGTCTCTGTGAGTTCGGTCACCCAGAGGAAGTTGGCTGGAATCTCTGAGTCTTATCTCCATTTCCTTTGCTGTTCAAGAGAAAAATGTCTGGTTCATACTTTATCAATTCTTGCAAAATAATATAAATGATGTTGGGAAGAGTTCCAATTAGCTACAGTGAGCCTGGGAATATTAATTTTATTGAATAAAAAAGCCCTTCTTTAACCTCTTTAGTTTAAGTGTAGCAATTTATTATGATAGAGGGAGGACAGTGAGACAAAACCAAATTGTAATAGCTAAATCTAAAACCGTAGCATAGGGGCACTTTTTTTTCCAGTTCTGCTATCAGTTAGGATATTTCTTTTATTTCTTTGAAACAAATTTCCCTTCTTTCTGTGCCACAGAAAATGGATTAATCTTGAAAATGCAGACACAGAGTTCAGAAGCATTTGTAAAGCCACTGAAATACTTGGTAAAAGTTCCTAAATTAAACATCCCAACATATGTTTGGTGGGGAAAAGAACTTCAATATGTGAAAAATTTCATGAGCATTTTGCTCTTATAAGCATTAGGATTGTGTGTTTTAATTACAGAATCTTAAAGCTGCCCAAGAAGATGTGGAAAAAGCCATGGCAATGACAGAGAAGGAGAAAGCTCTGAGAATGGCAGCTGAGCAGAAACTTTCTTCAATTATGAATGCCCCTGCCAAGGATGTGGATATGGGTACAGCAGCTGAGAAAGACAGGTCAGAACTGTTGCCTGTGATGTTTCTGACTACTGGAATTCTTTATTGTGAAAGAGTGAGGAGCTGACCTGGGTTTAGGTTTTAATAGTTTGGTCCTACCCTCAGATACAGGAGCATCACTGACCATCTTACCTGCTCAGCTGCCTCACAAATGGCAACACAGCAACCAGTTCACGTGCTACATGTAGCAAAGTCATCTTTAAAAGTTGCCTGAAAGTGTAAAAGGATCAGGATGCTTGAGACATGAGCGTGTCCTACATTAAAGCATCTTTGTAACTTTGCTGTCCTGCCTCCTGCTCACTGCTTTCTTGAACTGTTGCTCAAGAGAACTTGACTCAACCCTTGGTGTTCGTGTTGTGGTGTTTGTGTGCTCTCAGTCCCAGTGCTGTACCTGGTGAGGTTGGTGAATTTAATGGGAAGAGAAGCCCTGTGTTTGAGCTTTGTGGGTTTGATTTTTTTTGCAAAGCACCGGTTGTGGGTTTTTTTTTGGCTGGTAGCTTGTAAGGTGTGTAAGTTATTCAATAACTTTAGATGGGGAAAGTGTATAAACCCAAATCTCAATAATTTGGAGGATTTTTTTTGGCTTTTATTTTAGGTATCTAAGGTAAACTACATGTGGTGTTGTGTGGGCAGAGAAAGGGAATAGATTGGGAAGGTTTTTGGGTGCGTTCTAAGGGTCAATGTAACTAAAATACTGACATTTAAGTGTTGACATCTGAAGTGGTACTGGAGGAAAATAAGAATAAGCACTTTGCAAATAGCTCAGCTCTGTTTGCTTGCTTTAAAGTTGCATCTCTTTTTGTGTTTCTCTGGAGGGAGAAGGAGTTGTGAAAGTCCACCCTTAAATTTTACAGGTATTGTCTGGAGTCTTCACCTAGGGAAGTTGTCTGCAAGATTTACTGCAATGACTAATGAGTTAGTGCTGGATGACGCAAGATTAATATTAAAAATCTTATTTTAGACTTATAGAGCAACTGAATCTGTCACTGAAGAGTAAAGAAGCTCTAATTCAATACCTCGAAGAGGAAAAGTCTAAGAGTGGATCTTATGATGGGAACTTGTCAGCAGAAAAAGTCAGAGAAATTACCATTGCTTTGAGGCATGAAAAAGATCGTGAGATAGAGGTGAGGAAACTGCTTGAACAGTTACATGTCATAAATCTCGTGTGGGGTAGGATTTTAAAGGTTTTGTGCATGACAGTGTGTGAGTGACCTAAGCCAATTTTAAAAAATATTATTTCCTTCTTCCTTCTCCATTTCCTTACCATTCATTGGTTATACTGTGGTTTGGTGGGCAATATTCATCTTTATTATCCATTCATTCAGTGAGGGGTTGTGTTTCCCATTGCCTTTATGCCTGTGTTATAGATACTGTGCAATTGCTTTACAGAAGTAGATATTAAAGAAATACTAGACGTTAATAGATCCCTCACTAGATGACATAACTGCTATAGAAGCTAAGAATGTGACTTGAGAGTTTGTTCTTGGAAAGTGTCTCTACTGTTAAAGTCTGGAAAAAAAACTGTGGTAAAGGAGGTAGGCATAAAAAAAATCTCCTGATTTAAAGTGTAAGTTTAGCCTTTGGCTTACAAAAGGTGCAAGAGTCAGTCTTATTTCACTTGGCTTTTAGACAGGAAGGCAGATATCCTGAAAGCTGGAATGCAGAATCAGGTCCTGAGGCTTGTTGTCTTCTTTTTTTTTTTTTTTTCTTTTTCCTTTTTTCCCATTGGTTATTCAAACAAGAAATTAAAGGTGGCAGAATTAGGAAAGTTAGTCATGCGGGCTGTCAGGCTTCTGAGAAATTTTCTTTTGTTTTGTTTTGGAATTGAATCTTGTTTAGTACCTACACACCTTTTTGTTTATGTCAAGAACAGATGAGAACCTTCAACAATTGGGCTGATTAGTGAAATTAAAATTTTTCAGTCTGCAGTTAAATCAAGGTGTGTCAGGAAAGACCACCCTGGTTTCACAAGAGTATTTGTGTATCAGGGTGAAAACAGTGTCATCTTTAGTCACTTCGTGGGAGGTGGACAGCCTGCATGATCATTTGGGATGCAGTACTGGAGGAAAAAATCTGATGAATAGCTTTGCACAACTCTGTTTTTATGTGTGATTTCCTTTTAAAAACAAATAATTCTGTAACCTCCCCTGGGAAAAGTGCTAATTAAAATCTGCCTCGATAAAAGCATCTTGCTGGCAAAGATAAATGTCATATAAAAATGCACCTTTATTAACTTGGCAAGTACAGTTGTTCCTGTCTCATGGAAGAACGAGTTGTGTGGGTTTTTATTTTTTTTTTTTAACTTCTTAATTTGGACTGGCTCATACTGTGCCCAGGTAGATTTGTAGACTTCCAGGAAGTAACTGATTCAATATATTCCTGTCAAAATGTGCATACTAAGTTTTCCCTCCACCCCCAAGGTTTTTAAGCTCATTTTGCTTCATTTTAATGCCTAATGAGTTATATTTGTGTTGAGAATGAATTTTTTTTGTTCTTATATGAGTAATGTTGTTCTTACAGGCTCTTGGAATGGAGCTTAAAAATGAGAGAAATGCCTTTGAAAAAAAAATTCAGGTAAGTTCTGATTTTGTTTCTGTTTCTCTTACTCCTTGCGGTGTGTGTTGGTCTCCCTCTGTTATGCATTCACAGGCACAGACAGAAAAGAGGGCAGAGCAAGTCCTCTGGTAAATTCTCTTTTTTGTGACATGACAGGAAAGCTCCCCCTTTATTTTTGAACCAATTTTCAGTAGAGCTGATAAGGCCACTCATCAAATATTGGAGTTGATACTCATGGCCAGCCCATGAGATGAGCCTTCCTCTACTGTATTCCAGGCACATCTTTAAGATGATGACTCTCATTTTGGGACTGTATTTTATGTTGGTAATCTGAGTAATAAGCTTCAAGAACTCTGAGGGAATGTTCTTATTAATGTGCAGTTACAGTGTCTCTTAGTGGGAAGTTAATGCAACTTTCACATAATCTAATTTAGTTACTCCAGGAAGAGCTACAAGAGAGAGAAAATGAGCTTGCTGTTGAAAAGAAGAATGGTTTGAAAAGAGACAAAACCATCCAAGGCCTAACTGTTGCCTTAAAAGCAAAGGAAAGAGAGGTATGGTGATTGTGATCTTGCTGGTTTGTTGAACTGGGAGTGGAACTGTGTGTTGTGTATGTGACAGAGTCTGATCTCACTGTAACCATGGAGAGGTTTCGAGTGGGTCCCTGATCACTGCTGTCAGCTCTAAGCAGTTCTGTTTGCCTGGAGTTTGGGCTCTTAGACTGGAGGAGAGAAGAAAAAAGATACTTAACTGATACTTTCTCTCCCCTAAGAACTTAAATGAAAGATGTTTTCACTTACACACTGTTTTTTATCAGCTCTGAGTACCACTTAGATGGGACGAGGAGTATTTTATGTGTTGGGTAAGTGGAGCTGTCAAAGGCAGCTAAAATAGGAGAGGTCAAGCTGAAATTCAGAATGTGTGGAAGAATGGGAAATATTTAACTTGAGCGATAGGCAGTCTAGTGAGTGTTGTATAAGGACAAGAATTTCTTTATATAAGATTTATTATGATGTATTTGGTGGTTTTGTTCTTGAAAGTGTTTTGTGTAGCTGGATGAATGGGTAATGAGGTGGGATAGCAATTACTGAATGGCCATCCCTTGGAAATAACTCTTTCTGCATTCCTTTTACTCTACCTAAAGAATGAAGAGCTTGGTTCTGAAATTGAAGAGTTAAATGCTTCACTGGCTAAGGCAAGAGAGGCAACTCACAAGGCACATGTACAAAAATTCAAGGTGAGAACAAGCAATTTAATGTGGCTCCCCCATCCCTGCTCTTCCCTTCTCTGTAATTCCACACAGTAGGTAGTGCTTTGTGTCTTTAAAGGCAGAGAAATGGAAATTAGTTTAAAATGTTAAAATGCTTGTGGGTTTTTTCTTTTTACCTTGAAAAAAATTTCCAAATCAAATTGTTGGGAAAATGGAATGTTAAAATGTGAGATCACTTACCTTGTTTCTTGATATTTTTTCTTCAATAAAAACTGAGAAATATTAAGGGAGAAGTTATTAAAAGCAAAAGAAGTTAAAAACAAAGACACAGATAGTTGTAGAGCTGAGATGATCTTGAGGTTTTTTTTGTTTGTTTTTTTTGTTTGTTTGTTTTTTTTTCTGTTTACATGTTTTGTTTTCTCTTCCAAAAGTATGGTACCAGCACAGACTTCTTGTTAGCAGACTGGGCATGAGATACTTGTTTGGATTTATTTATATAATAAACGTGAAACCACTATTTATAAAATAGTGGAATGTTGTTTGTGAAAATGTGATTTAGTAATGCTTTGGTGTGTGTGGAGGAGAAAGGACTTTATGATGATGATTTCTGCATTATAAAGGTCTTAAAATGTAAAATGGGAGAAAGTAAGAATTTGATATTAAAGTAGGCAATGAAATGTCTCTTGTAAGGTTTTCAAACTCATTTGAAGTCTGATAAAACTGACACTGCTTAGTGCTGCATCTTCCCTTGTGATGTTTATTCATCCACCTGGTTTCAGCCCAGCAGGGATGGCAGAGGTGGATTCAGCTGCCTCTGAGGTGCCCACACTACAGCCTTTGACTGACTGTTATTCCAGAGTCTAATGGACTAGCAGTGTTTAGTTCTCTCAGAGCACCTGCATTTCTTCAAAAGCCTTTTATTTCACTTAAGCCCATGTTTTAATTGTGCTCTATTGAGAAATGTTTATCATATTTCATTTTCAGGTCATTTTGGCCTGTTTGTGACTCTGTAGCTTATGTTTGCTTTTTCATACCTGCTTTGAAATATGGCTCTGAATTTTATCTATTTCATTTTTGAGATCTTGTTGATTTTTTTTTTAAAAAGTGTGTGGCTAATCCCTCCTGCCCACAGAATCCACGTTGCATGGTGGGTGACAGAGCAAGCCCTTCTCCTCAATTCTCTGCTCCTTAGCTACAAGCCTGAGTTGAGGGCAGTTCTCTGTGAGTAGATTGTGCTGCACAGCCCACTACTCCTGTCAGCTTCAAAGCCACTTGTAACAGTGTGTGGTGAGGAAGAACACAAATCAAACTTGCTGTTTTATATTTAAAACCTTGCTTATGCTCAGGGCAGTGGTGGAGTCACCATCCCTGGAAGTGTTCAGAAAACATGTGGATCTGGCACTCGAGGACGTGAATTAGTGGTGAACACGGTGGTGGTGCTGGGTGGGTGGTTGGACTCCATGATCTTAAAGGTCTTTTTCTAATCTTAATGGTTCCATGCAAGGGTTGGTAATTACCTGCCCTAGGCCAGATTCAAACTGCCCCAAAAGTAGAGCTTTATGCAGTTAAAGCTTTGGGAAGCAGTAATACAACCATGACCTGGTTTGCACCTCCTTTGCACGTCAGCCTTTATCTCATTCTTCATTATCTCAGATTTGTTATCTTGCACTGGATGTCATGGAAAGTTGTGTTACTTTAGCAGGGAAAATGATCAGTGTAACACTTTCCCTGTTTTGTCATTTCACTGCTTTTTTGTACCCCAGTTCTGAAGTAGTGGGAGGAGTGGCAGGGGAGCAGGTTTGGATGCAGCGGGAATAAAGACTTCCAGGCTCTACAAACACCTTCTAGAGCCTGAGTGCTGCTTTATGTTTCAGGGTGCTGCAGATTATCAAGCTCTCCTGATGGAGAAGGAGACCTTGTTGGCAGAGCTTCGTTCAGAAAACCTCACCAAGGACGCTGAGAATCGCAGACTACAAAGGATAATTAAAGTGACCGGTCAAGAGCTGAGTGATTTGAATCTGGAACGAGAGAAAATGGAGAAGGAGCTGGATGAAGCACAGCTACAGAAGAGCAGAAGTGACAAAACCATTAATGTTATTATCACTTTTTTGCTTTATTTCATAATGTTTAATTCAGCACTTTAGCAGGTCCTTTTCTCACAAAGTTAGTTTTTTTATTTAAATAAGTTTTGGAAAGGTAAATACCTAACACTGCCTAAATGCCACTGTTGGAAAGAATGTAGCCAAGAAGACTGAGGAAAATTCTGGCACATAATCTACACAGAGCAGTATTTTAAAATAAATACAATTTTTATAGTTAGCTCCTACGAAAAAATATTAGCCTTTAGAAGTGGTAAATGCTTACTATTGGTTTCAGTTTTCTGATGGGAGAATCTGAACATGCATGACTGTGTATGTTTTATATTTCTGCTGTATTTGTCTTGTTCCATGTCTGTAGATTATCTTAAATTACACTGCTTAAACTTCCTTCTAAACCCTAACACAGCCCAGGAGGAAGCAGCCAGTTGTTGTGACCTCAAGCCGAACCTCAGCCTGCTTTCTGCTCTCCCAGCAGGGTCACTGTAAAGGCTGTATATTTAATAACTTCTGCTTGTAAAAGACCCAAAGCACAGGATTAATTGATGACAATTTAACATAAAAATGATGTGCTGCTCATTAATTTTGCTGCTTGATATTCTTCAGAGGGTTTTTACCTTGCTCGAGGTGTTCAGATAAGCACTTCTGCTTCCAGCTCTCAGAGCTGATGCAACAAAGTGAATGATCAGATTTCTTCTTTTCTGCCTTTGAAAAAAAGGATGCACCCTGTGCTGAGGGGTTGACATAAAACATACTTCTTACCTGTATGGTTTGTCATGTGGGTTTTGCTAGATTCTTCCCACTGTTGCTTCCATCAGGGCAGTATTTGCATAACAAGCAGAATCCCTCCTGCATCCAGAGTCTGCTCCTCCTCAGTCAGGGATTAGTCTCCTGCTATATTAAATTACACAAAAGATTAAATGAGCCTGTCCTTATTCAGTGGATGTTTTGGTTCCATTATTAAATAAGGGCTTTAATAAAGCAGGGAGACGTGGAAATTGCAGTTCCTGCACTATCCCTTAAAACCAGCAGAGGGGTCTCTTCACCTACAAACCAATTAAGTTCTTCTCCCCCACCCCCCACCCCCAATTTAACGCATTTTTGTTTGATTGTCAACTGTGGTTTGGCTGCCGTCACAAAGTCTCTATCTTTGGTGTGCTTTGAAATTTCTTCAGGGTGTTGAGGTTAAGGAGAGCGAGAACAGATCGCTCCTGTCACTGAAACAGCCACAAAGAGCATTTTATTGATTTGAAGTTTTTTATATTTAACTGTCTTCTCTGTTCAGAATTTTTTTTTTCATCTTTCAGGGGAGCTAGAATGTAACTGTATAGGAGAGACAGGAAAAATAGGACTGAGTAAGGAGTTGCCAGGGGATTCAAAGTTGCTCGGATTACAGGAGCCCTATTTGACTCCATTATGTCCGAGTTTTTCATGTAAATGACTGGCTCCTTGGGGAAAAGCATTCCTGCCAAAAGATGAGCAGTCTTATAAAAATTATATCCCTAACCTATTTCCTAGTCCTTGCAGAACAGCTGCTTCAATTTCAGAGCTGTGAGTACATTGGGGTATAACCACATTGCCTGTGAAGTGTAGCCCATTAAGTAGTAGATATGTGGGAGTAAAAAAATATGCTGTGAGAGTTTGCTCTTTGACAAACAGGAAACTGCTTCAGTGATGTGATGCAAACTTTTTATGAGACAGCCTTAAAAATTCAGTTCTATTTATGCTCCAAGATACCTATTTATCAGTGTTTCTATTTTGTTAGAATAAAGCCAGCAAGACAGTGTATAAATGGTAGAGAATGCCCTCAACATTTGTAATGAACTGCTGTCCTGGCTCCTCACTCACTCACAGGGAAATTTTCAATGACTTTCCATGTACTGTAATTGGGATAATGCAAATTTTTTGCATATATCCATTAAAAAAAAAAAACCAAAAAGCAAACCAACAAAAACCAAAAAACACCACAAGTAACAAACCCTAAAAAAAAATTAAGGTCCAGAAAACATCCTTTTCCCTATTGTAAACCAAGTTTGTCTGGATATGAATTGGGCATTGCTGTCCTGGAAGGGAAGGGCGTGAAGCGAAATCAATTCAGACTGTTACATGTGGGCTGATCATCCAAATCACAGACTCTGTCCAGTATTAGGAGTCTTCTGGAATAAGGGGCTTAGATGTCCTTGAACCATGTTCCTGCCTCAGGGTGGGCAACTTTAAAGGTCTCTGAAAGAGCTTTTAAAAGCTCTCAGTTCTGTACCTTCCAGAAGCTGTTGTTAAGAGCACTTTGAGCATCACCACTGAGATGCTGTTAAAAGTATCACTTTAAGCTCTTTGAAACAAGGAATTTGGAGCTATACTCTTATATACTATTGATGAGGAATAAACATCAACTCATCCTTTATGTTGCTTGTGCCTTCCATGCCTAACAGGGATTCAGTCCTCCTTCACCGAGGAGTTTGCTCAAATTTACATGATTAAACACCTCACGTATCCATTCTCTCTCCAGGCCTAAATGTAGACAATTAGAGTGTATTTACTAGATATTCATATTTGATCAGTTGGTTGGGGAAATGCAGAATAACTCATTAGGCAGAATTTATTATTTAGCCTTCCTACCTGTAGTTTAGCCTGAGAGGGAAGTTTTGGAGCTTTGCAACTTAATTATTCACCAAACTGGATTTCATCTGACAAGGAGGGGGAGGCATCTGCTCCAATCTTCTATATTATAGTGTTTCACATTCATTTTTCTTAGTTCAGCTATCATTAATCATAGGAAAGTCTCTGGGGAAAAAGGTTGGCAGGGGGAATTGCAAAGTTTGTGCTCCAAGAGCCGTAGGTACTATATTATCCTCGCAACTCAATGTACAGAAACCAATAGATTTTCTCCCAGACTATTTGAGTGGTCAATGAGTTCAGACAACCTGCTATAGTGATGGATAGTTTGGTGTGTTACAGAATTCCAGCTCATGCAAAGGAGATTATTTTCAGTCTCACCTCTAGCTTGTTTTGGGAAGGATTTAGGGAACTCCGGGGGCAGAAATAGTTGAGGCAAAGTTGTCTGTACATTGTAAATCTCACAGGCTCTTTTGCTTTTTCCACAATTGTATCGCTTGTCAGTCCAGCTCTTTCCATAAACCTGGACATAACATAGTTTTGCTGCTTTAAAACCTGGTTTCTGCACCTGACAAGTGTACACCAAGAGGACTGAGATGAGATAACAGGCGTGGAGTACTGATGTTGCAGCAGCATCTCTTCTATCTCTGCGTATCTGTCACCTTCCTAAAGCTTTCATGGTTTTTATAAAGAGAAGAATGCTCAGGGTGTTGGTCACCTGAAGTTACAGGACAGATCAAAGATGTTCCTTTAGAGTTTAGTTACAGGTAGTTGATTCACTTAAAGCCTCTCAGTTATGTAATTGCATAAAAACAACGTTAAAAAAAAAACCCCAAGAAGTGAACTTTGGAGTGCAGGGAAAGTGATAACACTGCTGTTATCCATGTTTCCATGCTGGGAATGGAAATTCAGGCTTAATTTGACCCACTTGAAGAGCTCCATAACTCGAAACCAAAAGCTTTTGCAGTTATCAGACTTTGCACTACTTCCCACTGCAGTTTGTATTTATAGGTAGTTAGGAAAAAATAGGAACATTTTTGGGAGTTTGTGTGTATAGACAAAATTTGGACCTGATTATGCAATTCTTCAGTTTTCTTAGTCAAGCAAGTAGTTCTTTTGGTCCTGAAAAAAATAACTTTATTAGTTTGCAGAACTGAAAGTCTAGGTTTAATCATTCTTTGAGTAACATTTGAGGGGGTTTTGGGAGCTGTTAGGGGTTTCTTAGCTCAGTCCTGGTGATGAAGCTAAAATGAGGCAAGTAAACCAAAAGGCATTGTAAATGACAATTTGCAATTATTGTGCAAAATAAACAGAAGTAGAACACTGTGGTGATAAAATGATGTTAAGGATTTGATGTGAACCTGCATGAAGTGAGGTAATTAAGTCAAGAAAAGGACATAAAACAGTTTGTAAAGAGATTGCAGTTAAAGTGTCACAAGTGCTATTTCTTTGAACTTAGAATAAGAAGCAAGTATTAAATTTTAAATCCCAGTGGAGGTAAATGTAAGGTTTATAGGTGACTACCATATGTGCAAACTATTTAAAGGGCTTATGCTACTTCACAAATGGGCCCTTTTGGGGAATAAATAGAAAACATTTATTTTAAGATGTAGTCTATGTTACCTGGTTCTTTGGGTCTAAACAGAAGTTTAGATAGTATAAAGTCTTCTGTAAGTTTTAATTGTTTAATTTTAGGCAATGGCTCCTTTGTTACTAGTTTCTACTTCCCTTTTTCCACACAATCTGTGCAGTAGATGCAGAGGAACAGTTTATAAAGTGAAGCTCATATCTGTGCAACCTCTGCCTCTTTCAACTGAGTGTTGTGAAACTTCCAACAGATCAGGAAAAAATTGGAAGTGACACAAAGAGTGGGAGAGAAGCCACACCATGGATTTTTCTATTGCCTTTTGCTCTTGATATTTTCCTCTCAGTAACTGGGAGCTGATGGTTAATTCCATGCTAATAATCTCATTTACATAGATTTAGGGATTTTCCTGGTTTGTAGCAAAATGTAAGGAATAGGAATTATTTGATGTTGTTTCTTGGAACCCGAGGCTTTATCAGGTGGTCAGACTTTGAAACCCCACAGAGAGCTACGTTTTCAGGTGGAGTGGGACAGGATCTGTAGGGATGTAGAGGAAGGAGCTGGGATTGTGGTGTAACCTGCAACCCAGGAGATGCTGCTCTTTGCATTGCACTATTCCAGTTTGGTCCTACAGATCTCTGAGTCCTTTGGATTTGCTAGTGCATCAGGCTGTTGAAAGAGACTATTTCTATGGTTTAGAAGCAGAAGGAACTAGAAGCACACGTTTCTGATGGGGAGCTAAGATGTGGAGATAATGCAGCTAATCCTGGAGCTGCAGAAAGTAATTAACAGAGCCACAATCAAGCTGAAGGTCTGTTCACCCCTTCTGATCACGAGACTGACCTGACTGGTCACTTCAAGTTTGTGCTCTTGTCAAAAGAAAAAAGTTTGAACATTTCCGACCTTTCGTTTGATGCAAAAGTAACCAGTAATACAATGTTAGTGCAACAATTTTCATGGTGTGATGAGAAAAAGGAGCAAATGACAAACTGAATCACCCGTAACCAATTTTCTCCTATTTCTAGCAAGGGAGGGAATTGACTCAGGAGCGAGTGTTCATTCTGACAGCGACAACATCTACGTGCATAATATTCCCCACAGCCTTGCAGTCCAGTCATTCTGTATGAAAAGCATTTAAACAACAACCACCACCTAGATTTTTAGAAGGAAATACTGACATCTCATCGAAAAGTTTCCTTTCTTTAATTGTGTTCATTGATGCCAACAGAAAGAAAGTGGCTTCCGTACGTTTTCCAGGCTATCCAGTGATATGGGTGATTTAAAGTAGTGGAAAGATAAAATAATAATGTGGGTTGTTAGCCTTAAACATTTTTTAAAGTTGATTTGCTACATATTCAGTTTCTTCTTTTTTTTTTTTTTTTGTAGGACCTTAGAAATCAACTAGAGAAATTACATGGTGAAATGGCTGAGAAAGAAAAGGCAGTTGAACACCATTACAATATTCTTTTGAGTGAAAGCAATCAGAAGCTGCAGAGCCAAGAGCTTGTTATCAAGCGGCTGACAGACAGTGTCAATCACAAGGATCTGCTGCTTGAGGTGGGTAGACTCACTTTGAAATGAAAAATGGAAAGTTATCATTTGATTTTGTATGGGGAATTATTACAAAATCATGTTTGTATTTGGAGTTACTGTTGATTTTGCTGATAATCCTTCACTTTTTATAATGCTGTATTTGCAGAACAGACATATAATTATAGAGTGTGTGGCGTTCAACAGGATTTCTTAGGGTTTTTTGAAGCATGTGGACAGGGGGAAGGAAGCTTTGCTAATGCTTATGTAGAATTTTCACTGTTGTGGTAAGATACCTTAAAAGCTATGAAGTGCCTGTGATTTTCAGTTTATTGTGCAGAAACTGGAAGCTAAGGAATAGGTACAGATACTGAAATGTTTTGTCTTCCCTTGTTGGAGCCCAAATGACCTATGTGAGAAGGTTCCTGTGTGAATGGTAATAGATCCTGCTCAGTTTTTTACAGCTGTAGGTATAACCCTGAAAAGTACTGATGGTGCTCAGCCTGTAATACAAAAACTTAAGGTTGCTCTGCACCTGGAGACCAAGGTGCATGGCTTGGCTTATTTATTAATACTTAAAAGATTAAATAGCTGGGCAAAGCTTCTGTGTGTCCTTCTTTGCTTCTACTATCTTAAATTTTGCTCTTTTTGCAAGGTGTGTAAATAACATGTGCCTGGTTATCCTTGGATATTCTCCTGAATTTTGTTTGTTTTGCTATTTTGCAATTTAAAACCGGAGTAAATTTTGTAAAACTGTCTCATGGCTTTCTTTTGTTAGAAACTTGATGGAACAGTTAAAGAAAAGGATGCAGAATTGCAGGAGCTCCTGAATAAGTACAAGAATCTTCTAAGAGCTAATGAGGAACTTGAGCTGAAAAATGAGGGCCTAGTAAAGGAAAAATGTGCTGCACAGTCTCAACAGTCAATTATCAAGATAGCCAGAGAGTTAGAGGTGAGTTTTTCATAATTGATCATCTGCAGATAAATACCTTGACTTCAAATTGAAGAGAATTTTGACTTTGACTTCCAAGCTGTGGACTCAGGTGTGTTGTAATTCACCGATATTGTACTCTGATGAGCTCATGAGGCATCACTAAGCTCTGTACTCTTAGAAAGCACATAAAAGGTTTTCCTGCCATAAAGAGGTAGAGTTTTTTGGTGGTTAGGGTAGACGTATTTCCCTGAGTGAGAGGATATCTGTGTTTCTGAAGAGAGCTGCAGAGGAAGGTTTGTGTACTTCTGATAGATAAGGGGGAAGATTGCACGGAGCCAGTGACCACAGGAGATAAATGGAGTGTGAGGAAAAATACAGCAGGCAGTGAAAATATGTCTAGGGCAAGAAGAAAACTGCTTTAAAGCAAAGAAGAAAAGCAATAATACAGTAATATATATGTATTTATATGCCCATTTTTTTAATGCCATAAAATGAATAAACTTGTTAGTAACTGAAATCAGAGCTCAAAATTCAAAGTCTTAAAATGTAGAGTTAGTTCCTTCACCCCCCACTTCTGTACAAGCAAAAAAAAAAGTCAGGTACTGTTAAATTTTTGAATCACTTGCTGACTCCATCAGTGCATTATTATGTACAGATTGTGGAACAAATAAGCTGCTTTTGAGGTTATATTTCTTGTCTTTCTTCTGTTGTTTGCAGCCTGGTATGTTAAGATTTCTAAAAGCATCAGGCAAGGTAAAAAGAATTAGACTAGTACATTATAATGGTAGAGAAAGCTTTTTCATTACTTTAACAATAAATCAGTCATTAATGAGATTTTCTGAAGGGAGTTCAAAATAAAGTGAGCCAATGGCAAAGGAAACATAAGTGCAATATCTTGGGTCACATTCTGAATCATGAAATGAGTAATGTGATGGACACTATTATTAAACATGGTAGAGACAAGCACAATTTGAGTCATGGATTACAGGAGAGTAAGGGAGCTGCAGCCCTGTTTGCCCAGGTACCAGTGAGGGTAAATCCAGTGTGTATGAATGTACAGGCAGGAAATAGAGTCTGGGAAAGGTTGAGCAGAAATCCAACCTCTGTAAAACAAACTGCAGTGCGTGCACTTAACTTGTGTCACAAAGGGACCTAAAAGTGATGGAAAATCATATAGAATTAATGAAAATCAAACAGTAACTCCCCTCTGTACACTTCACTTTCAGTTCAGGTGTATAAGCAGGGGTGAGAGCGGTGGTAGGTGAAGCTGTGCATGGCAATCACCCAGAGCCACCTTCTAATCACAGCCCATTCTCTGCTGCTGGTTCACTCGGTGGCTGTGAACAATAGCTAATCACAGCCCATTGTCCCCTCAGCTCAACCCCAGTGTCACATATCACCTGCAAGGACCCACTTTGGCATATTAATCATCAGGTTTTGGACACGGATTATCCAGAGCTGAGCTCTCATTGGCTGCCTGGGACTCTTGGATGGCTTTTCCCTGCTGCACCAACTCTCAGCAAACCCACACCTGGATCCTCCCCACCACAGGGAACAGAAACTCAGCTCTTCCAGCCTCAGCCATCTTTAAAGTTGAAGAAACTGATCTGAGAGATGCAGAACTTTCTCTCTGTCATCATATCTTTGTTTTAATGTAATGATAAATGTTAAGGCAACCAACATCCAGAGCTCTGCTGGGTGCCTTGGCCAGGGTGGGGGAGATAAATGAGAGTTTCTAATTTTGGAGTTTAGATTCCTGAGCCAGTGTCATGGGCTAGAGAGAGTCAGTGAATGAGGGCATTGATAATTATAGGGGAGTCAGGCAACTGCTGACTCTGGTGTCTGTGAAGTCTCAAAATTAAATACATTTTACAGCCCAGGAATTTAGAAGTTAGAAGAAATTACCAAATTTTGGTACTGATTGATTGATGGATCAATAAAGAGGTGTAGGTTATGGCTTTCTCTCAGTCATTCATCCTCTAATCTTCAGAGACTTTGAAATGATCCTGAGGGTTGTTGGAAGCAAGAGAATATTCAGTGAGGCAACTGGATATTCTTGTGACTTTGCCAATAAGTTATTTATTGTGGAGGTATAAACCTTTTACTTTCATTGCTTACAATCTGAGAAACCTTTAATGAAAATAAGTTATGTTTTCCACCACTGCTGCTTAGCAATAGTATTTCAGACTTAAATATAGACTTTAATGTATTAGATTGCCTCCTTTCATGGGAATATAAATCTTTCACTGCAATATGGTCCTGGATGTCTTACAGCTATCTCCTCTAACACATTTTCCCTCACACCATGTGTCAAGAGGTTTAATGTTTCATTAACTCCCCCAGCATTACAGTCTATTTAAGTTACAGAGCTGCCTTATGTTTTGTGTACCGTCGGGGAGTTGATTGAAATAATTCACTCCTACACGTTATTTAGAAATGACAGTAATAATATACAAAAAAAAAAAAAAGGATGTTCATGCTGTACCTTCTCATCCTTATTATTCATGAAAGATTCTGAAAAATCAGGAACACTTCGTCATGATTTTGCTAACCTTTACCTAGCTGGTTGAATTTAGAATTTAATAATTTGTGCATAGTCTGTGACATTTGGAATTAACGAGCAGCTCCTGTCTCCTGTTAGGCAGAGAAAGAGTTGGGAGGATTTCACGAGCTTACAGAGATTTTGGTACAAATGTTGGACTCAATTAACACATGAATTTCTAAAAGGAGCAGGGAACTGGAGCAGGGTTGTGTGTTTAGCACTGCTTTGTTCATGCAGCAGTTACAGACCCTGTTACCTAATCTGTGCACCGTAGCTCTGCAGAGTGACACTGCTTTGCCACTGCTTCACAAGGAGCTTTTAATTAGGATATAGCTCTGTATGTCTTCAGTAATAATTGCAAAGCTTGTATCAGACATATGGAAGAGTTCACTACAACTTTTACCAGACTGTGAACTGACTAAATTAAGTCAAAAGATGTATTTTTTCCTGTTGCTTTCTACGTCATTGGTCAGTGTTTGTGACCAAACTTTTCTAAGTTAAATTACAACCTGTGTATTTACATTTAGTGGCTGTTCTTGAAAGGCTGAGGTTCCAGCACACTGATAAGGCTCCTTAATTCAAGCTGCAAGATGTACTTTTTAACATTTTTTTGCATGAGGTTTTTTTATTAATGGCTTCTGGATCACCCACCTCCATCTGTTTGCCTTTGTGTTACTCAGTCAGCAGAAGCTGTTGCTGTGAGCTCCTCCTCTGCTCATCTAGATAATAAACCTGATATGAATCTCAGTATTTTGCACTTCAGTACAGAGTAGTATTTTATGTATAAATTGTACTCGAACCTGGAGACATTTATTAGAAAACAGGTGCCTTTAGGTGGCAGCTGAACAGGGTGCCTGTGTCCAAAGGGAAGGTCACATCTTCAAAGACTCTGTAGCCTTGGTGGTAGAAGCTGCAGCAGGACCTGCCAGGCACGTTACCTGAACAGGAGTCATTTGAGCAAAACTTGATTACACTTGCAAAATATTGTTTAACATGTTTGCCAGCATACAGTGCAGTAGGAGTGTAAATAATTAAAAGTAAACACCAGTTGTCCTTGCTTTTGTGCTGTTTGCTTTTCAGAACACTGAATTTTTCAAATTAACAGTCTTTGCATCATTAGTGGGAATTAACAAGATTATGCTGGAGCTGATTTTCTTTTTTTTCTGCAATTCCTTCCTTAGGAATTGCAGTTGGAGTAATAACAGCTGCCTAAAACTCCTGGGTGTAGGTTTGTTCCTTAGTAATGATCTCTTCACTAATGATTTAGTATCTCTTAAGAGTTCCCTTAGCTGAGATTCCCCCTTAGCTGAGGCACCTTTTTTGTTCTTGCTTTCAGTTTTCAGTCGAAAAAGAAAACTGAGAGAAGCAACAATTCTTAAACACAGGCAGAATTTGTGCCTGGTATTAATGTATCTAAATTTGCTACAGATATTTCAGTTATTTTCTCTTCGGAGATGGCTGATATCTTAGGTACTTTTATGGAATAAGTGCAAGCAAATAATCCTTTAAATAGCTGCATTTTTTTTGCTTCCTGCTGAAAAAGTGACTTTGTGCCTGTTTTGGAGTGAAAAAAGTCCGGGGGAATTAGTGGATCCTTACTGAGAATGTACCCTAAGAGTCTGGATTTATTCTTAAAATAATAACAATATCCTTTCTGTGAGCAAGACTGCAGGTAAACCATTTTCTTTCCTTTGCACAAGGAAAGCAGCAGCTCATGGTGATCCAGCTGAGTGTGCAGAGAGCCGACTCCCAGAGCGTCTGACACGCTCATCCTTTAGTTGTGGCTCAACACAACCCTTTTTTTTTGTTGTTGTTCAGAAATGGAACAGAATTTGCAGGAACTCCTCGCCCCAAAAAAGCCAAATTTATCCGGAACAGAGAGAGGACTTGTTCTAAAATGTGTTCTTGAAGCTTGGGTTCATCTGCTTTCCCTTCCCTCCCTTCTCCTCCTCTGGAATAGCTGCCTGCTGGGTTGTTCTTGGGCTTTTGGAACTTTGGGAGTGAGGATGCTTTGGGTTGGTGTGGAGAGAAGCTTCTTAGACTATGAGAAAAATGATGAATCACTGTCTAGATTTGTGACTCACTCCTGGTGGGTAAATAGTGATACAATACAAACCTAAAAATTACCTTGCAAGTTCAGTATGTTCTGGTTTTAACTTAGGAAAATAAAGAAGCTGAATATGAGAAGCTGATTCTTGCTTTAAGGAAAGAACAAAATATATATTCTACCCTAGTGAAGACCTTCAAAGAATCGGATAGGTGAGTACTTCTGGTTTGGGGCATAATAAAACTCAAAGGGCAAAAGAAGTTGGGAGAAAAATGTGCAGCTTAACTGGAGATTATTTTTTACCAGCTGTTTGTAAACTCGCTGTAGTTGTCTCTGTAAAGGGAAATATTTTTTTAAGTGAGGCTCTATTATGTAAATTACTTAAATGTTTCTGAAAATGTTTCTGTTTTGGATTGGAACCTCAAATGACCCAGATTTCCATTTAGGTACCAAAGTAAGCAGCTGGATTTTCAGCAGTTACGTGTGGTGTGTTGGAATATAGGGGAAAAATCAAATTGCAGTGAACTTCTGGGTGCTGGACAATTTGCCATGGTTTACTTTTAAAATACAGATATTGCTTATTTTAAAAATGACACCTTGAGAATTTTGATGAGAATATAAATCCATAAGACTTTGGAAAGGGTTAAACAAAACAATAATTGAAATTTACGTAGTACACTTTCAATGTAAGGCATTGAGAAGTACGGCAGGAGCAAGTGGTTTTTAACCTTTTAAAATCAAAGAACACAACATTTTAGAGAGAAATCTGTGGCCTACTTTGTACCCTGTTATTGCTTGGCAGTTGAGGAGTAGATGTTATGATAAAATAAAAAAATTCTTAGCCTTGAGGTAAAATAAATTTAAATGTTTTATAAAAAATTTACTATTGCTGTTATAATTACAAGCACCTTAATTAGATATTGACAGCAGTTGAGAGCCAGCTCCTGACTCCTCCTGCCTGAAGGCAATGACTTTTTCCTGCCAGCCCTGTGGGAATGTGTGTTTGTGTTTTGCAGTTGGTTTATAGCCCACTGTAGTTTGGAAACCATGAAGTGAGTAGCACTAGAGTAGATGAGATCTGTAACAGAGTTAAGCACATTAACAGTTGTGCCAGCTTGTGCTTGGCCACAGCTCAGAAGCTGTTTCAGATACTAGAATTTTGTTAATTAAAAATAGTGACAGAAGTCAGATTATGGGGATTATTTCTTGTTTCACATGAGGAGTGTGGCCTGACACTGAGCCATGTTCTCTGGGTAAGGTGGTTGTCGTCACTCTATGCAGTAACAGCAAAGCAACGTGGCTCTGAAACGAGTTTTTCCTTTCAAATAAGGAAACTTATAACTGTAGGTGAAATCATTAAGGTCCTAGGAATTCTGCAATTAACTTCTGTAGGATCAGGATCATTAGTTCTGGTTTCTTGATGTGGAGCTCTGGGATGCACAGAGCAGCCTCACACAGTGACTGCAGGTGATGCACAAAGCTGGAAGTTGGAGACTGGTCTTATTTCTCCCCCTCGTAGTTTTGGGGGCTCAGATGTGCTGTAAATCTCATCAAGGAAGACTTGAACAGCCAGAGTTCTTGGAAATGGATAAACAAGCCCTGCAGATACACAGATGAGGAAGCTGAATTTAATTGCCATCAGCGGTGACATGGATTTTAGGCAAACATCTGTTTTCTTGCTGACATATCTTCTTTTAGGCATTATTTATTTTAAGCAACCCGGGTGGTTATTTTTCAAAATAAGGTACAGGATGTCAGGACCAAGACATTCCCTGTCTCTCCAAGTGGGGAATCAATGCTTTTACTTATAAAACTTCTAACTCATGAAAAGGAGAAAATGTGCTTACCTGGCTTCTAGTAATGTGTTGATTTGTTTTTATTCTTAATTTTTTTGCTGAGCTTTTAAGTGAGGTCTCTCTTCAAAGAAGCTCTTGTGTGAGGCAGAATTGGTTAAAGCAGTAGTTTCTTGTGCAGGAAACCCTGACAACAGCACAGTTGTCAGGAGACAGACTGAGAGTCTTTTCATACATGCAGCCTTTTAATTAATGTGCTTCTACAATATGCTGTTATTCTCATGCAAGTATGATGTGCTCTGTGTTCTTGTACAGACTCCTGTAAGATGGATTTAAATTTTTTAAAGATCCCTGAATTCTCTGGCGTTTAGTGCAGTGGATTGGAAATTCTGCAGCAGCTTCATTTATTTTAAAACACAGAGTGAAGTAAATGTGAAAATAAATAATACGATGAGTTCAGTAACATCGTGTTACTTATTTTTTATTAAATCCTATTTATTTCATTTTAGTAGAATTTCAGGTTGTTTTTTTCAGTACTTAAGTCTTTTTGTGGACTGATCAGAACTGTCTTGTTGATGTAGTTGAAGGGTGTGGGGAAGATTTAGAAAGGGACAGCTCCAGGTGCTGACACTGTGAGACCTGAGGGGCTGGTGCTGAAGAGCTTCCCTGGCAAAGCTGCTTAAAGAATTGATTCACCTTGACAAATTTATAAATTGTAAGTTTTGACATTTATGCCCTATTGAGATAATTAAGACAATTTAGACCTCAAAAGATCTTTTTACAGACTGTATGGATAAATGAAGAAACAAAACAGTTAGTTATGTCTGGGTCATATTTTCAATGAAACAGGACTTTTTGATATTTTTCTTAAGTGGAGCATTAGATTATATAGTGTAGCTCTGTGGCAAGGGAATGAAGTTTCCATGGTCACCACATAATGGAGTACACAAAGCCATCAGCATTATGTAATAATGATATTTTTCTGGCATACTTTCCAGAAGTTAGTAATTTTGATTTTTCCTTGAAAAGAATCGCCCAGAGTTGGCTGGTGGAATAACTCTGTCATGTGGAAGCTGACTTAGAAACAGCACAACTCAAAACAGCAGGAAAAGGCTGTGTATGTGAACATTTAGTCTCCTCTTCCTACGTAGGGATTTGTTTGTGCTCATGCATCAAAATGATGTAACTGTGGTGAAACCCAGCGATGGGGAACGTGAAATGGAGGCCCAGGTGGATAAAACATGCTGAAGTTTGAATTGAATCTCAAAGATTTCATTTCCCCCCTTTTCCTTCCAGCATAAATAGCTTACAAGTGGAACTGAACAACATTTTCATGTTGAGAAAACAACTGGAAGAAGATGTTTTAGGCAACCGGAATCTGCAGAAGATCTTAGAAGATCAGATTAAGGACATGAAAACCCGCCGAGGTCTGTATCCATGAGCAGCCCAACCCTCTCCCTGCACAAAAAAAAACAACTGGTTTTTTTACAGACAGTTTGTTGTGATGGAGAAGAAATATTTGAGAGTAAAAAAGGTGTGAAAAGATTTCTTTTTGGCTTTCTACACTGAAGATGATTTGGGGGATTTGTGACAGAGCGTCTTGGGGCCGTCGGGGCACATACAGAGGGACAGCTTCTCTCTTTCCATGCAGCAAGTGTTGGTAATTCCATGGCAATTCTGCAGCAGGGATCATTTCATGCTGCCTGAAGTTTTGTACCCTTAGAATTTATGTTTTTCACAGAAGTCTGAGATTCCTGACTTGGAATCAATCTGTGGCCATGGGATCACTTTCTGACTGTGGGATGTAGTTATTTCCCAAAGAGCTTCTGTCTCAGACAGTGGATAACCTCCTCCTAACAGAAGAATTACTTCTAGAGAAAGAAAAATTAGCCAGAGGTTTTGTTCTTTAGTGATTCAGAAATAGTAGAGCTTTAAACTATTACTTTATCTTCAAGCTTTTTTATTGTACGTCTCGGGAGGTGTTTTTAGGATATTCTTAGATGTAGAAAAGAATAATGTCAGTGGGCACTGTTAAATATAGTTTACTGCATATGTACAAGATGTATCTGGTTTATTCCTTAGGGGATATATAAATAACAATAAAGCCTGTTCACTTTCCCCTTTCAACTTGGATTTTCAGTTTTAGCATCACTCCCTTGACAGCTCTGATAAGTGACAAAAGGTAAACTTGGGCTGTTTCAGAGTTTCCAGCCTCAAAAGCCCACAGATGATCCACAACCAGGGTGGGCCAAAGGGCCTCGTGGATCCTCCTGGGTTCTCAGGAGCAGTTTTGTTGAGGGTGAGGCTGCTGGGAGTGAAGACTTTGCAAATTAGTGATGATTTGTGAGTTTTGGTTCCTTGCAGCAGCCATGAGATCAGTGTCAGAGCTGGGAGTAGGATTTGGGTGTCTCTTCTTTGTCCTACTTTAGATATGCTTTACTCTCTATCTAATGAGATCCATTTGTAGAATTAACTGTCATCTATATTGTAAATAAGCAGGTGTTTATTGAAACAAATAATTCCTGCAGTTACAGAGGAAATGAATAAGTAACTATTTACAATTCAATGACTGCATTCTTTTGACCCAAAAGCAAAATAAATTCATTAACTTTGTCTAACCTGGCCTTTTGCCTTGAGACCTTGAGTTCATGTTCATAAAAATATAGTTAAAACGGAATAACTATTCATGCCTAACTTATCCTTCCTAAAAATTATTTCTAATTGTAATGCTAAATATGCAAATTATAATTCAGAATTACATTCACAGCTCATGCTGATAACCACAAAAAATACAGCCACAGAAAATGCAGCATGTCTGTGTGTCAGGAGCACAAAGAAATATGAGGACAAAATTTTTTTCAATTAAACAGAAAGCTTATTTTGGAAATGAAACATTTTAACTGGCCTCCCACAGACTTACTGGAAGGTTCTTATTCGAAAAGTCCTGTCTGTGCATTTTGTGCTGTGTTTTCCTGCAAATGGAGTCTCTGAAATAATGCCTGTCCCTGGTTATTTTGGCAGATGAAACACTATCTTTCTGTGGTGATCAAACATCTTATATGAGTATCTGTTTAGGGGAACAAGATCATTTAAGCCTACAGATAGATCATCTGTCTCTTGAAGAACTTAAGAAAAAGGTATTGATCTTTTTTATTATTTACTTTATTATATTATTTACTTTATTCTGCTTTGTTTATAGTTTCTGTATCTCTTACAGAAATGTTATTTAAGTGCAGTTGGGTAGTTCTGAAAGCATTTGAAGGAAACATCTCTGTGGGTTTTTGACCCACCTTTTATGAACTATTTAGTCTTTGTTACACCACATGGGCTTCAGAATCAGCTGAAAGGTGAGGGGAGTTGCTGCCAAGGTTTTATGCTCTGAGACACTTGGACTCAATTTTTTGACTCAATTCCATGTTTCAGACATCATGTACATCAACTCCAAAGGAAGGTTTTGACATTGAATATCCCACAATGTGTATTTCATGCACCTTTATAAACATGAAGATGGTGGTGTCTGTAGTTTATACTTTTATACAGCACTTTTATACAATCCATCCTAGGACTTTCAAACCTTTTGGTAAATAGAGCATGTTATAAAATAACCCTGAGGTAAATGAATGTTGTCTCCATTCTACATAAGGAGATCTGAAATTCACAGGGATTAAATGTGCAGACCTCTGCCATATAATAAATCAATATCAGAGTTTAGAAACTTGTTCTCTTCCTCCTTACCCTGTGCAGTGACCTCTAGTCCATGCTCCAGTTTATGACAAGGAATTATTTTGAATATGGTTGTTTGGGAGTGAATGTAAGTGGAGTTTTACATTTCTCAGGGCCAGCTGAATTGTAGGCAGGTGCTCACACTCTGGAGGTGGGTAATCTGAAGGAAGGAATTCTGAACAGGTGTCACTAAAAAAGCCCCAGATTGTGTCCCAGTGCCATTCTGGGGTTACACCACTTTTATCTCTGAGCATATTCCCTTCAGTAGGTTCAGGGACACTCATTAGCAAAAGATGTTTATATATAATTTCTTACTGGAAAAAGGGTTTGTGTGCCTGAAAACTGACCTGTTTTTCCAAGTATATTAATTGTCTAATAAAAAGATTTCTCCTTCTTCTCCAAATGTTGCCTTCTCGATATACTAAATGTTTTTGTGTCTGTAATGTCTGTTCAAGAGCTTTGATCACGACTGTCCCTTCAGATTTTGTGTTTGTGAAGCTGCTCAGAATGGGAGTAATTTATAAATGGTTTTGGAGGCAGAAAAACAGGTTGTTTCTGGATGATGCTATTTCCCTGCAATGCTGTTTTTTCTTGCATTAGATGTTCCTTCTCAAATCAGCTGTTGGTGTGAGGTGCCCTCAGGTTTGTTCTTGCCACTGAGTTGTGAAACTTAATACCTGAACCTAATAACTGACTGGAAACTACAGTCTTACAAATTAAGGTTCCTTGAATGCTAACTCACAAATACATAACCATGTTTCCACACATAGATTACCTCAGGAGCAGGCACACAAACCCAGCATTTCCAACCGTGCAGTTTGGATTTAGCTGGACATTTATGTATCATCGTTTGTTTTCCTACTAGTTTGGATGTTAGAAGTTCTGCTTGTTCTTCCTTTGGTTATTTAGGTATCTGATCTGCTCCTGATGGTTAAGGAACTGCAGTCAATTAATCAAGAACTTAAGGAAAGACAGTCTGGATGTTGTACAACAGATTCTCAAGGGAAGGAAGCACTGAAAATATTAAACCACAGAGAGGTAGGTTTTCTGGTTTAAAGTACTGACTTTGACTCTCTCATCTAATATACCTTGTGGAGTCATTTACAACAGTTCAGGAATGTAAAGCCCTCAGGGCTGAAGTTGCTAATTCCTTATAATAACTTTTTAAATTAATGATGTAAACAACTTTTAACATGTTAGCACAACAGAGAATCAGCTCAGTGCAAGTGTTCAGTGATGTGTCAAGTTGATTTTAAGGAAACAGCATACTCATTTAAATATTAATTGGGTCTGTGATCTATTTGTTTTGTCAATTGAAAGGGAAGGAAATAGTTAATTTTGCGAAGCAAGCAGTATCTTATATAATATTTTGGTTATTCCTGAAAATTTCTTTGCTATTGCAGAGTCATTCTTGTGCTGGGTCTAATTCTCTGAGCTTAGTTTAAATTTCCTCTGCATCTACAAAACAGAAGGGTCCAATGTAGCCAAAAGAGAGAGAACAGCAGGTCACCTAAACGTGTGGCTGTTTCTTCCTATAGAACAGGGAATTACCTGAAGAAGGGACCCCCAGCACTGTGGAAATAATCCATGCTGGTATTTCCTTCTTTTTCCTGAGGCTGAGTCTGTTTTTAGCTGTGGGAAAGAAGAGGTTCCCCTGAGAAGCATTTTGGGTGCTGGGTCCCCACGTGTGTTACTGTGTGTGAGTGGTGAAGGACATTGAGGAGGCTCTGAGAGATTCTAGTGACCCTTCCAGCTTGTTGGAAAATATTTCTGGAAGTGTGGCTGGTAGTGCTTGTCTTTATATTCCTTTGTGGTTTTTGCTTTCGGTTCCGTTGTTGTTTGCAGAACATATTGGATAGGAAGGAAAAAATGTGGAAGGAATAATGATGGTGCTGGTATTTTGTGCCTTGAATTTCTGAATTAAAAGAACAAGAATAGGAACAGTTTGAATTACTTATGTGTGGGAACAGACTCATTCCAGAACTGGGACTGGGGTATTGATGATTTTTCTGCAGGACTCAGGAAAAAGTCTCACGTCTTTTCCTGGGTGTGCTGTGGATGCACTGGAACAATCATCAAAAGTCACCAAATATTCTTGCTTTTTCAGTTTTAAGACTTAACTCGTGCTACCTTTAATTGAAATAAGTTTTAAATGAGAAACAGACCTTTAGGGGTGCCATGGTTTTATTGAAATAATGCATTTACGTGTCATTAACACGTCTGGGTGCAGAGCTTGTGGGTGATCCCTTTCCAAGCTCCTGCACTCTCCATAATTAATATTTGTAAGCAATTTGCCTCATCATCCTGCAGAGGGAGCTGCACCCCCATGGATGCTGCAGTTAATTCCAAAGGAATTCCTGTCCTGTGCTGGGATTATCATGACAGGACTCTGTGCTCTCCTGCTTGTCTCCATGTGACAAGTACACACAGGGCTGCTCTCTGAAAGCTCCCTACATGAAATTAGATGTAGAAAGATGAAGAGTGAAGCTTGTAAAATATAAATAAACCTCACAATTCTGGTAAAGGAAATAAGAAAATTAAATATGAATTCTAGCCTGTGCCAGAATGACAGGAGTACTCTGGAGCTCAAAAAGTGAAAGAATCTTTAGTTAAAGTTTCTAGTTTAAAAGTTTTTTTCATTTATCATTTATACCATTTATCATTTTTTCAGGCCTGGCAATAAATGGCAACCTAGATTTTGGGTTATGGATTATGACAACAGTGTGTTTTGTATATTAATAACCACTGTCAAAAACCCCTATGTTCTATTTTTTGTGTGGGTTTTGAGCTAAAATTTGTTGGCAGGTAGTGCTGGGATGACACTAACATGTGTTATAAGAGGAACTTGGACAGACACAGGAAGATGTATCTTTCTCAGGTTTTTAAAACGTTCCCATTTTGCTTTTGCTTCTCAAAGCTGGAGCACAAATCAGATGAATCTGCATGTTGGTGCCTCTGCAGGGTCTGACAGCCCCTAGTCCTCTGTTTCTTGGCTTCATGTTCATTCTGGGAGGGGAGAGGGAGGAGAGGAAAAGGTTGTTTTTGTGCTGTCCTCTGAACATCTGCTTTCTTGGAGAGAAGCAGCCTCGGTGATTTCAACCTCCAGGGCTCAGGGGATCTTTGCAAACCAAGCATATCAGTGGTTCATTTAGGAAAAACATTCCCAAGGTTTTCAGTCTCCAAGGAAATACTTTAAAACAGGCAACTTATTCTGGGTAGGTTTATTTTTCTGGCCTTAAAACACTTATTTTCTTTTAATATTTTGTTGCACATTAGGTTATATTCCTCGGAGCACAGAAAGTTTCTCTTCAGCCTCTCAGAGAGAGGACCATAGGACCAGGCTCAACCTGCAGTGATTCACTGTAATAGTGTATTTTTAACCTGTTGGTCTTATGCAGTAGTTTCATTCTGAGAATCCTCACTTATAAAACCAAATACTGGCCTTGGACAAGCAGGTACTAAAAAATGTTGAGTTATAAAAGGTGGTTGCATTGGATGGATAAGTTACGTGTGCAAATAACTTTATTTTTAATACACAAATGCAGGGTTTGTCTTTAATCTACACATGGAAGATTAAATCTAAACAGTTTTTTGGGGTTTTTTTATAATAGCTAACATTATTGGACTTTTGGCATCCCATGATGACAACAAGAAGATTTTTTCATAATGCATGCCCTTGCCATGTACCACAATCCCATCTGTGTCTTCCTCTAGTTTTCAGATTGTCTTTATTCTGTGTTGTCCTAGAAAACCAAATCTGAGTGAAAATACCAAAATTCTCCAAACATGACTTGGAAGTTAAGTTTTCCATATAGGATTCTAATTGTAAAAGGCAAATGTATTAATACACTGCACCATCCCATTTCTGCCTTTTAAAATTCATACTTTAAACCATTAGGGTTGCTTCTACTGCAAGGGGTTGGGAGCTAAAAAGGTTTTTCTCATTAATTTCATATATAGAGATATATAGAGATATATATGCATACATTCAATGTATGCTCAATTAAAAAATCAAACCCTACACATGCCTTCAATTCCTTAGGAAGCAGAAATAACTCTGCTCACAGAATCCTTTTTGCCTGCAATGGGACTGACTTGTGAGCCAGGACTTTCCAGCCTGTGATCCTGGGGAAGCAGGTTTCTCTCTCTCTGAGTTTCAGCACCAAGCTATAAATACCACATCCAGGAACCCCGAGACACCAGTTCCTTTCCCTCCAGTCTCTCACCCGAGTCTCTGGACCTGTAATCTCAATTTTCTGTAACAATGCTCAAGTTGGTGAGTTGGAAGCAGAGTGAAAATATTCCCTGTGACCTGTGTGTCAGTGAAGCTCAGTGGTGTCACTGGTGTTGAGGGAGGAGGAGCAGTGTGTGGATCTCCTCCCTTGGTGTGGGATGTAACATCCACCAAACCAGAGGGATTCTGGTCCTGCTCTCAGTGATGCTGATGTCAGGGAGATTTTCCTCCTCCTCTTTGCTCAGGCAATATTAGTGATGAGACATGGGTTGGCTTCTCTGGAAAACAGGGACTAAAAGATGATTTGGCACCGTTTGCTACAGATGGGCAAATTTAGGCAAGACACGGCAGTTTGTAACCTTAGTGGTACAGTAAATCTTTTTAGAGTACAGAGAGCCACATGTGCTTACTTTTAAAGGCATCTATTTCTTGGATGCTGGAGAAGAGCCTAAACTGTGTAGCAAATGAATATAAATTCTGGAAATTGGAAAATAAAATAGGCACAATGACAATATGACTGAGGAGACAGAGCTCCTTTTCCACAAGGGCTTGACTGGCTTTATATATTTTATAAATTCTGAGGAGAAAGGGTTAAATAAAAATAAAGGAATGTATAAGATGAAGTTTCACTGTATTTGGTATGAGTCATTCCTGGGGTTTATACTAATTTTCTTTGATCTTGTTGAAGAAATCTAATTCAGTGTTTGTTACTTTGTATTACAGGCTTTTTTTATTTTTCTTTTAAGACATGTCACTGACTTATTTATGCATGTTTCATATCACAGTATTTTTTTTTGTGCTACATTTTCACATCATTCCATACTTTGTGTAGTGTCTTGAAACAACAGAGGAGCCTGTGATGCAGACTGAAGATGGTGACAATGACAGGAAGATGCAGAACAGTCAGTTTTGTGAGAGAGTCAGTCAGGTAGGACTCTGCTCAGGGTACATTGGGTTACAGTGCTCTCTTCTCTGCATGCCTTTAAGATCTCTTATTTTCTTAGAACACAAAGTCTTTTGCAACCAAAACATGCTTTTCTTGGTATCTGATTTTGCTTTCAACTGATTGTTATCCTTAAAGGTTTGTGGAAGCTTTTTCCTGTATTTTTCTGCTGACTTTACAGTCAAAATAGGTTTCATTGTGGACCTTGTGTTCTCTTGTTGGAGTACTTATAGTCATCCTGAAAGGGGATGACAGAGAGTCCCTTCAAATCATGTTTCTTTACATACACACACACTGATCTTCTGCCTCCATTGCACCCAGGCCTTTAGTTCATATTGTGTGAGATTCACTTGCTGCTGTGATTGAGGAAAAAATACTGTAGATTTTTCTTCAGGTTTGAAGTACTTGATGTCTTGTTAACTTGTGGACTGCATTTTCATACACACAGGAGTTTGATGTCCTCTTTTTCTAATATAAAGCATCATGGAATCATAAAATAATTCAGGTTGCAGGGGACCTTAGAGGATCGTCGAGTGCAATTAAAAAATTGAACCTTTTGGGTTTAAAAATTGTAACATGCTAAAATATGACACAAAACGGGGCATTTTGTATAGTAATACTGAAGAATAATGATGCAATTTGTAATTTCTGTGTTTGTTTACCAGGTATGCCTTCAAGTATCTTTGGATTTTCCTTGTGAGGTGGATAAACAGGTTAGTGATGTATTGATACAATTCTCTTGGCTCTTTAACATCCTCATCTCTCTCTGCTGATGGAAATTGTACCCACATGGACTCAGTCTGAATTCTCATGTGATTGATTCTGACTTTGATTGTTTTAATGGGGGCTGAATGACTGCAGAGATCCCAGGTAGAAATTTCCTAGGACACACCTACAGTGTTTTCTGCAAGAAGTTGGCAGCTTGTAAATACTTGATGTTGTATCCTGTCCCAGCCATCACTTGCATCTGGAGATCCCAGGACAGAATTTGTACTGTAAATACAGATGACTCCAAGTTGAACTAATAAAATGTTAGCTGCAGTTTTCAGGCAACATTCCAGAAGTTTCATACCTCTTCACAGATAAAGACCTTCGGGGAAATCTTCTTACTCCTTCCTAAACAACTGATCGCTATGAATTAATCATGTGAAATAGATGTTAATTGGTTTTCCTATTAATAAATAGTCAGTGAAATGTCTGTGGATGCTTCTTAATGCAGATAAAGAGCATCAGGAATTACAAAACCTGATTACAAAAAAGATTACAGCCCTGAATTTAATAGAACATTACGTACCTGTGTAATAAGACAATGTTTGCAATTTTTTAACAGATAACTCCATCAGGCTATTCAGAGAGTTTCTGCAAAGACAGACATTATAGGAGTCCAATTAAGCCTCAATTTGAGCATGATACAGCTGACAAACACTTGGGCAGAATGGGAATGAGTGAACATGAAACAGAAGAGAACTTGCTCACATCTCTTTTAAGAGAAAATAGAACATCTGTGCTGGAATCTACGTAAGTATGAGGGATATGCTCTGCTTTTGACAGTATTTCTATTTGAGAAGAGAATAAAGTAATTTTGCTAAAGTGAATTTAGATAATGGCACTGTCTAATTTACCTGAGAGATTGGCAAGACACCTTCAGAGCCATTTTAGTCTATCATGCAATTAAGTAATTAGGAAACACACTATCAGTAGAAATCCTTAAGAAAAACCCATTGCAAGAAAGAAACTCTCCAAAGTTACTGATACATGGAGCTTTGCTGCAGGGGCTGATTGTTTCTAGGATGGGGTCTAGCAGAATTAAAGGGCTCAGTTCATAATAGGTGGTATTTTTCTTAAAAAAAACAAAATATCTGAGAGCACAGGTGGTGTGGTGGAGAGGACAACAATTTACTGCTGTAAAAGTTATATACATGGGGATCTGAGGGTGGAGGGATTGGAGTTACAATGATTTTTACAGGGATAATTTTGAATGAATGTTGCTCTATGCATTTCACCTGAACTGCCTGGGCAGAGGTTTGTTCTCTGTCAGTGGTTCAGGGAGTTTTGGGGCCCATGTCCTGCAGTTGAATAGGAGGTCACTCCAATACAACCACTTATAGGTCTGTGCTGAGATGAACCATTTTGTAAGTACTTTGGTGACTTTCAGTGCAGGAGAAGATACTTGTGTACCTAAATCTGTACAAGCCCTGGTGTAACCAGTGTTTTTCAAGTGTGTGTGTGTGTGTTACACTATGATTTCATCAATTCCCAGCTAAAATGCTCATTGCCATAGGAACTGGCCAATACCAAGCAAGAAATGGCTGTGTAGGAAAACCACACCCCCTGACTGGTTTCCCCAATTTCATGCTTACACTACTTAATCTCCTGGTTGAGAACTGAATTAGAGCCTTGATGGTGAAGGTCATTCTCATTTTCCTTTCCCAGTTCTCTCCACTGTAATCACTATGTCCAGGATTATGTGTCCTTTCCAGTGCCTTTCAGTGCTGTTCCTTCCCTGGCTGTAGTGGTTTCTGGAGGGTGATGGGAATGACCTTCCCTCTAAACTGTGCTGAGCAGTTCTGGGAGCAGAATATCACATGGAGCTACACAAGTCAAATCCTGGTTTCTGTGTTCACCATCCTGCACTTGACTTTACTCCAGCAATTCTCTATTTCTACATTACTATTTAAAATTCTCCCAACAGGCAGAAATGGTCTTAGTTGTCACAGCAGTCATTAGTGGTGAATGAGGAGGTACTACTCCCTTAGAAGATGAGCAGAAAACATTGGTTTTTTGTTAACTTTACTTAAAAGTCTGCTAATGAGTGATTCCAGCACCATCATCTTTACCACTCCAGTGTGTAATTTTTTCTGTGTTCCAGTATAAATGACCAGATTGATGGGTGATGAGCCTGTACTTTGCATAACTGAATTCTCACTAATGACATCAGATGCCAGAGAAAGCCATAAAAAGCCTAGTTAGCTTCTACCATTTCAAATGCTAAACTGTACAAATGCAGTTGTTCAAAATGCTGGTTTATATGTTTAATGGCACAAACAGCTCTCTGTAGGACACACAAAATTGTCTGTAGAATTTGAGAGCTTGCTTGTGCTTGAAATGCCTCTTATTTGGCTTCAGTTTCTCTTAAACATCACTTTCCAAACTGTTGTCCATGAACCACTAGTTATCCATGGGGCAGTTTGGTCGTCTGCAGTGAGCTGGTTTTGCAGGCTTTTGGCTGCTTTCTCAATTTCCATCTTCCCTGTTACATTAAAAATATATGAAGGGATAGATTTTTAGAAAAACTCAGCATGAGGGCCAGGAGTTGGACTTTGATGATCCTTGTGGGTCCCTTCCAATTCAGGAACGATTCCATGATCTAGAGTCTCCCGTGGTTTTGGTATAAATTAATTTTTAAGGTAGAGAGTGAACTTTTTTGAAAATCCATTCATATTTCTTATATTTCTTTGTTACATTAGCAATCAATTTAGTTACCAGAGGTTTAGGGTCAGCTCATAAATTGGGAGAGGGACAGTAGAACATATATGGCCATAAATAGGAGAAAAGCACTGATGAGATCATTTATGATAGAACTTGAGTTGTGAAAAGGTTTCAAAACCTCTGTTTGTTTGTTAGTAATTCATTAGTGAGTAAAACAGAATCTTCTGGGAATTTCAGATGTGTCACGACACAGCAGAGTTTCTTAGAAGGTATTTTTGTTTGCTTAAATAAAAATCTAAATTCATGGCTTTTCTTTCGTCTTTCCTGAGTGCAGCAGACAAGAACAAATGAAAATTGTAAATGAACTGTTAGATCATCTGAACACGACTGAGGAAGAATGTTCAAGTGAAGATATAGAGAAAAAGGATGAAAAAGATCTTAAGCAAATGATTATTCAACTAAGAGCTGAACTCAAACATTTCAAGCAGGTCACTAAATTCTTAAAGCAGCAAGTAGAATTGAAATCAACTTTTGATGGGAAAGAGAAGCTTTATCCAGATGCAGTGCCACAGATTAATAAGGATATTCAGTTGTTGAAAGTGGAATTGAAAGATGCAGCTACACAAACAATGACTTTAGAGAGTAATGTCATGAGATTCAAACATGAAGGCAAAAAAGGAGCCTCAGAAGAAAAGTCAAACTATTCAAGATTAAATGCAGAAAGAGAACATCATCAAGAAAATGTGTATAAGAAGGGTGAACAGCATGAAAGACTTTTTCTTACAAGAACAAATGAAGTAAGTTTATTCTCGTTCTGGTACTTGGGGAATAGATATATAAAAGGGAAAAATATGTTTCATTTCTAATATTAAATCTTGCTTTTGTGTAATTTTTAATATTAGGAAAAGAGATGTAAGCCAAATATATTTTCGATAATTGTTCTTAATGTTCAGAGCTTTTCATCACGTGGTTCAGCCCTGCTTCAGAACGTTAATTAATTGAATTTCAATCCTCACCGGGACCAGATACTAGTAAATATTACAGCTTTTGGAAAAAGAGTTTATGGCATAATGGCCTGATTCTGTACTGCCTTGTGTTCCTGCAGAGATGGTCACAGCCTGCAGAGCCTGAGCAGAGGGAACTCGTTGATTAAGTCTAAATGGCAAATGTGTTCTAGAAAATTCCAGCCTTGCTGTGTCTGAGAGCAGGCTGGTGAGGAGTCAGGGGTAGACTTCCACAAACTCCTGTCTTAATTTTAGCCTTCATTTAACATCTAATCATCGTGCTTTGCTTTTAGAGAAGTGTGGCCAGTGGTGCACTGTGAAACTGGGGGGCAGTTTGTCGTGCTGCTTTGGAGCCTGAGAGCACAGAATCTGTTCTGTCAGCACAGACAGAACTTGAGTTTTCAAGCCTTCTGTCTGCAGGCAGCCTGTGATCCCAAACAAAGAGGTGGGAAAACAGTGTCTGCTAAAGAGTTCCTGTGTATTGTTTCAGTAGCAGTGATAGAAGTGAAGTTGAAAACTCTTTGAAGATCTCGGCTCCTGCGGCGCAGACAAAGGAGAGCGTTGCTTTTGATTTTGTGCAGTGCTAATGGGGAATGTTGTAGCACCTTCTGCAAAGAGTGGTTTCCATGACTTTAGTGATCTAGAGATTTCTTTGAGGCAGCAATTAAGAACTGTTCGTTTTTATTCTGGCTTGTTCCTTTTGGATTCATTTTTCCAAAGATGTGGCTGCCCCATCCCTGCAAGTGCCCAAAGCCAGGTTGGACAGGGCTTGGAGCAACCTGGGCTAGTGGAAGGTGTCTCTGCCCATGGCAGGGGGTGGAACCAGATGATCTTTAAGGTCTCTTCCAACCCAACCCGTTCTGTGATTGTTTCTGCACTTCTCTTTTTTCCAAGTTCCTCTTTTCCCTGAGTTTCAATATACTCTTCTGATTCCTCTCTAGTTTAATCAGTTGCAACCTCAGTGCAATCCCTGAATCAGTTGCTTTAAAAGCTTTCTTGTTTGGAAAAATGCAGTGTATCTTTAGCTCTGGAATGGCTTTTATAAATAATTTGATGTAGCCAGCTGAACTGGCCTTTTGGGTAATCTGGGTGACAGATGTGTCTGTGCCACAGCCCCGAGACAGCTGGGAATGGTTTGTGATTATTAATGCAGTTTAGTTAACAGGAAGTTCTGGATTTATATTTCAGCCTATGGATGATATTGTATTCATGTATGTACGAAAGGGATTGACTATGGCATTAGGAAAATGGAACTTGCTTTTCATTATTTTAAATTGTGTAAAGACTATAATTGCCAAGAAGTGAATGTGGAAAGTATTTCAGAATACATTTGGGTGGTGAAAGAAATTAGGGGACTCAGGACAGTGGTAGAGCAAATGAACAGCAAAAATATAAACTAAATCTACTGAGCATGCCATTATTGATTTTTATTATTATTATTGCACACAATTCCATAACTCTCATCAACACACAGAATGCTTTTATCTTTTTGGAAATAGCACTATTTTATGCTCTGTGGTTTAAACAAGGAACATTTGTTTCATGCAGAGTTTCCAAAAGGTGAGAGGGTAAATTGTGATGACTTAAGAAATTTAACTTCCCCCAACTCCAATGACAGAATGCCTGTTACAGTAGGAACTGGGAATCCTGCAGAAGCAGTTTATAGACTGTATGGGTGAAGAAGCTGGTTTTGTTCATGAAGAATTTCTCTGTGGCAGGATAAATGCCCCCTGTGGCTGATGCAGGAGGAAAGTTGATGATGATGAGTTAGGAAATAGGGGCTGTTAGGTGGAAACAAAAGGAAGAAAGGAAAATAAGCTCAGAATTTTTTAAAAATGAGGAACATCCTAAACAAAAAAAAAAGTGTTTTAAGGGGAACAGGTTTTAAAGTTAACTTAAAGGTTTTAAGTTGCTGGGCTGGCAGATATTTATGATATAAATGAGAGTAGGAAGTAGCAGTTAGAGAGGTCAGTTTGGGTGAGAAACTATTTTCCTAAGGGATCCACAAATTCAGAACTAACAGTCCTGCAGGTTAAAAGCCTTTGCTGCTCACTGCTGGATTTGCTGTGTTGGTTCCTGAGCTGGAAGCCAGTCATTGGGAGGCTGTGGATGCATGAACAGCTGGTACTTACAGAACATTGTACCAGTGGAATGGGTTTTTTGCCTCTCTGAATGTTTGTTTTCCATGTAGCCAAGGGCAATGCAAACTTATTTTCAAAACTAAGGTGACAGCTGACTGATCTTACAGGAAAAATTTTATTTTTCTACTAAATGTTTCCTTATAGTTCCTATACTTGACTGTTACATGTGAGCTACAACTCCCCATTTTATTCCATGCCTTTTTCAGGCTGCCTCTTCTTCCCTGCCCAAGAAATCCCGTCTACCTGTGCTCTTAAAATCCTCCAGACCCTTAAGAAATGTGCCTTTGAACTCCTGGATGCAGAAATCGGGGTCAGAACCACAGTGTTTTACCACGACACCCTGTGAAGCTCTGAAAGCTTGTGAAGCACAAACCAAACCGTTTCAGGCACAAACTAATGAAGACTCATTGGATGAGCCTGGAGCTGAAAACCTTGGAAAAGAGCCTGCCCAGGGAAGCACATCAGGGAGAGGTAAATAATGAACAGACGTGGTGATTGTGCTGCTTGGAATAGTGGCTTAAACCCAGATCATCTTTATATACCTACAGTGCTGCTTTACCTTATGAATTTCTTGAGCAGACAAATATGTACAGATCCTGAAAAACACCCTTTTTTTCCTCTTTGCCACTAAAATGTAAACCAGCTTTTTATGGAATGGAAAGTGCTGTGTACACATGGCATAAAATCCGTAATAAATGACAGATGCACAGAGTACCACATGTGCACACATATATGTCAGTGTTTAGGTACATGAAAAATTTCTGTTATAGGATGCCAAATTTAATGAAAACTGTCAGTAATGGAGACAAGAGAGTAAAAAATACTGTATTTGTTTATGCTGCATAATTAAGTTTTTCCAATATTCCACTGATCAATCAAGTAATCCTCATCCTTTTCCAGTGTGGTGGGTTAATCTAAACTCAGTTGTTGACAAAGTATCAGGAGCAGCAAACTATGACAAATTGTAAGACAGAGAGCAATGGGTATTAGAGAAAGATTTGGAGTGGTAAAAAACCAAAAATGCACTTAGCAGTTAGATTAAAATTTGAGTAGAGATGTGAAGTATAGGGAGGAAGTGTCAGTATGAGAAATAAGATTCAATCAAGTGGTGAGTGAACCACTGTCAAGCACAGTTTGCAGAGACTTTGTTGTTAATAATGCTGTTGTGGAAAGGGACAGATATGGTGCAATTTATTGTAAATACTTAAGGTGATGGGATTGGAGCAATTAGTTCTGGTAGGTGCAAAGTCCATGGAGAATTCTGAGAAGGGCAGTACTTTTGAATGGAATCCTGAGATGAATCAGAAGCTGCATTTCTGTGATTTCATTTCCACACTGATTTCTTTCCCCTGGGTAACAGTTGTACTGCACACTTCCTAATTCCAAGACTTGCTGCAATGGGAGATGGCAGAAGATTAGTTTATGATCAATGCTCATATTAGAGAAACTTCAAAGCTTTTTCTCTAAGCTTAACATAAAACATTGAAAAATGCACTAAAAATTAGTGAACTGTTACATCACAAAGGGGACCTGCAAATGTTTATCTTCATTTGTTAGTAGGAGCCTTTGCAATTCATTCTCAGTCAATATCCTTATAATTAGTTCAAGTATTTTAAAAATATGTGCAAGCACTGTTTCACATGACCAATATTTTCCTGTTCCAAATCATCAGAGAACCAGGTTGGGATTTGTGAGGTGGGGTTGTTTTTGCTTTTAGTTTTGTGCTTTGGTTGGTTGGTTTTTGGTTTTGTTTCTTTAAACTGTCCCCATTGATGTCAGTCACTTACTGAATCGTGTTTTACTTTCCCCCACTGTTCTCCAGTTGACTCATTGCTCAAACCGGATAATAGTGAAATCCAAGTGGAGTTGGAAGGTCTTGATCCAGATACAGGGGACAAGAATGAGCATGTGATGGACAAAAATCAGCAAAACTATCAAGGTAAAGAATTTATATAGTAGAATATAAGAAAAAAAGGAAATTTTAAAACTCTAGTTTTTTCTGAGTTGTATAAAATTGTAAATTGCTGCAGGTAATCATCTCCCTTGTCATTATTTGTGGGTTTTAAATCTCGTTTTCTTAGCTAGTATGGATTAATTGCTCCAAGGATCCAAGCTGGTCTTTCAGGGTTGTGCTTTCAGAAGGGCCACGGGGATTTATGAGTCTGGTTTCCAGTAAAAATAATGAGTTATATGCCTGACTCTGATCTCTGTTGCTAATGTCCTCACTTCTGAACTCTCCTCTGAATTAAATGTTTGTTACTTATTGCTTCTGCATCTAGTTCTGAACTGTTGGAATGAAGCAACTAAATGATAGAATTTCGCTTATCTGAATTATTTGAAGGCATTCAACTAGGTTGAATCCTAATGGAATCGTTTAATGAAAATATAAATAGGCTTAATACTGTGTGTTCCATGTTTCTGCATCATCCATTAGAGCTTGAATAACCTGATTAACACTGTAGAGAGAGGATATGGCCAAATCTGTGATCCTTTGGCGTGCAGGGTCGTGCTCCGTGTGTGGCCATATATGCACAGACAGCTTATTAATTAAAGGGCACTGGTTCATTAAAACTCCAGCCAGTGCTCTAATCTGAAATATTTCTTCCTTAATATCTGTTTTTATTATTTTGTCTGTTTATTATCTGGAATGTTTACATGGAATCAGAATTTCAGAGTTTAAGAGTTCACCAAGTATTTGGGTTTTTTGACATCTCTGTTACTGCAGCAACCAACTGGTAGGGAAGGAGGAGAAGGTGATGAATGAAGTGTTGCACAGAGACACAGAACAGTTTGGATTGGAGGGGACATTAAAGATTATCCTGTTCCAACCCCCTGCCATGGGCAGGGATACCTTCCACCAGACCAGGTTGCTCCAAGCCCCATCCAACCTGGCCTTGGACACTTCCAGGGATGGGGCAGCCACAGCTTCTCTGGGCAGTGTTGATATCCCAGTATCACAGCTTTATTTTATTCGAGCTTTTATGGTTTATTTTTGTTCTCTTGTGCTTGAACTTGACTTGGGCCTTCATATAGAGCTGCTGCCCCTGAGATTTTGTGCTGATTTAAAGCTTGAACCTGGGCATTCAAATTCTCCATGGAAACCAATCTGAAAGTATTAAGACCTCTGAAAGATCAATGAGTGACTCCCAAAAGGGAAGTTCTAATTCATAGTGATCTTTTGCAGAACTAATAGAAGGGCAAAATTTAATTTACTGGTAACTAGAAAATAATCATTTTGCTAGCTACTTACACATAGAGCCCTCAACAAACACACAAGTATAAACATGGATTATATGTAGGAATATATGACATTTATTGGGCTGAATCTGGGGTGATTGCATTACTTAGGAATGGCAAAGTCACCTGAGGAATGTGATGTGCATGTCAAATGTGTGCCAGTAAAACCTTTAACACCAAACACTTTAATGGATTTTGTTTAGATCAACCTTTTAAAAAGAAGTTATTAAAGCCCCTTCTTCAAATTTTACTATTTTGTTGATAATCTTTTTAAAATTCCACTGGCTTTGTGCTCCAATTGGTTTTGTATAGATTTTGAAGTGAGGAGAAGAAGCATATTTAATTAGAAGCTTTAGGAAGAACCATGTGAAGTCAGAGTCTCCTTTGAAATCTCAGGGCCTCGTGTTTGAGGTTATATCTTTGTGACTGGAGAGGCCTGTGCCTCATTGGTGTCTGATTCAGGACAGCATATGGCAAAATGAATTTCCAATCATTTGGGAAAAGAAAGTGGGTGTATTTTGAGTATTGTTTATTTGAAAGGTGTTAAAGGGTTGAATTATTGAATTAAGGGACAAATCAAAGAAAAAGGTCAAATGTCCGAAACTAATACTGTATAGTTTGTAACTATCTGCATTTTTATTCTGCTATTGTAAAATTAAATGAAATCATTCTGGTGCTGTTGAGAACAGAGTGTCAGAGAAAGAAATATTAATATTCACTCTCAAGCCTCCTGTTTTTCAGGCATGCAAAATCATCATAACATTAGCAATGGGAATATTCAGAGTTCATTAAAAGAGATGGATGAAGAGTTTTATCCCATGGAACACGAGGACATGGACTCAGCCACTGCACCTTCGGGTTCCAACCGCCCGCGCTCCTGCAAATTGAGTGGAACAAGTACAGATGCACTCGACGACTGTGAAGCCACAGATGATGTAGAAGAACTGAAACAAAGAATTAAGAATATGAAGTCTGAGCTTGAAAAGTACAAAATGTTCCTGTTTCAGTTGCAGAGCTCTGACTGTCTGCTGCTCAGTGGTACTCCTGATGAAGGTGTGAGTGACACAGCCTTGCCTGTGGAAGGGTCTGGAGCACAAGTGCCACATAAAGCTATGCAAGAAATCAAAACATTCTCTGGTGTCCATCAGCTGGATTATGAGATTCATGCTGAAAACAGGAATCCAGTGTCTTCAAGAGCACCTGATACATGGGCAGCACAAAACCTTAAGGAACTACTGTTGGAAAATGAAGCAGAACTTGAGAAAGAGCAAATTGCAAATGTGCATCTTGATGAAGTGTATCACCTTCAGAACAAACTGGGAGAAACATCAGCATCCCAGTGAGTAAAGCTGTTGCTGTTTCTATTTTGTAAAAAGCAATAGAAAGGTAACATGAAGATAATTTTAATAGGAGTGTGTTATAGTAAAGGCTAAATTTCACCAACATGAGCATAAAGAAATTGAAATACATAGTTAAAAGACCCCTTGAAGTACAAAACAATATTCTTCTACAACAGAACTGCTCCTGATAAGCTCATGTGTAACTGTCCTGTGCCACACACCTTTGTCTCTGCCCACACCTCAGGTCCACAACTCTCTTTGTAAGACACCCTCCCTTGAGCAGCCCCATCTCAGGTTACCTGTGAAACGGGCTGAGCTCTGTAATCAGTGTCACAGTTCTGCATCACTCAGGGTTTTTTTGGGTGACAAGTGCAAGGAAATGGAACATCCCATTTAAGACAGAAACGTTTCTGTGGGCAGTTGGCTGGCACATCCACACTGGCCCTTCTGTTCATGGGACCAGAACTTCATGTGTAAAATAAGACGTTTCTGCTCCAGTTCCCATTTATTTTGCAGCTGAAGTGCTGCGATGCCTTCCTGTGAAAGGGGATATATATAGAAATTAATGAATGAAATTTTATAGCATAAGATCATAAGCTGCAAAGTCATTTATGGGAGGCTGGAAATTATCAATCTTGCTTTTTGTATGGTAAGACTGGAGGCAGCATTTTGGCTACATTTGTACAAGTCACAGCCATAGAATGGGGGCTCATAAAACAGAACCTTTTTAAACATCCACCCCCCTTTTGCCCTTTTTAATATTGTTATTATCCTGAGGGCCTGTAGAATGCCAGGAAGTGTAACAAAGAAAGGGATTCAGCCTTGTGGCTTTCTTCCAAATGCTTTAGGAGAAATATTTGGAGACACTGGACTATTATATCTCTGAGTCTTACTGTTTTAAAATACAATTGTGTTACATAGCCCATATAAATTTACATACCTTGAAAATATACCTTATCCATTTTACAAAGGAAGATCTAACTATAAGGAATGAGACAGTGTGGGTCACTGTGAAGTTTTTTATGGCCACTGTCTTGGACAACATCATGAGTCACAAGTGACAGACCCCAAAATTAATTATCTTATATAAAAGTAACAATAAAAATTCTATAACAACCCAGATCATTATAGATTTTGGTTGATTCCCTGCATCTTTTCAAATCCTCTCTATTTTTCTCTCCACTAATGTATGATTCTGTACAAAGAACTCTACCTGTGGTACAGACAGTGGCAGCATAAAGGGGATGTCTACATTTGCAAGTGTAAGCTCAATAAATAAATTCAGTTGAGTTGAAATTTATATCCTGGCTTGTGAAGTACAGGAGTTTGGACACAACAGTGTTTGTCATGGTCATGTCTCTGATAATATACATGCAGAGATGTGCAGAATTTTCAGACTGGGTGAAACCATCCATTCAGAAAGTCCATTATTGTGCTTTTGCAAGGAAATACATAAAGTTTCAGAAGGGACAGCTCTCTTCTTCCATAATGAATTAAGAAAAAAACCCACAAAGCATCAAAAAACCCATCCTGAAAAAAAACCCAAACCATCCACTCAGGAAAAATATGTGTATTCTTAAAACTCCTTTTCATGGATTCACTCTTCTTTTTCTTAATTTGGCACCTTTGCTGCCACCCGGGTTCTTTCCAAGCAGACCATCAAGTCATTCCCTTAGTTTTGGCCCATTTTATAAATGAAGCAGTTCAGTGATGGAGAATAACCCACAAGTTATGCCCATAAATACCAAACTCAACACTTAGAGACAACACATCCCTCATTACGGCTGTAAAAGCATTTTAAAAGCAAATTGAGTCGCATAAAATTATAGTTTAGGAATATAAGTTTAATTCGCTTTTTATTTATATTTAAGTGTCACTTATGGTCAGCAAATTGCCTTACAGATAATTTCATTTTCTCAGATATGATTCATTAGTTCATTCACAAGCTCGAGAACTCTCCTTTCAATGCCAACAAATTAAAGAGATCCGCTGTGGCTGTGTCACTTACCATCAGCATCTGACAAGTCTGGTTAAAGCCTTTGAGGAGCTGCTTCAGGCCAGTGATGTTGATTATTATGTTGCTGAAGGCTTCCGTGAGCAGCTGAATCAAAGTGTCCTATTGTTTGAGAAGCTGGAAATGAAATTCCTCTATGGTAAGCAGTGATGTTTTGTGCTCGTTGTCTCATGTATTCATGTTCTCGAAATGGGAAGGATTTTGTCGGGTTTTTAGTGGGAGGGTTGCTTGAAAATGATTTATAGGGGAGGGCTGTCTTGGAAGGTAAAATTTTTATGCTCCAGCAAGAATCACAGACTAATTAGGGAGTTCTGGAGATCACCCATTTCAACCCCCTGGCAAGGCAGGGTCACCTGGAGCAGGTGACACAGGAACACCAGGTGGGTTTGGAATGTCTCCAGAGAGGGAGACTCCACGCCCTCCCTGGGCAGCTGTTCCAGAGCTCTGCCACCTTCAATGGAAAGAAGTTCTTCCCCATGTTGAGGTGGAACTTCTTGGGTTTTAGTTTATGGCCATTACTCCATGACTGGATTTTACTTTTGTGGTTGTACTCTTTACTGACACCTGCTATTTGGAGTTATCTTAACACAAGCATATTTTAACTGTCCAAAATATACTGGTTATATTCAGTTTGATAAAAGTTTTGGTACAAGTAGCTTGAGGATTTCCTGTTTCAGGAAACTGCCAAGCTGACTCTGTTGAAGACTCTTGGGGACATGGGTTAGTGCTGGGCTTTGCAGTGCTGGGTGAACAGTTGGACTCAATGGTCTAAGAGGTCTTTTCCCAATAAATTATTCTGTGATTTTCCTAAGGGACCTGTATCTTGCTGCCAGTAGTCTGGCTGGTTAGGAAATACACACTGTCTTTCATAAGAGAGAGCTAAAATGCAACCATGTGTGGGAAAATGAACATCACAATTGACATCGTTCACCTGAAGGAAGATTATATCCTGCATATTGCCTTCAGTCTGTAGTTTAAAGAAGGTTAGCAGGAAAGTGATGGAAAAGGGATGTTATTGTGAGTAATTCAGCAAGAAAAACCTTTTCCTGGCGTTGCAAGTGCTGCTCTTGCTGATGCTGACCCAGACAACCAGCAATACTTCCACAGGTGTCAGCTGCAGGAATTACTTCTGCAGCAAAACACTTGAGGCACCTGAAATAGGGACCCTGACCCCCACATCCTCCTGGAATTGGCTCTGGAAGATGACTTTGTTCAGCCCCATTCAGGGCCCAGCCATACCATGGTCTGTGTTCTGCCTTTCATTAAAGATCTCAGCAGCATGTTGCAGTTTTGATTGCTCATATAAAGCAGCTCTATATGAGAAAAAGGTATTACAGCCAGTGTGTCATAGCAGGGTGATAAAAGATTGAGTGTATTCAACGATTTTGGTGGCTGCAGAGATTCCTTGCATTACAAATGAGAAGTCTGTAGTGAATAAACATTAAATGCCTTTAAGCCAACAGATGGTATCCTATATACTATGAAAAGTCACTGACAACCGAGACAATTCAATATATCTAACACAATGGTGTTGCATTGAATCACACATTAAAATAAAATGATGTTTGTAGGGTTGTAAAGAACATCCAGTGTACTAAGAATTGACTGTAAAGAAGCAGCATAAACAACCGTCTGTCTCTGCATTTCCATCCTGACCTTCAGTTCCTCCCCCTGAAATTTCAGCTGTGCAGCTCCTCCCTTCCACTTTTGCTTAATTGCATAAAAATTTTAAAATCTGGGGAGCCAAGGTGACACCACGAAACTCTCATTTCCTTATTCAAAATTAGTGGCTGAGTCCAGGTCTCTTGCACTAAATTGTGCTTGTACTCACACACAGTTCCACAGAGAATATTGCAGGCAAAATCCTGTGTGTGCCCCTTTATTAAGAATTACTGGTTAACATGACTCTGGGTGGACAAAGTCCAAGTGCAACAGAATTGTTTTTATATAATTTTATTTATGTATTTTTTGATTGAAGCTTTTACCCTTAATCCTTCTGCACACAGCACAATTATTTCACATCTGTATGCTATCTAAAACACCAAGGCTGTAAAATCTGGCACCTGTGATCCCTAATATTTTTTTTTTGAGCTCCAGAGCAAGATACTGCTTTGTTGCTAAGCTGTAAATAGTTTTACTCATGTACAGCATTTGACACTAATACACAGTGTGTTAGCATCTGTTGACTTCTCTAATTTCTCATTAATTTACCATTCTATATTTAAATAGAGTAAGATGGAGGGGAAAAAAATTGTAATTCTCAGTATGTGTTTTTAATCAGCTGTTTTTGCTTTGCAGGAGAATCAATAGGTACAGAAGTTACTATACTTTATGAATTAGCTCAAAGGTAAGAGTGCAACTGAATGTTTAGCAAAAATATGGTTGCTTCTTAAGTTGATAAGGATGTTTTGTAGCACAACTTCCACTGCTTTGCTTTTTGGCAGAGCTTTGCTTATAAATATTCAATTTGTTAATAAAATATCCATCGAAAACAAACTAACCCTAACCTCTCATCAAAAATCTGAGATACTGGAAAAGAAACATCATGCTACCAGGATTGTTCCAGTGATGAACAAACAAAACACGTGCCATGATCCACTGTGGTGGATGTTCACACATTGTCCTGGTTGCCAGGAGGGACAGGGAGCTCCCTGTGACCTTGGGGCTGGCTCAGATCACTGAGGCTGCAGCACGGCTGAGGTTCATTCTCACAGCCCCCTTCTGCTGAAGGTGAAGAGAGCAGGTGTTGTTGTGCTGCATATGTTGGTTTTATGCCAGCCTGGGATTCTTCTGTGCTACAAGAAACCCTCAGCTGCCTGTCCAAGGCAGCTTGAGGTCCCCTGAACACGAAGGTGAATACCTGGTGCTGGAAAATACAAAGTAGGCTGGAGGTCCAGTGATTATTCCTGCTGACTTCAGTGAGCTCTGAATTTCAGTCTTGATACAACCTCTGATGTGTAGTGGTTTGTCATGTCCTGCATAAATTCACTTGCTTTACCTGTGAATTTGACACCAAGCCCGCTGCCTGTGCTTCCAAAGTCATAAAACAGTGTTTATATTTTAAAACCGTTTTGTTGGGCGCAAAAGGGATAACGAGAAGAACGCCACGATGTACCAGCAGCTGCAGGATGAGTCCCCTGTACCATCTGCTCTTCAGAGCTTGTCTGACTTTGATTTGTCAGAGAAGTCTCCCCTTGGCTCACCCGAGCACAGGCGTGACCTGGAAGGCCAGCACAGCACAGCGCCGAGCAAGTTCCCCCCAGGTAATGTTTTTCCCACTGAAGATTCGCTGGATATTGGGAAAAGCTGATGAATAACACACAGGGGAACTAATTAAGAAATAATGAAGAATGTTTGCCTGCTTCAGCTTTCCAGTTCCTTGCATAATCATTGCAATTCCAGTGATAAGGCACACAGAGATGGCAAGGATCTGAACTGCCTCCTGTTTGAGACAAAATAAACCCTGATCATTTGTGTCTTTGTTGTTTTAGACTCTCAGCTTTTACAGCGCTCCAGACAGCCCTTAAATAGACAAGTTATAGGGGGAAAATAGTCAATTGTCAAGACATTATTACGTTGAAAAAGAGAGGTTTTCTAATTTTGTGAAAGCCAGTGTTGTGTTTCCTGGAGGATTGTTAAGTGCTGCATAATTAATAAGTGGTGTCATGTTTGACCTGGATAGTTTCACTAAGCACGAGTGATGCTTGCAGTACTTCATCGGCAGCGATGAAAATTTAATGTCTGAGCTGGCACCGACTGCTCAGGGAGAAATATTGCAGAGTAAACCAGGAGTGTGTGACATGGATAAACTGACAAATCAGACAGTGACAGGTAGGACAGATCAGCTCCTGAGTGAAGCTGAAACTTGCAGCCAATGGAAGAAAAACGGTAGAATGGCAAAGCAAGAAAAAAAAGGTACAGTAATGAAACTTGATTCAACAGATTTATTTATTAGGATATGCATTGTGTAAGTCAAAGTCAAATTTCTCTCTGAGTTACTCTGGGAGCTTCCTATTGTTGTAAGGGAAAATGTATATGATTGGTGTGTTGAGCCAGAATGTGGAGCTGCATTACAGAATTTGAATTCATTTCTCAGTACAGGGAATGTTTAACTAGATAAAATCGTTATCTACTCCAGTTTTGTAGGAAGAGGAAATTTGAAGAGCTTTAAAACTGGAATATTGCTTAAGTTAAAATGTAGAGTAGGAGTTGTCACTAAATTCATGGCTTGAGCAGTGTACAAAAAAAAAGACTGTTGTGGAGTCAGATATTTAATATCTGGCATTTTTAGCAGCTCTGTATCATCTTTTAGTATTAACAGCCATTAGATTTGGCAGGTGTACATAATGTAAAAGAATACAGTAATTTGCTCTAAATAAGAAGTGGTCTATTGCTTTATTTAGAGTTATTAATGGAGCATCTGCAAGAAATTAGAATCCTGAGACAGCGTTTAGAATACTCCATAAAAACTAATGAGAGACTGAGGAAGCAGCTTGAGAGACAAGTAACAGACAAGGAACTAGATCAAGGTAAGAATTTATTTCATGAGAAGTGAAATCCACCTTTTCTGATAAGAGCCTGAGAGATCAAATGCTGCTGGAAATGTTTTGTGTGATTTTTTTTTTTTTTAATGACCTCACCCCTTAAAATGATGTGCCTTTCTCTGAGTCCTGCTGCATTTCGAGCTTCTCAGCAGACACAGATTTCCCACGCTGCCTGTGGAGTGGCATAAATACAGATCTGATGTGCCTTTTCCTTGAGTCCAGTGCTGGAAGTGTACCCAGTACCAAAGCACAAATCTTTTGTGGGGTACACGTGCACCACAGAGCCTCAAACCTGCACTTGCACAGGTCGCTCAGGGAACGGGACTGCCAGCGAGTTTTATAACATTGGATGGTGCTGTGGTTGAATTTCATACAGAGAATTGAAAGACCCTCCTACTGCTGTTACCAGCAAACAGCCTGCTTTTTTTCCTTTTTTGTTTTTGTGCCTTTGGGTGATCATTATTATTTCAGTGTTCTTGTATTTTAGGATGTCCTCTTTCACTTCTCAGCCATGTCCAGGCAGGGACAGTTGCAGGAGAGGAAGCCCATTTTATCAACATCATTTCAGTATGAATTTTTCAGTCTGAATAGAGAAGGAGGTGCTTTGCCCTAAATTACATCACTGCTATTGATTCAAAGTAGGAGTTTTGGGGAATTAGCTTTCCTGCCCCCATCCCATGTACACCTGAGGCAATCAGCACAGCACCACTGCCAACTGGAGATGCCGTCTCTGGAATTTTCTGACTACTCTAAAGCCAGCTTGTGTTTACACACTGGGACAAAATGCCTGTAAGCAGAGCCTGGGCCATGTCAGCTTGTCATTGGAGTTGATTGGTGGCATAAATGTGTCCTGGACAAAATGCCACCGTGAGGTTTTAATGAGAAATACCTGACAGCAACTGATGGAAATTTTAACACAGAGTTGGTTTTCATTCCAAACTCTAATATAAAGCAGCGGATGAAAAATGCTAAGAATAGTTATGCAAATTGGGAGTCAGTGCTCTCTGTTACTGGTGTTCAGCATTTCTGAAAGCCAAGCTCTGAGATGTGTTTAAAACTTTTCACAAGGAAATAGCCAGCTTTCACTAAGGATGCTTTTGGAGCACCTTTGAAGCACCCTATACCTGTACTTTCTCTCACTCTCCCACATTCCCCCCCTTAGGACAATTGATTAATATGCAATATTGCTCTGACTGAAAGCAGGTAATAAATACAGACATACTTTCCTTTTCCTCAGTTTCACTAATACTGACGTTAGATTCATTATGTTTTACATCACCCCGTGATCCATTTCTGTTGTTGTTTAAATGGAGGCAACCTGCACATGGCAGTTTGCTTTCAGGGATAATTTACAGTGATGGAAAGGTGGATAAAAAGCATCCATTTCATCCATGAAGTATTTACACTGCTGGAAAGGCATTCTGTGCTCGTGAAATAACCACACTGAAACACTTCCAACTCTTTTACAGCTTCATAAAGATTCTGGCAAGGGCATCCATTAATGCAGTGAAAGTATATTTTCTTTATAAACTGTCTTATGCCTTCCATCTGTCTTCTTGTTGCCTTAGCACATCTACCAATGCATGGAGGAGAAATTCAGAAAAGTAAAGGAAAAAAACAACTACCTGTTAAAACAGCTCCTTTTTGTTACTATGTACTTTCAGTCCTTCTTGGTTCTCTCTTTATTGAAGATCTGTTTCATGAGTTTAGATAAGCCTGTGCTCTCTTTTAATAATGATGCTCCTTTTTTTCCTAATAGATGAGATTTCTTTGACATTAGGTGTAAAAAGAAGTTTACAAGTGAAGTTGAGGCAGATTTCTGAGGGCATGGGGTGATAGGGTGAGGGGGAATGGCCTTAAGCTGAAGGATGGCAGGTTTAGATGAGATATTAGGAAAAAATTCTTCCCTGTGAGGGTGGGGAGGCCCTGGCACAGGTTGCCCAGAGAAGCTGTGGCTGCTCCTGGATCCCTGGAAGTGTCCAAGGCCAGGTTGGAGGGGGCTTGGAGCAACCTGGGCTAGTGGAAGGTGTCCCTGCCCATGGCAGGGCATTGGAACAACATGGTGTTTAAGGTCCCTTCCAACCCAAACCACTCTGTGATTCTATGAATTCAGTATTTTTACTTTTAACTTAATATCCTTAGTTTGTTTTCCTTTAAAACAAAAAGCCAAGTTGTAACAAACCTAATTGTTGATGAGAGTCTGTTAAATTCATGATATTGAATCATTTGTTCAACTAAAGTTATGGCATAGATTTATTCTTGTCTAATAAATATTATATGGATGTACATACACACATCTGCCCACTATTTTTGCCATGTTATTTTTAATATTTAGATTCTCTAAGTATTTAAATGCCTCTGGGCTTCCAGTATTCTATAAATGACTCAAGTGCTGGTAATGACTACATCGTTCCTGTAAAGCTGAGGTTTGCAGTGCAACCAGAACTAAAATAATTGCTTCAATCATTTCAAATGTTAGGCTTCAAAATAAAATCAAAGGTTTAATTTTGAGTTTCCCAGGTTTCAAATGTTATTAATGGCAGTTTACATTAAAATAGGGGTTTCTTTGCTTTTTTAACCCATAAGGGACTGTATCTACTCAGACTTCTCTTCAACTTTCTATGCCTTTATTTTGCTTTACCCGGGAATGAATATTTTCTTCCTCTTTGCTGTGATTTTCAATAGTGCCTTTCTTTCAGTCAGTGTTTCCTTTGAAACCTTCAAGGTATGCTTCCTTAGCACTCACTTTTTCAGCACAAAACAGAATGAGAACTCAAGTGTATTGCAATTGTGGGCCCTGATGCTCCACTTTCCTCTGGTTAGATGGACCTTTGCCTCTGTGGAGAGTGTAATTGATGTCAGCAGGGCTCTGCACAGAAGTAGTAGTCTCAATAGTGGGTCAAATTGCAGGATTGTGTCCCTATTACCACTGGCTCTACATTATCCCTTATTATGTAAGATAACTACTAGTTATATTCTAAAGCCTTTCAGTGGAACTGTGATAGCATAACTTTTCAAATAGGATAAAGCTGGGTGATGGGCAATAAATTAAATTAGAATCAAGATGAGACCATCAAGCCTTGCCACTTCAACTTGAATTGCTTTGTTAAAGTCTGAAAGGGAAAAGCCTTTTGAGTTCACATAGCTGCCTCAACTCTTTAACATATAGATAGTGAAATGCCATTAGTGCCAGGCTTCTGGAGCCTTTGAGTCTTTCAGCAGTGACAAGAGGTGCATATCATGGCACACGACATCCCAGTTAGGTAGTGGGTAAAAGCTTCAATTGGGATTACAATAAAATGAGATTACTCAGAGGAAGTGCAGCACATCAAATTGAATTGAACTGCCAGAGCTGAAAGGCATCCTCCTCGTACATTCAGCTAATTTTTTTTGCCAGCTGGTTATTTCTCTATTAACCAAATACTTGACAGTCTTGTAGTTATCTCAGGAGATACTGGGATAACCAATCAACTGAAAAATACTTTTAATTCCAGTGGGTCCTAAAGTGTTTTACTGACTATGAGAAGGCTGTAAAGGGCAATAACAATTACTTGACTTGCATTTCAGAGGCAGCACCTTGAGAGTGGAATGTGGCACTTTCCAGGCTGTTCTGTAACAGTGCACTTGGGGGATGAGTAACATAAATACAGTACATTACAAGGAGTGCCTGGGCTGGAATTTACTGACTTGATACAGGATTTAACACTTATATTCATATGACTAACACAGTAAGATCCTCAGAGTAGGATTCATCACCCTTATGTTTCTGAAATTTAGACATCTAAATCTGTGCTGATTATCCAAAGCTTCTCATGGAGGCACTGGAGAGAAGTGCAGCTCTTGGAGAACAGGGCTCTCACCCACAGAGAGGTGTGGAGGGGATGCAGGGGGTGAGCTGCTCTCTGGAGGGGACTGTTCCTCCCCATGGCTGCTGATGGTTCATCAAGACGGGCTCAGTTATCTGAATTTTAGATACACAAATTTAAGAGGGATGAATCTTCATCCCTGTGGTCATAAATGTGTTCTCAGTTTTTAATCAGAGGCCAAGACAGGGACTTTTGTGTGGTAACAGATCTATTACCAGACTATTTATGATGCTTCTTCATTAATCCCTGTTGATTAGTCAGTAGAATCTAATTGTTCTCTCACTAAATACAATGGAGTATGAGCAGAGCGAGACTAAAATGTATGGTAAACCCTCCAACAGTTTTGAAAGCATAGAAATGTCACAAAATATTCCTGCATTTTGTCCTGTTGGGATATTAACTGATAGGTAAAGACTGCCGGGGATAATTCTGCAATTTTGGTAATGGTTGCCCAGCAATGAGAGATACTTGTGATGCTCAGGGCTTTGGATTACTTGGCATTAACCTGAGCTGCCTTTTAGCCTGTAGTGATAACCTTCAAAATATATAGTGGAGAAATAGCTTTCATAACATGTTTTTCTGCAATTTTTTAAATTGTTCTTGTCTGGAAAGTTTAATCTTTAATGACCTAGAGATGACTCATAAATCATCTTTTATGTATATATTTATAGGTTCTGCAAACATTTTTATCCATGGCTCAGAGCAACATAATTCCCTGACTTCTGAAATACATTTCCTGAGGAAGCAAAATCAAGTTCTGAATGCAATGTTAGCAAAAGGATCCAGAGGTAAAAACGTGAACTGTGCTCTACAGGAGTAGCCTGCAACTCATCCCAGATCAGAAAACAATAAAATAGTCACATTCTACTCATTAAACTGACTTAACCGTTCTCCCCACCCCTGAAATTCTGTGCTCAACCAAAAGCATTCAAGCTGGGATTAACAGTAATAGAGTAGCAGCTGTTATTTTCTGATAGTCTCTGAAAAAGCTGATTTAGTTAAAAAACATAGCTTTAGTGTGGGCATTACAGATACCTTGTGTTTTTTCTTGTTTCAGATAAACAAAAGGAAAATGAAAAGTTAAGAGAATCTCTTTCTAAAAAGAGTGCAATCATTGAGCATCTTCAGGAGGATCACGAGTGCATCAAGAAGGAAAACGAAAAGTTGCAAAAACAAATTTGCCAAAAGGAAGATGAAATCAGATACCTGACGTGTCAAATTTACAGCAGTCGTAATGAATTAAACAGGTATTGATTCTGTCCACATTTAAAGAGTCATTTAGAGAAGAAGATTATCAATGTGACAAGCACGTGTTTAGCCATAGCCATTAACATTAATGAGGTGCATGGATGTATCCAAAAGGCAAGGGAAGAATGATGGAGGGGAAGAGGAATGGATTTTAGATTTTGAAAAAAATAATAAGAATATAACTCAGCTGTTTATTGGGACTTAACAGGTTGCAAACAGAAATTAATGTAAAGCAACATCAGATCTCTGAGAATGAGAAGTTACTGCAGTCACTGCGGACGGAGATCAAGGTGTATGAAAAGTTGGAAGAAGCAAGAAGGAAGAGGACAGGTATAAGTGAACAATTGTCTCTTCCCTTTGCCCTTGCAACCCTTCCCTCTGAATATGATCTTGTCAAAGGACAGTAGGGCTGAGTCACTGTTTCTGTGCTTCTGCTTGTCTGCTGTGCAGAGAGGACTGACAACTTGCTTATCAGATGCTGCTCTTTACTTGGTGTCACTGCCAGGCTGTTTGAGATGTTGACTGCACACATCCCAAGTTTCCTTTATCTTTTAGCTAAGCTGAAATTGAAGAATTGAAGGTTTAGTGGCTCAGGCTGGATAAGCTGCATGGGAATCTTAGATATTTACTTGTTATCTAAATACCTGCTGCTGCATCCTCACAGGTCGTGCTTGCTCAGGTAGCTTGTTCTTTCTCTTGGCTGAAGGTGAGGGTCTGGCTTCTCCCTGGGGCTGGAAGAAGTGCTGGCACTGCTTTCTGAATGAGCTGTTTAATAATTTCCAGTCCACTTTGATGTTTCTAAAAGTGAGAGGAGGACTGGAGTGTAAGGAAGTTGTGCCACCATGTAGCTGTTGGTGTGGTGAGGTGAAAGAGTGGAATGCTGCTCATTGCTGCATTCCCCTTACCAGATCCAGCATATTCCTTATTGGAAGTTCTTGTAAAAGGTGATTTTTTTCTCCCTGCTACTCCCTGCTGCCACTGGATTTCCTGCCTGGCTGCAGCAGAAGAGCCCTGTTGGCACAAGGCTTGAAGCCAAAGTTGGCTCAGGGTGGAAGTGATTTTCCTTGTGGAAATGGTGATGCCATTAGAGAGAAGCAGCACCCTCCTCATGCAGCTGAGCCCCTTCCCACTGTCTGGAGAACACCCTGATCACTCTGATTCCAGCAGGAAAGAATATGTGGAATTGTTTGTGTGCTGATCTCTTTCTGTGAAAAGGCAAACACAGCCCTTGTTTTTTTCAGGTTCAGATTTGTTCCTCTGGTTTCCCGGTGATCACTACTTTGTTTTTTCTTCTGTGTATAAAATTAAACTCCCAATTCTACTTCATCCCTCCTCTGTACTCTGAGGTTACCCATTCCTTTTTCTTTCCCCAGACTGTGCATTACTGAGCTTCACATTTTGTAAATCCTCTTCATTCTGTTTTCATTACATTTTTTAGCTTTTGGCATGAGACTTAGTAGCTTTAATGAAGAAAGTGAAAAATAATTTTCAGCTCTTTAAATCTTTCCAGGGAAGAGGCAATTAAGATGTGTTTTTTTGTTTATCTTAATGTTGTTTGTAGTTAATTCTTAATATTGAAGATAACACTGCTATAACTTACTTGCTGAGTGTTCTAGTGGCTAATATTCTTTAATTGTTAAAAATGTTTAAGTGTTTCTTTTGAAATTGTCTCAGATCCCAGATGTGATGCCTCAGAGGAATTCAGAAAGGATCAGAATAATCCACTTGACTTACACGAACTATTGACTGAAATACAGAGTCTGAGGGTGCAGCTGGAAAGGAGCATCGAGACCAACAAGTCCTTGCATGAAAAATTAGAGGAACAGCTTTCAAAAGGCAAGAGAGAGGAAGTGGCATCAATGTCAGCTGTTAATATCAACTGTCTCTTCCAGCCAGGATCTCAGCACTGTGCAGGAGTGAATGGTACTGTGCTGTATGTGCTTCTGTTGTGCTGTAGAACCTGGGCCTTGCTCTTTAAAGGTGCTCTAAAAGCCTTATACATCAGCTGCACTCAAATCCCCTTCCTGGTAGAGCTGTTCGTGCAGAGGGTGTGAAATTTTGCTTACCTGGGGGTTCTTTTTTCACTCCAGAGCTCTGTAGTGTTTGCTAAGGGTGAGTATGTATTACCCAGGAATGATCAATAAATGCACTAAATGGGCTCTGGATAAATCAGTTGTCCCCTTTTTGCCCTTGAGGAGTATTTTACCTTTATTTCAATCACTGTTAAGTGATGCTGTTTTAGCAAATCAGAGAAAATGTGATGTTTACACTCAGGTTATTGTTCCAATATAAATGTATGTGGGATGCAGAGGGCATGAGAATCTTCTTCCTTACAGCTCAAAGTGCTCTGCACAGTAACAGCTTTCCATACATCCAGCATACAGCCACATGGACCAGAAAAACTCCTTGGAATGTCAACAGCTGAATTTATTAGGTTTTTAGGTTGCTGTCTTTACCAGGTGCTTAGGGAATTTGGAAGGTCTTTAGTCTGGTACTGTGGAGAGTGTCAGAATTCTTGTGGAATTAATGAGAAGCTTACATTTGTTAGTTAAAATATGCTCATCGGGAGGTGTTTTAGATTTTTTTACTATTTTGGGAGTTATCTAGAACTTTGGATACATGCTAAAATATAAGAGTAGGTAAATACTGGAGAATCCATGGCTGCATTTCCTTGCTTCCTGTGTCCAAGTGCAGCATCAGCAATAAAAGGAGCAGAAGTAGAGTTGGGAAGTTTTTTTAATGGATGTAAACATCTACTGATAAGAGTTTTTCTTCTCCCTTTTTATATGTAGAAAACCTTTGCAAATGCCCTGCTGCCGGCAGAAACATTTGTGAGCAGCAGAAGCAGAGGAGTGGCCGTTGCATTTCATTGGGGAAAACAGGTACATCCAAATGTGTTCTAAATGTGTGTTGTGACCCTGAGATGAGCTCAGTTGGTCAGAGCCTGCTGCTAATAATGCCAAGGTTGTGGATTCAACCCTATATGAGCCATTCACTTAAGAGTTGGACTTTGAAGATCCTTGTGGGTCCCTTCCAGCTCAGAATATTCTGTGATTTTGTAACTCTCGGTCCCTCAGACTTGTTTGAGAGGAATTTTGCGTAAATCAGTTCTGCATGTAAGGATAAAAGAATTCCACTATTTTTCTGTCCCAGGGACGCTCCCAGCCCCTAAGGATGATGTAGACAGTGCCTCCCACTGCAGCAGCACCTCCTGCTCCAGCACCACGTGCACCCCTCGCCTGGTGCCCGGACACGGGATGTGGGCGGACAAAAACGGGCGCCACGTGCTCGGGCTGATCGAGGACTACGAGGCCCTGAGGAAACAGATCACAGAGGGGCAGCAGGTCCTGGCAGAAATGGATATTTCCCTGAGAGACATCACTGGTACGAAGCTGCAGGAGCCTGGAGTCAAGGTAAGCAGAGAAAGCTGCTAAAGGAGGGTGAATTTGTAGAAGAAGAACCAGTTAATTGTGCAGCAGGCACTGAACAACTCAGGACACCTCAGCCTTCACAGTCCAAGCCTCATCTAGATGCAGGCGCTTATTTGTGATTCTGAGTTAATGAGGCTACAGGTAAATTAGTTAATTCTGGTGCTTTAAGCAATCTTAGTTTTACTTGCAACCTGAAATGAGGTAAAACTGCTTGCTTTTATATGAGAAGTGGTGTTAGTTATGCTGGAAATGATAAAAAAGCCAAATGAAAGCAACAACAGAAAAGCCCAGGTAAAAGTCTAATATGCTTTGAAGAGGGCTTAAAGTAAGGTGTGTAAAAATTATCTAAGGATAAAAATAACTGAGATTTTCTTGTAATGAAGGTTTGAGACAAATGCAGAAAATATGAGATAATTAAAAGAAATGGGATATAGAGCTGATAGAGTTCCCCATTTAGTTGAATTCAGCCCTTTAGTAACACCAGGTTGTAACTGTACATTAATGATTGATGCATGCTAATGAGGGTTGTTTCATATTACATTCCTATTCAGGGAAGCTTTTTAATATTTTTCCAGTACTTGGTATCAGTTGAGCATTTTGGCAATATCAGTGGCTATCCAGAAACTGGAATATCTTATTAATGATCAAATATTGTCTTCTGGAACACAGTGTGTCATCCTTTCTGCATCCTGTGATAGCAAGTCGTGATGCTCTTGCTGTAATCTTAAACATAACAATATTTAAACCAACAAAATGCTTTTGTTGTCTTGAATAATGTCAGTCCTTTTCCTCTAGAATCAGGAGAACTAGTTAGTGTTTACTTCTGCTGATTTTTTCTTATGTAATATTTTTAATTTCTGGGCACAGTTAACAATGGCATATTTGGGGTGGATTGAAAAGATAAATTTGCCTACAAGCTTCAATTAAAGGGAAGGAACAACCTGTATATGTCTGTGGCATCTAATAAAGAACTAAGAAACTTAAACCCGAACAGGAAAGGCTTGGAGCAGGCACAGAAAACACCAGCCAGTGGTAAAAATAATGAACCACTGGTGTGGAGGGTGCTCAGAAACACTTACTGGAGGCAATTTTAAGAATGATTATGCCAGTATTTGAAAAATTCCATGTAATGCTTTCCCGCCTTGGAGTGGGAAAGGAAACTAAGTGACTAATGAAGGTCCTTTCACCCCTATGATTTTACGATAATATAAATGTTGTAAAAACCATTCCTGCTGCTCTTCAAAAACCAGAAGGTCTTAACTGCAGGGATAAATTTGTGCTACTTATTTTTGCAGTTATAATTAGTGGAGCTATTGAAGGTGCAGTCTTCAACAATTCTGAAATTCTTTTTGTGGTATCACATGTGTGCTCACCCAGGAAAATGATGCCTGAATGACAGTTAAGACTCTCTGAAGTATCATATATTTCCAAATGACCTAGTTAACATACTGATAATGACTGGAAAAGTAATCTCTCTAAGTTTTAAACTTGTTTTGTTGGTGTAAAGATAAAAGCAGTAAGTTTCACAATTTGCAGTTTCCTATCAAGCTTTACATCGCTGAATTTTCAGACTACTTAGCAAATGGGATGTTTTATGTGACAGGAGGATTCTGGTTAGATAACAATGCTAAATAAATATTCAGATTATATCCTGCATGGGGTAGGAACTACAAATGCTTTTCTTTCATTACCCTTCCCCCTTCTGTAGCACCACTGCTTTGGTAATTCATTTGCTCCCCTCATATTCTTTCCCTCCTTTATTTCACATTTATGCAATTTCTTCAATTTGGTTTTCTCATCTGTCAGCAGAGGAAAACATTTTATGTGTGTCCTGATGGTTATTTTAGCATTAAATGGAACAATTTAAAGGGTCTGCTAAGGAAGAAACATCTATATTGCTTAAATTGATGTCTGTAATCATTGACTTTCAAATAACATGACATGAAATGCAAATAGAGAAAGAAGAGAGTTGCCAACTGTTACCGTGTGGCAAAGCAAATCTAGTAAATATAATCTATTGTTAATCATGGTTATTGATCAGGATGAATCCCCTCCCTCCCCGAAATTCTCAGATAATGCATAATTCATCAGCTTTTGTTAACTAACAAATTAGTTTTTATGGCAAACAATGGCTGTGTACATTATCTTAAATATGAAATCACATCCACTGGATTAAATCCATTCATTAAGATCCTATTTCCATAATGTTTTAAGTATGAAATATAACATATCTCTACTCCTGTGATACAGGTACCATCCCAGGCATCCCTGCATGGCTTTTCCACAAATACTCACACAGTGCAGCAGATTTTAGAAGAGGCTGCACGTTTACTGAAGCTTCTCTGGAGAGTTTCCCTTCCCTTGAAAGCTGCACATGGTACTGCTCAGGGCACTCAGGTACTGCTGGGTTTCACTGGAATTTGTTGGATTTGAGGGTTTTTTTCTGAACTCTGATAATGTGTCAATGAAGATGGACCAGTTATAAATGTGTCCTTTGGGAAAATCTTTTGAAAATCAGGAACCCAGGATGCCCAGTGTGTGCTGGTTCCTGTCCTGGTTGTATTGTGTGCCCAGGTGTTAATTTACAACATGTTTTATATTCAAGATGTCATCTGTAACCCTATTACAGGATATTCAGGAAACCCAGGCAGGTGGCAAATGTTCCACTTCTGCAAGAAAAGGTTTGGACTCCTTGTTATTTGAGCCAAATTCAATTTGATTATGTGTATCCCAGTAAGAACAGAAACATCAGCAACTTCGATGTAATCTCAGCTACAAAATGTTGTTGATGCCAAAGCTGTAAAAGAGGATGCTTTTGTAAAAGTGTGACAAAACCCCAAGACAAGTTTTATAACATTTTAACTAAAAAGGATTGCACTATGCAAATGAATGAAAGTAAACTAAACGAGGAATGAATTATCTCTGCTGTCAGAGTACCACCACTCAGCAATGCAACTGTTTCAAACTCTGGCTTTAAAATAAATCTGAAGTGTTTTCACTGAGGTTTTTGTATGTATTTTTTAAGGGAAGTAGGATATTCCTGAAAAACCCCTCAAACTTTAGGAAAATAAACATTTTATATATAATTTCATAACGTTTTTGGTGATGTTTTCTATATAAGTATCCTTATATGAAATCACAAAAGCAGAAGGAGTTTGCTGTCTGATATATTCACTGATGTTTCAGCTCCATATTTGGAATGTCTTGGCAAGTGTGTGTGCTTCCATTTTTATCCTCATGTGTGTAATCTATATAGACAGCTAAATGTTGGCCTGGACTGCAGTATCTGAACATACCTCACACACACTCAGGGCTTTCAGTATGTGGGTGATGCATCTTGTGCTTCCCTGTCACACTGATCTAAACCTTCTTCATTTGGATCAGTCACTTATGAAAATCTGACCTTAATGTGTGTGGGGATTTGAGTTCCCAGGATGCACCTAATTAGAGCCTAATAGAGTCTTTTTTAAAGTTTCTTATTCAACATCCCGAGATCTTAAGGGTATTAGATTGCTTCTGATGTCTTAAATGCAGCATGTGAAAGAACGTCTCTTGAAGCTTGATTGTAAAAGATACAGAGCATTCACTGCCTTCTCTGCAGCCCCACAGGAGTTGTGAGTAATCAGTTCTGCAGAGCTAAGTACTGGGGGCAGATTCCAGAGACACATTAATTAACAAGTGGCACAAGACTAAAAATGTGCAAGCTTAACTTTGCACAAGGATCCAAATTGGCGATACTGGAAGATGTTTTGGGGCTGCTCACCGTCCTGTTTTGCAAGTTACTAACCATAACTGGGTTGGAAGTGGTGAAAACTGAACCTTAATAATGATACTGTCAAATAATTTTGCAGTTAAACCATCTTGTTCATATGTCCAGTGCCTTTTAGCCCTTTGATAAAGGCAGCATCAACTATTAACAGAACACTGGAGGAGCAAGATGGAACCTGCAGACAGGACACTTGCTGATCCCATGGCACTGCTCTTCCTTATCTAGTTTAGAAACAAAAATAGGCATTGGTGTTAAGACTTTCCCCAGTGTAATAGAAAAATTGTAGTTGTTTCTTGATAGGTGTCATAGAATCACGTGTCATGGGAGGATGTGAATGAGGAAGGACATGACTCAGACATCTTTCACTCCTTTAAGTTGTTCATACTCTAAGGAAGCTTGAGAGTACTTGTACAAAAATATTGAGCAATTCCCAATGTAGATAGTACTTTTATGTAATAGTTTAATGTCATATTTTCTCCTCTCAATTTAGGATGAAGGAATGAAAGCAGAAATATTTCGATTGCGTAAGAAACTGTCTGAGCAAGAGAAGAAGTTGCACAGCACAGTGAAACGCTTGCACTCCACAAACCAGCTGAAGGAAAACATGGAGAAAGTCATCATTGACCAGTGTAAGTGTGTGCTTTGTTAATGATTCTTATTTTATTTTTGTAGTCTGTGGCTACCTTTGGCATTCCCTTGTGCACTCCCAGCTGTTAGTGACAAACAGCTTGCGAGGTTCAGGCTGTGCCAGACTGATGGAGCCTCATCCCAGTGGCAAAAAGTTGCCCAAAGTACAGAAGGCTGCAGAGGATATCATGGGAAGCAGTTCATGGTTTTACACAAACCACTGATAACATGTCAATCCATGCAGCTGCCCCTGATTGCCACTTGAGTTGTTCCATTTTGGATACTAATTTTTCTATCTTGCAACAGTTCTGGACAGAGGCAAAGCTACTGTTGCTGTAAGACCTTTACAGCCAAAGATCTTGACATCGTCCTTCTCAGAATTGTGATTTTGCCTCAGTCTTGGTAAACATGGAATTAGGCTTTTAGATTTTCTGAGGTGCTGTCCTGTAGCAAAGGAGACCTGTCAGTGCTCTGCACCAGACTGGGGAGTGCAGGAGAACAAGGCTCAGAACGAGGGAAACAAAAACTTATTATGTGTCATTTTTTAAGGAAAAATTAGGACATTTTACCCTTAGCAGCCCATATCTAGGAAATTATCTGGAAACATGAAAACAAGTGTGGCACGGGCAATATTGTAGCTGTGTTAAGACAGGTGTCTGTGGAGAGATCCACCTCTGCTGCTTTAGAGTTTAATCACTCACCAGAAGAGCTCTGAAGGGATCTCTCCTCTACCTTCATGCTACAGCAATATGTGTATTGTGGGAGGGGGATTTAATTTTCTTCTTTAAAAAGAAAATTAAGAAGTCCTTCCTTACCTTCTCTGAAGAGGTGGGACTGAATGGCTCGTTAGTCTATGCTGGAGTGGCACTTGTGTTACCAATAATTCACCTAGACTGGAAAATGTTCCACACCATACAAAGTTATAAAAATGCCCATAACACTATATGTGACTCAAGTCATTTAAATGCAGTGTAGAGTGATAAATGTTATTTTGCTCCATAGCCTGTAACTTTTATATCTAAGGTCCATATATCTCCTGCCTGCAGATTTCTGTTGTTTTTAAGCATTAATGGGCTGGTTTTTGGTCACTTCTTTCGGAATTGTTATATTAAACGATGGACAAATTACTTACATTAAATCATAAACTGTGTTTTGTTCAAGTTTTAAAGCTAAACAGCTCAGTTTGGGGTTGTCATATAAAAATCAAAGCTACTGTATTATGTCTTTCCAAATAATATCCCTGGGGTAGATTTACTGGTGTGGCTTCTCCAGTTCCAGTGACATCTGGGACACACTGGGTAATTTCAGAACGAGGCAGGGTATAAATCAACAGAGATTTTACTCTTGTAGCCAAAATGTTATCCCTCTGCCACTCCACCACTGTACAGCAAACAGCACATCTCCCCCTAATTTTGCTCCCTGTTTTCAGGGCATTGAGCCTCATCTGAACGAAGGGCTGAGAAACTGAAACCTGCTTTTTCTGAAACCTCTGTAATGCAGAAGTGCTGCCTGGGGAGCAGCAGCTGTGCCAGCAGTGTCACAGCCTCCAAACTCTCTTCATGGGCTGAATTTAACATTTTTGATTCAGAAAAAATCTAGTTTGCCAGGTGAAATGAATTTACTGGCAGAGCTCTTATGAGCAGAGAGCACTCTGCTACACAGAAAGACCTGGGTATGATTTTCTCTAAGTTTCATTGATTATGGGAATTATGGATGTCGAGTTGCCTTTGCCTTAAAGAGCAGTTTAATAAATGTTTCTAATTTGCATCTGTACACAAATTCCTGACCAAGCATACAGCAAAACTGGGGAATCATGTGAAGCTGCTGGATTTTGTCAGGATGTTTACACTTGTTTTTGAGATTTCTTTCTTTCCCCTTTTGCTGCTAAGAAAGGAAAAGCATTGCTTTCCTTTCCATAGGTGACCTTGCCTGCCTTCCTTCTCCACACATCCTGTTCCCTGGCCACTCCACCGCGGATATTCAGCTTCCCTCTGTTATTTAGTTGAACATTCCTAAATATATTTAGAGGCAGAGATTGGAACATTCTTGTGGCTCAGAGTCTTCTGTGTGCTTTCTCTGGTGAGAGAACTCGTGGCTTATAAACCTCCTCTGAACCTCTGAACGGGGAACAATGTGGTGCCAAATTGCAGTAATCTGCCAAGGGTGTAATTATCTCATGACAGCTCTACCCTTGGAGCTGTTGGGTTCTTACTGTTGTAATGAAAAGTCTTTATTGTGGCTAAATTGTTTATTTTTGAGACTGGAATATCAAATTGGTACTTGTGAGCGGTGTATTTCAGCGGTTATGGACCTGACAAAGATTAGAGACTCTCAGATTTAACCTGACATTTCTAAATACCAGTTTTGTTTGGGAGCATCCCCTCCTCCATTCACAGGTCTCCTGCTGTCCCCACAGAGACAAAGTAGCAGGATGAATAGAGAAAACTTGGAACCCTTCAGAACAAGCCACTGACATGATTCCCCCATGGTCCAGAGGGGTTGCTCTGTCCTTGAACTGCTGGAGGATCTGGCTGACTCCTTCTGCCACCTGCCCATGGTCCCCCCACAACCTCTCCACTGCAGATTTTCTCTCTTCCCTACTAACTGCCCTCCCCAGCCCAAGTAGGCTACCTGGTGGATCAAGCTGGAGTTAAATTAGGCACCATCTCCCCTCAGAATGAACAGAAAGTCTTCCTTTCTGCCTCAGGTGGAGGGAACCAGGCACTCAGCACTGCAGGGGCTGTTGGTGCCTGGGATGTTACAAGTAGTGCTGGGCTATTCCTGTTTCACATGGACTGTTCTTGGTGTGGCAGAAAACCCTCAAAACCACTTCCATGATGCTTAGATTTGAAAAGCAGGTTATGGACTATAGGCCAGGAGTAGGAAATGACATTGCAGGGGTGGCCTCTGGACCTGCCCTGTGGTCCTGAGGGAATCCTCCTGTTCAGATGTTATTTAATATTTGGTCAAAAGGCTTGAATACAGGGAATTTAGAAAGGTTTGCAGTGTTCTTTTTAATCTCCTCTTTCCTTCCAGTGGTTTTAACTCATGATGTCTTGAAGAAGGCCAGAGGAAACCTGGAAGTAAGTAAAATTTTTGCTTGTTTTTAATTCCTTGGTATATGCTAATCAGAAATCTGCATTGCTGTGTCAGGAGTATTTTGCAGAATTAGTCTGATTTGCTTTAGGTTTGCTACCTAATCAAGTCTGGGTGACAGCAGTTTAGTATGATAAATAGTCTGCTGTGTTTGATGTCTGAATTAAGAGTTTTATGACTGACCACATAAACAGCTAAACCCTCTCCTTCCTGATGCTTCCCTAGATTAATATTCATGTCTGTCATCATCTTCCAGCAGTTTATTTTCAGGAGATCACAGCCTGATAACCTGCCTGCTGAACAAGTTCACAAAGACACCCTTATTTAAAGCTGGAATGGGTATTAGTAACTGGTGGAGCTTTGATTTTTTAAACATAGACCCAACTGGCAAAGCTTTTGCAACCAGCTCTTTTTGCTGGTGAAAGGTATTAAATTACTGGGAGTGTTTAAATAATCACTGCTCACATATAATTTCTTCCAGAAGGTTCAGACTTTTCTCCCAGGAGGATGTAACACCCTTCTTGACTGCTGAATCCCAACCTTCTCCTCACACTCCACTGTGAATGACTCTACAATTCCCAGCCTCTCCTTGAATTTTCCTCTAACCTTTTCCATGCATCCCTTCTCCCTCATCCCCATCAGTGCCTCCTTCAGCACTTCCCTATGCAGCTGCTGGGCTGTTGTCTCAGCCCTGCCTGAGCTAGAAAGTGATGACATAAAAGAGTCTTTCTGCTTACAAAAGTCTTATCACTTTAATTTGAAGATCTGCTGAACACAGAAGCTCCTATTTGCAGATCCTGGTGCAGCAGGATGGGGTAGGGACAAATTGTGGGCATTAAAGTACTGTACAATAATAGTAATTAGTGCTTTTCTAACCAGGTCCCACCAGCTGAGAATCAAAAATCACCTTCCTACACCAGCAAAAAGAGGATTCTCTGAAGGAGAAAGTTCTGCTAACAAAGACTGGTCCTGGGAGTTGTTTGCTTCATGCTGCCTCACTATTTATTGATGTAGAAATGTTTGTTCAGCTCTTTTAATGGAATCAGCCTTTGACCAAAAAAAAAAAAAAAGAAAAAAAAAGGAGAAAAAAAGAATTCTTTTGTTAAATAACTTATTTAACATTTTCTGTAATTTAAAAATGTTTTTTAATATTTATTACAGAAGCAAGGTACTGCAGGTACTGAGGAAAAATCCAGATTTTTTTTTTTTTAAAGTTGGCACATTTGAAATTTTATATTTGTACTTGTCATGTTATAAACCTATTTGTTATTGTAGTCAAACAGGTCCTGAAAGAATCAAGAATATGATCCACCTTCCACTGTTTCTCTATTGCTAAAATAATCTAGGTTAAAAAAAAAAAGATTCTGCCAGTTGTCATTGTTTTGTAGAAATATGAAAAATGTTCAATATTTTAAAGCATTTTAACCATCTCTGGAAGATTCTTCTGGAAACTGCCTTTGCTGGGCTTTCTTACTGTCCTGTTAGGAACTTAGATTGATGCTGTGTCTGAAACTGTTACGTAGAATCAGACAATTAAAATGAAAAATAATCACAAATGTGTTTTTGTTATTTTGTTTAAAACCTCAGACTTCGAACATTATGGAACAAAGAAACCACATCAGAGCGTGTTTCCTGAGTGGCACAAAGTGAACTGGGAAAATAGTTTAGTTAAACCCTTAACATGACAATAATATAGTGATTTTTAGTTACAGAAGTAGGCTTTGTGGTGCAATCATGGGTTTATTGAACTAATTTCAGAAATCAAAGAATGGTTTGGGTTGGAAGGGACCTTAAAGCTCATCTCATTCCAACCCCCTGCCATGGGCAGGGACACCTTCCACT
>JAWWLV010000040.1:6600576-6612648 GCA_035041135.1 Platyrinchus mystaceus
TGCCCACACATCATCCATCAGGATGGAGATCCAGCCTTTTACACCCGATCCCTGATCCACAGAGATCCCCTGTCCTTGTCCCCATGGGGGTCCAGCACAGCCCCCAGCAGAGGACAAGGACAAACCTCCATCAGGACAAACCCAGGAGCCAGAATGAAGTTTGCTGCACAGTTTATTGCAGCCTGTGGGACGGCAGCTTTGATAAGGACATAAAATTGATATTTGAATTTTCCCCAGCTGCCATTGCACTTGATGCTGAGAACACGAGTTAATAAAAACAGCTAGTTAAATAACTGTCAAACTCCGGCAAATACCCATAAAGCAAATGTTCTTTTAAAAAAGCAAATTAGACTTGCATTTTTCTCCATGAAAAAGGGCAATTAGAGAAGCTTTATAACTAATATTTGGTTTTGGTTCTAAAATATTAAGAATCTTTCCTAAACACAGCCCAGTGAAGGGTTTCAATTAATCTCCTTTGAACACACACATTCAGGTGTTTAAAAAGGAAAAAAAAGAAGAAAGAATGATTTGTGCGTCATGATCTGTCATCTCCAAAGAACTGTAAACAGTATCTTAGAGAGCAGAGTTTGTGTGACAAATTTGAGATTAGACGGATTCTGATCTAAAAATTAACTTGCTTATCAGAGAAATAATATTAGAGTAAAATAAATTAGAATCTCGACTGAAGACTCTAAAAGTAATTTTTAAAATTAATTAGAATCAAAAAGATGGATCTCAAAGGATAGGACAACTCTAATTTAGACAGACGGTAATTAATTCCTTATTTCAAAAATTCATTAACAGGCTGTAAGAGCAAATCATTCCTTTGCTGGAGTTAAGCTCCAGAGGGAAAGATTCATCTGGAAAGGGGATATGGGAACTCCCTTGCTGCTGGTGGGCAGGAGAGCAGGGGGAGCCTCATGGGCAGCAGGTTTGGCTAAGGGAGGCCACGGTGCTTTATTTTGGGTGAGCAGGGTTTGGACCCACAGATGCTCATGCTCTGGGGGGCTGCAAGCACATGGGCTCGGACCCTGCAAGGGTTTGTGGGTGGGGAAAATAAATAACACACAAAATATTGCTCTTATTTGCCATGAAAAGCACCAAGATGTGTTTCCTCTCTCCCTGTCTTGGTTGGGGCAGCAGCTTCCCCATCTTGTTTCACCTTCACTGAGCTCTGACAGAGCAGCACAGACCAACCACGGGTCCTCAGGCCTTGGTGTTGAGGCAAAAACCTGATGTTTTGGGGCAATTTCACCATAAAACTCCATCATGCAACAACAAGGAACTGAGCTCAGAGGGAATATTTTTCCTTCTTTCTCTGCTCCCACCTCAAGCCAACAAACAAACACGTTTCACAGCTCTAAAAAACAACCAACCCACCCCACCATGTCCCAGGGCAATATCCACGGAGAAAACAACTTGTGAACCTCGACAGATGTGGTGTGTGAGTTCCCACCGCCAGTAAATGGATGCTCTGGCAGCCTGGTGTGCTGCCAACCCCTCGAGTGGTGCCACCCTGCCACTCCACATCCTTGGGAGAGGCCAAAGTGTCCCTGCCAGCACACACCCGGCTGGCAGCTGGATCCCTTCGATAACCGGCTCAGCTTGGAGCGTGTCCTCAGAGCTGGAGGGCTCGTTAAGGGGAGGATAAGCAGGGCAGGAATCTGCTGCCTGTACCCAACTGGAGAGAAGCCCAAACCTAAATCCTTATCTGAGAAGAGCTGAGCTCTGGATCTGAATCCAAGGAGCATCCTGCTGGCCTTCCCATCTGCGAGAGGCCGTCCCAGCCCCGGATCTGAGCGAGGTGGGAGGGAGGGAGAGAGCCATGAATACGGATTTATTCCACTGGGCTGAGGACTGCCACATGCTGCATGGCAGCAGTGGGCCTGGGCTTCTTGGCCCTGCTGCAACAGAGAGGATTAAGTAGACTTTTCTCCAGGGAAGAATCCTGGTGACCCATGCAGGGGATGGACAGACGGCTCCCAAGCTATTCATCCAGACACCAGAGAAAGGAGGCAGAAACATAGCAGGATTAACTAGTGCTGGCTGCAAACCAACCCCCCTCTGCCCCTCAGCTCGTGGTCCCCGGGTCCTAACGGGAGAAGCAGCTTCCAGAGAGGAGGACAGGTCACCTGGCAGCAGGACTTCACCATCTGGGACCAGGAAGGAGCCACACAGCAGGATATACAGAGCAAAACAGGCTTAGCACAGGATCCCACATGTTGCTCACACTTCTCTGCGCAAGCTTAGGGGCACATTGACTCCCCCTCACCACAGTTCTTTAAGCCCAGTTTTATTTCACAGAACCTGCGAAGAGAAGTGTCTGCAGTTTCTTTCTCCTAAGTCACAAGTCAGCCTAAAACTACTTTGCTGGAAAAGGCGAGTTGCTCCGGGTTGCAGAGTGCTCAGCTCTGAGCGCTGCACCCCAGGGGCTCCACAAAATAAAGACAATTAGTTGCGACCTCTGAAAAATTAATTTAAGTGACAGACTGTGAAGCTGCCAAAAACTAACAAGCACGTGAAAACTGACTTAAAAAAATAAATTATAGCAGACTGTCTATTTTTTTTTTCCTTTCAGAGATCACTGCTACCTTGAAAGTCCTTACTCAAAGTGAAAAAGAAAAAAGCCCCAAACAGCTGATTAAAAAAAGAAAGTAAAAAAAAGATCTCTTTTCTCCCACAGTTTTTCTCTGAAGTTTCCTGGGATGTTTTAGCTGCAGGCAATCACACTGGCACAGACTGGTAAGGGTATAAAATTGATATAAAGCACTAAAATGAGGAAGTTTTGGAGACAGGTGGCACCATCCCACGTGCACAGAGCTACGTGTTTGAAGCAAGGCTTGTGTGCTGGGTAAGTTCTTTTGCTGTCCCCCAGTGACATCAACAAGTTAAAAAAGGTCACATTATCTTCCTCACAAGCCTTGTATTTGTGTCTTTAGAGAGCCAGAGCTGCAGGAATTGCACTGCACATGGATAAAGTCACTGCAGGGAAGGCAGGATCTGGCCCAAGGGTCAGGTCTGTGCTTGGGATCCTCACAAACTTTGGCTGCTGCTGCTGCTGCTGCAACCTCGGTCCTCCCATGGCTCCTGGGAGGAGAGGAGGCCCACAGAAGGTGCTTCAGAGGTGGATGGAACAGCAGCTGTGAGTCCCTGGGGGAGGTTTACAAAGGAACTAAGAGAGGAATTGGATACCTGCTCTCCTTGAGGAGAATCACTGCCAGGGACATTCTCAACATCGTGTGCCACCAACACAGTGCAGGTGCTGGGTGAGGTCATCCCCTGCCACACCAGCTGCAGCAGAGCCACTTATATCCAAAATACACCTCCAGCTGTGGAAGGAGTGTATTTTAAACAAGATCTGTGCCACAGACTTAATGGTTCAATATGTTTAACTTTCAACCTCTCCTGGTGCCCACCCAGCCCCTGCGGCATCTCAGCACCTGATGCACCGAGCAGTGTCAGGGCCTGCCATGGCACTCTCCTCCTCTTCATCCTCCTCCCACCAGCTTTATCACTCAATTTTCTTCCCAATGAGCACATGAAGGTGGTGTTGTGGGCAGCTGCCTTCACAGCTCAGTGAATCAAACCTTCTGCCTTGGCTCTTCCATTGACTGTGTGACAAATCCTGAAAATTGTTTGGTTTCTGTCATTATAACCCAAGGATATTAAACTTACATCAACCCAACAATGAGAGCACAGCTAAAGAAATGAAGTGTTGCCTCCAGAGAGAGGAGGGAAGAGGCATCCCTTTGAATGTATAGTGAGGATCTGGGGTTCTGCTTTTCCTCATTGTCATGTCCCTGGCTGAGTACAAACAGCCTGATTTTCCTTGGAGAAGAGACCTGGAGGTCTGGATGGAGCAGGAGGGGGCAGAGGAGAGGATGGTGATGTCTCTCTCTCAAGTGTCTTTCAAGCCTTCATGCCCTGAGATCCAAGACACTGTCCCCCAGCCAGCTCCACATCACATCCAGGGTGACCAAAGGCGCCCTTGGACTCTGCCCCTCATTCCCTCTCCTACCACTGTGACTCATTGTCTGGTTCCCCACCCATGACACCTGTCCAAGCACGAGGAGCTGTAGGTAGTTGGTCGCCCTCTGTGGCCACATCAAGAGCCCCTCTGCTCCCTTCACAAATCCCCAGGTAGCTCCTTAGCTGCCTCCTCATCATCAGGAGGCCTCTGGACCTCTGTATTGATACCAGAAAGAATTTCCACTGCAGTATAAGCTCCTTATCTCGCCAAAGAATGTGCTCCATGTCTCTTATCCCATTACCAAATATGAAGAACTTCCTTTCTTCCACCTACCAGAAAGATTCGGGTTTGGGGTTTTTGTTTTTTGGCATCTTTACAGCTTTGTTACCCAAATACCTCCCTCCCACCCACCTTTCCCTGATTGTTGATAAACATGAAAATCCATTCCCCTCCTAGCAAGGGGAACAGGGGATCTTTTATCCTCCCCTGATAAACAGTAATAAGCTTCTTATCCTCTTACCAAAAACCGAGAGCGTTGCAAATCCTGTATCAGACACACTAGGGTTAGGGTTGTTTGCATTACGTGAAGGGATTTTGTAAAGTGGCAAATAAAAGGCATATCATTTTGTTCTTTTATCTAAAGCTTCCTTCTAGGAGGGAAGGCAGAGCTGTTTAGAAGTACATTTAATTGGGTATTATTCAGTATCAGGTTGAGGCAAGTTCTCCTGTCTCTCACAAAGAACTTCTGCACTAATTTGTTCCTACTCGTGGATGAAAGGTCATTGTGCTGACTAGGAAGTTAAGTAAACAAAATTAGCATCTGATTTAAGAGACTTCTTATTCCCTCTGGTGTAAATTAGTGTAAAAATTAGCAAGAGTTTCCGTTGCTTCTCTTTTCTTTATTTGAAATGCATCAGTTCTCTGAATTTAATGGTGTAGAGGCTTATTATTTCTTTATTTATGGAAGTGCATACAGATGGGTGGTGAGATGGAAGTGACCATCAGCTTCAGCAGTGAAAGTCATTCAAGTTCAGGAAAAACAGGACAGGAGAGCTCCCAGCAGCACCGAGACCTGGACACTGAAGGGGTCACAACTCCATACTCACAGATGGGAAAACATTTTAGAAAAGCAATGTGGGCTTTATTTGTGAAATTCAGCACCACCAACAACCCAGGGTCAAGCAAACCCACCTTTGCTACAGAGGATACAGGTTTGATTGATTTATTTTTTTTTAATTAAAATAAAAAATAGTCTCTCAAATGTTTTTATCACATTCAAATCACTGAGAACTTTGCAGAGATTAGACGAAAAACCCAGCCAGTGCTTGGGGTTAAGGTAGAAAATCCCAACAAATGTGTTCCAGAAGAAAGTTCCTGATAAGTTGGTCATTAAAAAGCTTTAAACTTGCTCCAAATCATCCATTATTGACTATTGCTGCCCATTCTAATAAATAACTTGATGCTACTGCAGCTCTCCCTGATGAGCTGAACTTTGTACTGCACTCCCAAAAACATACAAGGACAGAGGGATGAAAAAGGAAAACATGTTAGAAAATAACCTCAGAGAAGGAAGGCAATAGAGGAATATTTTTCTATCCTGTGGGGTGAAACAGCCTCCCAAAAAACAAATCATTCCTGGGGAGGGAGGAGGAGTTGAACTGGCAGGAAGGGAGCACCTGAACCTTGGTATCTTCCAACATAAGCACGGGGGAGATTTTTCTAATCATTGCTTTCAAGACAATTCCCAGCGTGCCACAGATTGTATTTCAGCAGCAGATAGGAGGTGTGAAGGCAACTATTAAACTGGAAGGCTAGAGAGAAAGTCCAGGAGTGGGTTTTTTTGGGAATGACTCTGGCAGAAACCTTTAACTACCACAACACAAAGTGGAGCTGGACCTTTGGGCTTCCCAGAGCCCCAGAACATCTCTCCCAAGACATTCTTACTTGGAAATAAAAAAAAGAAAAAGGAAAAAAAAAATCAACCAATCTCCTCAAATCAGGACTGGCTGCAGATATGGAAAAGAGATGCTGGAAATTTGCTATTTCTGTCCCTCTGCACCTGATGCTCTGCAGGGACCCACTGTGGTCCCATTGCAGTGACCCCAGAGAAGGGTTTCTCCTCCAGGGATGATGCTCTGACCCCATCATAAGCTTCTCAAAGGACAAAAATTATGCCAAGGGAGCAAAACCAGCTCCCCTAGACAGCTTCACCGAGGTGGGGGTTACACTGGTCTCTAGTGAGGTCCTACCACAGTATTTTTAATCTTACATGGTGCTAATTGGATGTTGATTTTCGACTGCGCAGTTCAAACATATTTCCACTTTAATTGGTAAAACTCAGTCCCCAGACCCCAAAGAGAGGTGCAGCATTTGCAACCAAGCTCATCATTTTGAGTCTGCAATTGCTTGTTAAACCAAAAAGATGTGGAACTGAGAGCAATATGTTAAACTTAATAACTTGAACATTAATTCCCTGAAGAGTTACGGAATACATCTATTCCACTTGCTAAGTAAAGGTAATGCTCCTCCAGCCCCATAAGAGAAAGGCAGGCACTGAATAATAGTTTGCATTTCTTACTGACTCAGTTTAAAATGTGAGCAGAAACACTGGGTTTCTGGTTAAGAAGAGAGCAGATATTGCAGTGACTGTGAAGGGCTGGCTCCAGGAGAGGTTTGGGACCTCCCAGGTTTGGTTGGACATACCAGGGCAGGACAACTGGTCCCTCACTTCAGAGGGAAGTTGAAAGACAGCCCATGTGCTGAAATTCCCAATATCAGAGCTGTCAGAAATCAGAGAGCTGCTGGCAAACCCTTAGGCCTGAGTGCCCAGGTCTGGTTTGTGTGTCACCAAGCCCTTTTCCTTCTTCGCACAACAAATCCTGGACTCCTTCCTTGCTCACAGTTCTCCCAGGAGAGCCACACTGTGAACTTCTTCCTCTGAGTCCAGAGACAACATTTGGTGGTAATACCAATTTTTCCAATGGGATAAAATTGCCAGCTTCCTCAAAAACTTATATAAGTCAGACACCTCTACACATAAGTGACAGCTGTGGAGGGCTTTTGAGAAATAACCTCAATGAAATGGCATCTACAATCCTCCCAAACCATCCTCAAAGTGCACATTTTCCAACATGGGGTTTTACATCCACAGTCATCAAACAAATAATTTCAGTTACCAGAAAATCCAGTTAAAAACAAACAAACCAACCAATTTATCCTCTCTTATGGGAAGAAGAATAATCTCTCAGCTGGCTCTGGGGTAGCTGGAATATTTTCTCCTATTGCTCAGACCAGAGGGCTGATCCCACCCTGAGCCAGGACTTTGTGCTGTAGCCCCTTCCCTCACTATCATGTTGTTCCTTGCAGTTCATCAGCCAAAAGCAGTGCTGGAGAGGAGGACAAAAGTTCAAAGCCTGTCACAACAGGGACCTTTTACAAAAAAGGTCAGCAGCCCTTGCCAGGAAGAGACAGTTTGTGACTGCTGGGGCCACAATGTCTTACAGAAACAGCAATGAGAACCACAGTGAAAAAGATGAGCAGAAGAGCCATTAAGCATATGTTGGGTACAAGCTCATAAACACATAAACAACAACAATTGCTGGGTAACCACAGGCAAGAACTTTCCACAAGCCGCAGGTACGAGGCACAAATTGACAATAATCAGGTTTAATGGGTTTGGTTTACAGTCTCACTGGTTTGCATGTGTTATTATTTTCTGCAAAATTAACCAGTAAAATAAAGTCTCTCTCTACTTGCAAATCTGCTGGGATGGGAGAGTCCCAGATGTTGGAAGAGTCACAGTCAATAGAGATCCCCAGGGACTGGGAATTTTTCTTCTGTTGTAACACTGAGGCCTCAGGCAGAGTGTGAAAAGTGCAATAACAAGGATGAAATTCAGATTCAACCCAGAAGTTACAGCTAACAAAAGTTGTCGAGTCCAAGGAAATAAAGTCAAACTTTATTTTCCACTCAGATGGAACACTCTTTGCACTGGAAAAATACAAGAGTTCCATACAGAGGGATGTTTGAAACACGACGAGTGGATTTTCAGCATAGAAGTTGAAGTGCTGCTTTGATTGCACTAGAAATGGAAACAAATGATGCTCATTTGAAGAACAACACTAGGCAACCTAAAAGATGCTGCCCAGACCACAACAAGCTCTAGCTGAGATGTCTGGAGCAGCTGTGTGCATTTACAGCTTCTCTTCAGGATCAGTCTGGAATCACACCGACACCAGACAGGGCTCCCCTACCCACTCCAAGTAGGAATGAAATCCTCATTCCCCTTCCCTTGGGTGCAACAGTGCTGCTTTCCCAAGGAAGTGATGGGCACCCCTGCAGAGGCACCTGCAGCTCTTGGCCTCAGGGACACCACACTGCCTGTGGCACAGGGAGCTGGGAATTCCTCAGGATTAAAGCTTAGAGAACACACCACAAGCATAGGAGTCAATGCCACGATCATTACTGCTATAAGACATTTGTACAACACTCAGTTTGCATTCCTCTGCATTCCTCCAACCAGATCAGAGACTCTGCCCCATGTCAAAATAGGGCAGTATATGTATAAAAAAACCCTAAAATACAAGTGTAAGAGCAGTAGGGAGGAGAACATGGAAGAAAAAAAGAGGGAGGACCAGGTGCTCAGCAGAACCTGCCTTAGCAGGAGATTTCAAACTACCTATTTTATGAGTATCTGTTGCTAAGTTTTGCCAACTGAGTGCACTTGGAATCAGAAAACAATGACATGCCTTACCTGTTTCCATGAACCAAGGCCAGGTCTCAGGTAGGTCCTTGCTCCAGGCCAACCCCAAAAACTGTAAAATGGTGGAGAGCACCTAAGCAGCCCCTCTCCCTGAGCAGAATAACCTTCCCCACTTCCCCTCCCGGCTGCTCTGCCCTTTGCTTCCTGATTGCCCCCAGGAACCTCACACAGCACTGTGTGGGGAATTAATTACATCCTCCTTAAAGACTCCTGATTAACATTTCCATCACATGCTAACGAGACACTTCCTGGCTTCAATCTGCTTTCCCTCATTATGGCTTTCTGGAGACAAACTTTACACGTTTATGAGAAACATTAAATGCACAATTGTCTAACCACGATTTACAGCCGTCCTGGCTCCACGGTGTTTGTTGTAAAGACTCAATATATTATTGTGTGAAATCTGGAATGGGCTTCTTAGAGCCCACAGCTGTTTCTTAGGTCACATTGGATGTTGCCATCACCAAAAAAGACCAGCAGCCAAGCCCAGAGTTGTGGATTGATGCACCTGAGCCTGCAGAAAATGGAGGGGAAAGCCCTCCTCAAAAAATAGCAGCAAAGCAATACCTCCAGGGCTTCCAACAGAGCACAGGGTGATCCAACTATTGATCCAACCTCTAACACAGAAAGTTTATTGAGAAAAAAAAAATTAGGATTGTTATTTTGGGCAACAGTGTCAAAAATGAGAGAGAAAAATAATAAAAATGATTGAGTAATACTTCTAAAGGTCATAATGAAAGTGGACACCTGGAATATTTCTCTCACATTTAATGCAAGAGAAAGATTCCAGTGTTTGAGTAAAATGTCTCAGCTCCTGTGAAGGGCTTTGCACTCATGCTCACTGCAGTGCTTATGAGCCCTCATGTTCAGCACATACATTCAGCAGCCCGAGTCTCACTCCAATACATAATACAATAAATACACAAGAAGCTTATTGTAATAAATGCAACACCACCGCAAATGAAATAGTAATTAGAAGCATAATTCAGGCAGATTTTAGTTAATACCTGTTTACTAGGAGGTGTTAATCTCACAAATAAATGTCCTAAGTATACAAAATGGGCCTCCATGCTCCCAACTTCCCTCTGTCAAAACCCGTTCACCCGCTAATTGGAATTTAAAAAATTGCTCCATTCTTTGGAGTGGGTTGGCAATAGGTACACCAGCTTTTGGAAACTAAATGTTGCCAAGTTGAGCAGTTTAGCACTTTGCTTGTGAAAGCTGGTGTGAGCAAAGCAATCCATCCCCCCTGCCCTTCTCCAGCGGAGTTGGGATCCATCACACCAGTGTTCCCGCTAATGGGAGTCGATATGGCTAAAAAATGCTGACAACTCTATTTCATCCCTCCTTGGCTGGTTCCCTGTGTGTGTCCTCTCCCAGCCAGCATGTTTGCTCCCTGCAAGGCCAGGGAACTGGGGAAGGCGCAGGGGGACCAAGGGCAGAGTGACACTAGCCTGCCACGTCTGTCTGTGGGGTGGAGCAGGGGCCCCTCTGCCCGTTCCCTGGATTAAATCCTGTGCCAGTGTGCTGAACTCCTCATGGGTCTCTGAGATGGCTCAGCCTTCATGCCTGAGCTTCGTGGTGACTCTGGGAATTATTTACAAATTTGGAGTAACAGGCAGTAGAGGGGAAAATTGTTTATTCATACTAGAGCGGAGCCCAGAGGTCCCCGTGGAGATCAAGGCTCACCTGCTGCTGCCACCAAACACGCACACAATACAAGGCTGCGCCTGCTCTGTCCCACACTGACAGGCCAGGCAAGGGCAGGGGACAAGGACAAGGACATTTTTGCCTCCATCTGCAGAAGGAGAAGAGAGTCAAGCCTATGAGACTCTCTTAGATGCACAGATAGCCTGTGGCAGGGTAGGGAAGCAGCTCTTCCAAAGGCCCAGCACAGAATTCACACCTCCAAATTATTCGAGTCCTCAGCGTAGCAGTGCTGAGCCAACAGAAATGAACTGCAGCCTTTGCCTAGGGCTTGACCCTTGTTCTCCAGAGGCAAGATTAAAATGAGTAACAAATCCTCACTTTTACTTCTTCTTTACTTGTGGAGGCTGTGGAGCCTTGCCCTGGCTGGGGATGGAGTGCTGGTGGCAGCAGAGGAAGGCTGTGCTTGCAGAGGTGCATCCTTCCCAGTGGGGAGAGAAAAGGAGGCCCTACAGGAGCTCACCAAAGCTCCTGGGTGGTGCAGACCCTGTGGGGTTTTCAGGGGAAAAGTCAATAAACTTTATCTTCCACTCTCAATACCTGGAAGTCCCCCAAGACACTCAGGTTGGAGGGGGAGCAGGGTGGGCCACAGGGAAAGCCTTCAGACTCACGGGCATGTGTACACCAGCAATTCCCACCACTGCAGCTGCACCCAGGAGCACCTGCCAGCCCCTGATGAAGTAAAAGCACAAACCACCATCAGCTGTGACAGCCCAGGGATCGATCTGGCCCTAAGGAGACACCAGGGGGAAAAGTGGACAGCATTTGCCTACACAAATCATAATTCTGCAGCTCCAGGCTGTGCACTCACTGTGCATTCATTTCTCCCTCCATCACTGGGGTCATGTGCAGTAAGGAATTTTATCCCACAGGGCTGCCAGCCTTTTAATCCAAGCCGTTCATTTTCTCCTTGGAATTCATCTTCTGGACCAGAACACACTAACTGCGAGCCTGCATTTGTGATAAAGACCACGAGACATAAATATTTTACTCTGGTAATGAGATATTTAGCATTGATATAGAGCTCAAAGCCCAGTGCAATTCCAGCTTTGTTAATTATAATGAACTATTGTAGGGCTCGACTTCATCTGCGCCTTGTAAATCTTGCAGTGCTGGTTTGATGTGCTGGTGGCACCTTTCCAGGATGAGGCTGGAGCTCAGCCTGGTGAATGTTTAATCAGATGTTCAGGCCCACTATAAGAGCAGTTAATGGTGTGAATGGTGAGTGGGTTGTGTGATGGTGCTGCCTGGCTCCCTTCTGGAGATGAAGGGATGGTCCTTTGCACAGAGCCTGAGTAGGACTGTTGGAAATCCATCATGTTCTCAAGCAGGGACTGAAGCTGCTAACCATGAAGATTGTGTTCTGCCCCCCGAGCTGCCATGACTAGCAGGAGAGCAAGCCAGCTTTGCTCATAGAACTTCACCTCTGGAAAATAATATGGACCTCAGCCACTTATTTATAAGTCCTTTGGGCACCTCCTGTCAGCTGCCGGTTCTTCAGGTGGCAATAAAATGCGAGGGTCCTGTCACTCCTCACAGAGCCCAGGTGGACAGCTCTGTCCCCATCCCCTGCTCCTGCATCTGACAGAGCCCACCCCAATTTTGGCAAGCTTGAAGCTCATATTCATTGACA
>JAWWLV010000040.1:6612748-6630173 GCA_035041135.1 Platyrinchus mystaceus
CTGTCCCCATCCCCTGCTCCTGCATCTGACAGAGCCCACCCCAATTTTGGCAAGCTTGAAGCTCATATTCATTGACAGTGTGTAAATAGATGGTGCAGACACGCTGTGTGTTGGGGCAAAAAACCCACATTCAAAGCAAAGCTCACGTAAAACCCCTGGATTTAGGCTGGGAGGTGAAACATTGCCCTGCACAGAGAAGGGTCTGTTCCTTTCGTTGCCTGCTGTGGAGAAGGAGTCTGGTAAGACACAATCCTTCTTACACTGGATAACACCCCTGAAGGGGAGGTGGCTGTTGTAATCCCCTCTCCTTCCTTCCCTAAATGCCTGGGAATACCTACCAGCTCCTTTGCTGTGTCCTTCGGGAGAAATGCCTCTCTCTGTCCCATCTGATGGGACTGATGTGGGCAGGACCTTCTCTACTCCCCCAGCCAAAAATCCTGCACAGCTTTTCATCCTGAGAAATATCAAATTTTTGTGCCCAGAACACTCCGGATCAGGCCCTTTACCCTGAAATTTTATGGGATGTGGGTGGAGTGGAGGAGAACAGACTTTTGAGTTGATTTGAGGCTGAAAAGACACGTATCTCTGTCCAAACAGGCTACAGCCAACATGGATCAGGCACTGAATAAATCCTGCCTCTGCTGAAGCACCTGGAATTGGAAGATATCAATGGCAGGAACAGCATCAAGTTAAAAATGTGACGGAGTGTGAAGCTGGCATTGGGAAGTGCCATGTGGGAATGACACAGTTCTGCCTTTATTTAGAGTTAGTGGATACTTGAAAAACTAGCTTAACGTTTTGTCAGATGCTAAGCATAAATCTGGATAATAATTCACGCTACACTAGGCTCTTTATAACAGTAGTTTGCTAAAACAAATTGAATTCAAACCTATATTCATTTACTAACTTAATGCTTGACATATCTGTGAATAATATTTCATAGTCTAAAAAAAATTTCTAGGCACAGGCTTCGTTGGAAAAGGGCCAGGAGATCTAAAATTAATGTACATTAAAGCATAACTGGTACTCTAAGAGCATTTGTTATATGCAACAATAACTGCTTTAAGCCTTTTTTTTTTTTTTGAGAGAGAGAGATGATTGTGGAAAGGCTAAAAGAAGTTGAGATCTGAATGTCCTGGGGTAGAATGACAAACCAGAGCTTCTTATATTTCAAAGTGATGTTGTGTGAATTTGGGAGGAGGGAAAGACCCAAGCAATTTGGCACTTAGAAGATGAAGAGTTATTAATGGAACAACCTAAAGAAAAAGTTTGCCTTTTTCTTGTTAAATAGTTGCTGGGGATAGGATGAAACTTCTTTGCTTTTGGAGATGTGTTGAAACATCTCTGCTCTCTGCCCATCTCTCCCTCACTTGAAAACGTGTGACTTCAAAACAAAAAAAGAAATGCGTTACGTCCCGAAACTGAAGCGATTCCAACTTCATTTTCTTTCAAGGGTAATAGGGAAAAAACTGCCAAGCTCTGTGAAAGTGGGGTCTCACTTCTACGCCGCAAAACACGACGGCAGCAGCCCTGGAACAACCGTCCCAGGGAAGGTGTGACATCCATCCGTTCGCTTGGCGTGCAAAACCGCGGCGCGTGGTGTGACCCGCTGCGCTGACAGCGCCGTTTGGATGGGAGCAGGGTAATCCATCAGGGCCACCCGGAGCATGAGGGATGAAGACACCCAGCAGTACCTTGTTTTATGTTACTACCTCCCAGGAAGACTCATATTTCAGGAAGCCAGAGCGCTTCTCTCACACCATCCAGAGGCTGCCTTACATTTCACCTCTGTGTCATCCCCTCCAACGCACATTAATATTAATTTCTTTTCCTCCCCCATCCCAACAATTATTTACTTACAGAGGATTTACTGTGACACTTGAGCTGAAGGCAATGCGTATAAGCCCCACTCCTGCTGTACGAGAATTAATTTTTAGCATTCTTAATTTATTACCAATTAATTTATTCTAAATTATAGGAGAGACGACCTGCTGTAGATAACTGTTTCTTTCTAATGCCTTCCTAGAAAATCTCTCGTTAATGAGCCCATTAATTTGATGGTGGCAGGGGCAAATCATCCAGAGAGAACCCTTCAGTTGCAATCTGTGTGTCCCGCCTCGTATTCTTGAGAACATGGCAAGAAGAAAGCTGGGTTTGTTTGCAATAAATGCTGGTATAAAATATGCCTGTATATGTATGTATGCAAATAGCCTGATCTAACATCATTAAACCTCTTAAGGAAATATGAAGTTTTGAAGCCATTTTCCCACTTTAGAGCTCAGGCAATGACTGGAGCATCTGCATTAAATGTTTAATGTTCAGCGGAAGTGCAAATCACTATTTAATTAACTCCTTCCATAAAATATGATAGTTTAGTGAAGTGAACACAGATGAATTATCATTATTCAGGAGGATGCTGAATGCATTGGTGAATACCAGACTCTGCAGAGCTGACAACAGTAGATCAGGAGGTTCCTGGTCTCTAAAACAGAGTGGGTTTCTTTTTTGAGGAACCGCTTATTATTCATGAAACCGCGTTTTTTCCACAGAAGTCGCTGTTATCAGACTCAGGCATGTGAATGCACAATTAAAAGCAAAATAACTACTGCCAACAGCTGGCAAAAATAACCTCCTTGAGCAACCATTCATTAGCTTCTGAGCTGGAGCCTCTGCAAAGCCACTGTTTGATGCTGAAAATGAGTGTCACTAATGCTCTCATGAGGGGGAGCCACTGTCTGAGGAGATCATCTGATACATGTCACTGTGGTAGGATGTGGGACAAGCAATCCTTGGCTTTCCTCCAAAGGGCAATGCTGCAGTCCCTCCAAGAGGGATCAGATGGAGAAGAACTGTGCTCAGGAGGGGTCAGAGGTACCTCCTGCCCTCTGGGCACTGCAAAGACATTGCATTTCTCTGCTTGAAATGCCCCTGTCCCTCCATGATCTCTAAAGCTAAAGGGTGTTCTACGGTCTCACTGATTTCTTGCTCAGAGGCTCCAATTTTGTGGAATTCTATTCATCCCCCAAGCCATCTGGAAAGGATTAGCCACTTTGAATGGATTAATTTTATCAGACTATTGCCATCCACCACTATGCCACTCGTCTATGTGCTTCTATAGCCCATGACATGAGGACAGGTCTGCTGAGCAGCCTTAGACATATCTCGTGGTGACTCACCCTCTTGAAATACCTTCTCCTCTCTCTGCTGATTATAAAGGGAGCTTGCTGCTCATTTTATTTGGAACAGTTATTTATTTTTTTTAAAAAATGCTGCTGCTGTACTACACACTGCCAAACAGCCAGGCCAGACAGGGCTATGTCTGTCTCTGGGGACTGCAGAACCTTTCCCACACTATGTCAGTTTAGAAGGCAGCACAAACATGAGCTAGTGCAGAGAGTGTCCCTGTGGAATAATGATCAAAACAGGGGGGAAAAGAACCTGTGTGAAGATGACCTGAGGCAGTTCTGATTGTTTGAGGAATGGAGAGTAATGAAGCCAAATGTTTCAAAGTTGGAGCTCTCTTATTTTGTTTTCACTCTTCCACTAACAATGATCCTGCACTTCATCTCTCAGGTTCTGATCTAACAGTGCTTCTGCTTGCTGAAATCTTGTTTTCCCTTTTGATAGATGTTTCCTTGAAACAACCCTTCTCAATATAAAAACACATTCCATTTGAGCAGTCACTGAAACTGTCTTAATGTCTCCACTCTTCACTTGAAGAAAAACCCCAGCCCAGTGAGGTGCTTCTCTGCTCAGAGAGGTAAGTACATCTGTGTCAAAAACAGCTTAATTTAATGCCACTTCAGCAATCATTTAGCTCTGGTTGGCTGTCAGAAGCCATCTCCTTTGCCTTGAATATTTGCCATTAACTTCCCATCGATAACTTCCTAATCTGTAACAACCCTGTGCTTTTCATCAGCCCCCCCTGCTCCCCGAGGACTCTTCTCTGGCTCTTGGAGATGCCCAACAATGTGGGGTCACAGCTGACAGACTGAGAGCTGGCACTGATCTTTCAAGACCATTTTTTACCCTGTGTGCTGCTGACACGCTCACACATGCACACATATTTATCCCCTGCTTCTTGCTGGAGGAGATGTCACCGAGTTGTCCTTTGCCATCTTTAGCTGGGTTGTTTAATCCAAAGTTAGGGGTGGTTCCTACTGCAAAAAGACAGGCAGTTGGCACACATGGGGGCACAAAATTGGTGGGGTTTTTTCAGGTTATCAACAGGGACAGATGGAAACAGGGTTCTACAACCAGAAAATAAAGCATAACAATAGATGTGTGTTGCAGTGCTCAGAGAGGAGTGTCCAAGAGAGCCCCGGCTGAAGTTCCTAGAGCCACGCAAGGCACAGGAACAGTTGGCTGCTTGCAGAAGGGATTTACAACCCCCAGCACACTAAACCAGCTTCCTAAACCCAACTCAGACAGGTGAAAATACTAAAATTCAACCACGTGCAAGTCAGGGATATCCTGTCACAGCAAGTCCACACTGACCATGACCACCAGAACGAAGGGTGTGAATTTTCTACAGCTACAGAGCAGAACAGCACATTTTTTTCCATGCTCACCTGCTGCAGAGGAGCTCTGAAGATGCCAAAAATGCAATAGCCTGAAAAGAGCATGAGAGTGTTTATGTAGGTGGCAGTTTATCAATCGATCATCTCTTTCATCAACAGCTTTTCATTCCTTGTTCCCATCAATGGGGACATCTCCGAAGGTTTGTTCCGATCAGGACGGACTAATTGGTACTAGAAAGTTCAGTGTTTGAAGATCGTATGATTAGGGAAATGTACAAATTCAATTTCTTTCAACCAGATTCAATTCTAATCTAATCAGAGAGATGGAAAACTCCAGTGTAATAATGACAAAGAAAATGACTTTGTTTCAGGCCATTTAAATGTCCCTTACTGCAAACACTCCAACAGAAGAGGCTGAGTTTAGAGTCAGAGATGGGGTATTTGCTTTGAATTCAACAGCAAATGGGCCATTTTCTGTGTCTAAATTAAGAGTCTCTCTTTTTGGGAGAGAGAGACAGACACCATCTAAGTCAAATGAGCATTTGTGACATTTAATAAAGCAATTATATCTAAAGGCTAGGGGCTTGAGATAGAATAGACTGGCTAATGTTGTCTGGCAAAAGTCTCTCAATAAAGGAATGATGCTTCTCTGCAGGCTTCCCATGACCTTGAACAAAGTAAAATTGCTGCTGGAGACCATCTTCCATCACTGCTATTTAACTCAAAACCAGACCTGAATAAAATCAGGTTGTGTTCCCAGGGAGATATTTCAAAAGAGCCAAAGGGACTGAGGAGCTTTGTTGGCTTCCAGGCTCTGAAATCCTTGACAGGAGGCCCAGTGAGCCAACCCAAAGTGACTGCATCAGCTCTGGCTGTTGGAGCTGACTGTGTCATGAGTGGCTTTTATACCTTAAACTGAGACCAAAGCTGTGCTGCCAGACACCTGAGATAGTTTAAAGTGAGCTCAGGTCTATCCACATAAGCTTTACCTGCTCCTTGGACTCTCTGTATCACTCAATCCTAACTCTGAGCAGCTCAAGAAGTTTGGGGATGGACATTTAAAGCACACTGAGCTTTTTGGAGATGTTACTGTTGGTATTACAGCAACTTCTGGCATTTCTGAAGAGGGATCAGGGCTCTTGGAACCACACAAGCATGAGGAGGATATATCTGGAGGTAAGAACTCACAAAAGCCACCCCTTTTGTCTGTTTGCTCTCCTGCAAAGATATTCCCACCAAACAGCAGCAGTGCAGCATCTATGCTGAGAGCTGTTGAGTGTCTCACCAGGTACTCGTGCTTGACTGAACAACAATAAAAATCAAGGAGGGGCCAAATTACAAGATCATGTTTGAGAAACTCAACACTGAAGTGACTCAAGAGTCGGATGAGTCAGCAGCGCAGCTGGAAATAAACTCTGGGAGTCACGGCTGTGCAGCCACCCTTTCCCTGATGTGACACAGCTTATTGTTAGAGCTATAGAGCTCCTTTCACTGGCTTCAGAACCAGCAGCTCAGTTACTCACTGCACACTCAGCCCAAACAGGCGGCATCACTTCAGAGAGGTCTCGTCACAACACCCCTCGGCTCTGGCTGGAGACACTTCCACGCTCCTCGAGCTGGTGTGCAGCCACGGTCAGCAGAGCAGCTCTTTCTCTTCATACAGTTTAAAGTGAGTTTTCTGCTTGTGAGAGGTCCTTGATTGACAGTTTGGAGACAAAAGTCCTCAATTTAGCAAGAAAACAGTGGCAAAATGGTTACAATATGAGCTTTAGTTCTGTTTCAGTGCTTTGTTGAGCCTCAAATTAGGGCTGAATGGAGCAACCTTACATATGAGAAATATACTCCTTTAATTCCTGGCCTATCCACGTGCTGAAAGTTTGGCTAACAGGAAACTTGATGTTTTTATGGTTGACACTGAGGTTTAATTTCAACCTAGCTGTTGTATCAGCTTTAGTGATGAGGATCAATTCTTCTACATTCTTTTTCCAGCTAATAAAACCCCTGACCAACCATAGTGACCCAGCTGTGAGAAGTTCTGTGCTTTTTCTCTGCTCCTCTTGGTCCAGTCTTGTTCACCAATTTCCAAGGCTGGGGAACTTCCATGGAAATGATGCCCTGGTCATGAGTAACCTACATTTTAATTCAAAACCTTGGCAAAAAAAGAGGCTTTTCTTGGATGATTGTGTTACTTGTTTGATGACCTGCAGTTCTACCCCACAAATCCCACCAGTCAGAGGGTACCATGCTCACCATCAGAGACCCTGGGGCACCTTCCTAATCCTGAACTCATCCAATGAGTCTCCAGCTGCGTGAGATTTTGGGAGCTTCAGTTTGTAATGAAGGAGTAAATGCTGTTTCCACTGAACTGAATCAAAATTTTCTTTAAAAATAGCCTGATTCAGTGCCATGAAAAAGCCCCTTCCAATCAGAGGGTAGTTTAAATCAATAAAGATCACCTTCTTTTAATGACACTAAAAAATCATTTCAGAAGAGAAGGTGAACCAGCACCAGAAGTCTTTTAAATTTAATGACCTATGAATGAAACCAGATAATCCTTGCATTTGACATAATCATCTGTGTTTTATTCCATTCAATTATTTGTTAATAAACATAGACCCCATTATTGTAATTTAATACTCTTGAATTATAGATTAAGGTTGGGGCTACCTGTTTTTTAAAGTATCAAATGATTGGGGGGTTTGGTTATAGAAGATTTTATTACCCCAATAATACCATTTTCAGGACAGGTTTTCATAAGCTTCATTTGCATGTTGATTTTTTTATAGCAATTATCAGTAAAAGGTCAAATATTTGCTTTATCTATATAATTCAATTTTAGAAATGCCTTTGGGATTCAAATTAACTCCCTTGTAATATCTTCATTGAAAAAGAAGATTAATTATGCTTACAAGAAACCTAATTTGGCTTATCAGACCTTTAATGTTACAGGGATCGTTAATGCATTTAAATTTAGGATTAGTAGAGTGATCTGGTTCCATTATTTTGGTGACTTTAATATTTGTCATTATTTTTATGCATACAGTTTCTATTCCCTAAAGTGAAATTATAATGTCTATTATAAAGGAAATAAACATTATATATTGACCTTAGTAATTACGCTTCTGCTTTTTAAGAGCGCATTAAAAGATGTATTTGTGACTTACATATAAATGCAGCATCCCTACATTAAGTGGGCTCCGAGTGGTGACACTGCCAGGTTCATCCTTGGAGGAGGATTTGGGAGTGTCAGCAGGAGGATTCATGGCACTGTTTCCACAGGGAGCCCCAGAGGGAAGAACTGAGCTCCAGCCTCACCTCATCCATCCTTCCCCATCACCTGCATCCTGTGCACCAGGCACTGGGGCCTCTGGGGATTCTCCCTCTTCCCTTCATGGAATCACAGAGTGCTTTGGGTTGGAAGGGACCTTGAAGATCATCTCGTTCCACCCCCTGCCATGGGCAGGAACACCTTCCACCAGCCCGGGTTACTCCAAGCCCCGTCCAACCTGGCCTTGGACACTTCCAGGGATGGGGCAGCCACAGCTTCTCTGGGCAACCTGTGCCAGGGCCTCCCCACCCTCACAGGGAAGAATTTATTTCTAATATCCAAACTAACTCTGTCAGTTTGCAGCCATTCACCCATGTCCTGTCACTGAGCTGACTTTGTTGGGAGCAGAGTTGGAGAACTAGTGAGTGTTTTTGAGATTACTGCCTGCAGGCCTGGATTATCCCACCTGCTGGAAAATTCCCCAAAATTCCCCTCATTCCCACCACTGCTTTTTCCTCCCTCCAGTACACTGTGTGTGCAGCCCATAAACCTGATTTTGTGGGTGGCTGCAGGGGTTAACTTTGCTGCCTGCATGAGGACAAGCTGGGAGTACTCCAAAGCAGGTACTGCTGTATAAACATGTAACTGTAGCAATAAACCCATATCAGCGCTCTTCTGCTTGTCTTCTTTCTGCCTTAGCTATGCTGTGGTTGTTGGTGTGGGATACAATTTTCCACGCCATGCTGATTGTCGGGGTTTTGGGTTATTTACACCGGGCTAATTGCTGTGGTATCGCAGTGTTCATGCTAAGCTAATCACCATGGTATTGGATTATTTATACTGAGCTCACTGCTGTGGTATTGGGTTATTTATGTTGAGCTTATTTCTTGGGTATTGTGTTATTCATGCCGTGCTCGTAGCTGTGGTATCGGGTTATTTATCTTGTGCTTATCCCTGTGATATCTGATTAAACTGATTACACCAGTTGCTCCTTTTGGTGGGCTATTCCGCTGTCTTATCCAGTATCAGAGAGGAAAATCACCCCTTCTCTGCTCTCCAGATCAGGTTCACATTAATATTTTCATTTGAGACCTTCTGTGAAGCCTCCTGGCAGTGTAACTCCACCAGAGGACTTGGATGTGGGATCTGTAAGTGGCTGCACGAGCAGCAAAGATGTGTTAGATCTGTCAGAGCTCTCTTGTACCAGCTCCATCTCTGGTCCTCAGATATTCTTTTCCTTGAGTAACCCCTGTGTTACAAGCCCACTTTGTAAGTGATGGTCCTTTGGAGGCCTCTCTGAGTGACCAAATTGTTATGTGCTGGAGTAAATAGAGGCATTTGACATGGTCATTTTTCTCCTCCAGCTCTGCAGATGCAGCAGTGAGAGGGAACACTGTCATTTGCAGTTGTGGGAACAGGGGATGCTCTCTTGGAAAAAGAAGTTCTATTTGCTTGCAGGATTGTCACTGCAGCAGGGCTGTGTCCAGCAGCAGTTGTTTGGACCTGACTGATGTCTTTGGATACCTGCACAGGTAACACTGGCCCAAATCTCTATGGCCATCAAAAGCCACTGAAACCCTCCTGGAAGGTGCTGCTCTTTGCAGTCCTGTCCTCTCCTTGGTTTTGAGAGCCTCACTGATCAGCTTCAGCTGAATGTCTGACTTCAGAAAGAGATGAATTTCATCCCTAATGATGTGCCCAAGGTCACACAGCAGGATTCAAACCCTGCTAGCTCAGTCTCCCCTCAGCCCCCCACATGTGTGTCCATTGCTCCAGTGTGAGCTGTGACTCTGCTCATCTCTGCTGGTTACACTCAAATAAAAATGATCAGCTTAGTGGCACATGCTTTTCTTTAAATTGTTTACAGGATTTTAATTTTTTGGGGGGGATTCAGTGCTATTTGTGTTTCAATACTGCAAACTTTAAAGGTGCTTAATACATCAGAAAAAATAAATCATTGAGACAAATAAGCACTGATGGTGGCTTAGGAGAAAATCTTTTAAAGTGTTTTTGTTTTGCTACCAGAATGCTGCTATGTATTATTCATTACAGCCTGTGAGATTTAATTATTATTAGTGCTACTGATGATTGCTGGAAAACTAAACTGTAGCAGAAGGTGTCCGTCATTGTGTGAAGGGCATCTATATGTTGTGTAACTCACTGTACCCATTTGCATTAACCTCATTAGTTGCTCACAATGCAACTCCTGAGACTGCTTCTTGCTGGGGAACTGAAGTGAGGGGACACACGTGCCCTCTGGGCCCCCTCTCCACCCGGGTTTTGCAGCACAGAGCTCAGGAGGAATTGATCAAGTCCACCTCTGGCTTTTTGCCTGCACTCCTCTGTACCTGGGGTTCCTGTTGTGAGGCTGCTTGACCGTTTCCAGCCCCCCTGGGCCACCCTGCCCATCCTACACAGTCTCAGCTGCAGTGCTGAGGCACTTGTGACAGGGAGGATGAAGATGTCCTGTTAGGAATGACCCTGATACCTGCCTGGTGGCTTGAGGCAAACACAGGAAAGCTATTGGAGTGAGTTCGAGAGGAAATCTCGATTCAGCAGCAAGCAGTGCATTTTAGCATGCCCTAAATAAGACACACCCCCTCACAGCCTTTGAATGCTCTGCCATTCCCTGCTCTCTCCCAGCCTCAGCCATGGAGATTCAGAGGTGATCATATTTTCCTCACTCTATTCACTGTAACACAACCCCATGCAATGCAGTCCAGCCCTACACAGTACATTACATCACACCAGCCACACAGACAGCATCCTGCAGCCTCTCCTGGGATTAAACAGCACAGGGATGTAGATGCTTGTGCCATGATCTGTGGGGGTGAGAGAGGGGGTAGCACACCTTTCATCCCTCCCTGTGTGTTGCAGTTCTCCCTCCACCCTTCTCACTCACCCCAAGCCCTCTAGGAAGCCTGAAGTCTCTCTGGCACCTAATTTACCCACGGCCTTGAAAGTCTCATTAATTGCCTGCTATATCTTGCATGGCCTCTCTTAGAGGTGCCTGAACTCTGTGTGATCTCTGCACAAGGGTTTTGACAAAATGCTGCAGACATGCTGCCTTTCCATTTAGCAGCTCTGACATCCCTGGCTTCACATTTGGGGCTCTCATTAGAGTCCAGAGAGAAGAAGGTGAGTTTTTTATGTTAAAATTAAATATCTGTCCCTTCTGTCTTGCATGACCTTGCTAAATCACTTGATCTTTTGAAGGTTCAGTTTTTCTGTCTGCTCTGCTAGGACAGAGTGAGCCAGTTTTGTAAGGCTGAGCTTATTTATGATACCAGAGCTTATGGGCTACTGGGACATGGGCAGGGTGGGGATGGATAGGGACTGTAACCACTCTGTTCTTGAATGTCTGCAGCCACACGGGCAGCACTGACACAGATGAAATCTCCTGCTACATGTTGCTTCTTGGTTAGCCTCTCAAGCCTCCTGTGTGTCTCATGAGATGAGGTCTTCTGGAAGTTCCCGTGACTCTTCTTTAATCCCCATTTCTTCTCCCGTCTTTAAAACATTCCCACTAAGGGAACAAAGCAAAGCTGGAAGAACAACCAAGAAGTTTTCATGAATCAGGAGGCAGGTTGTGAAACACATTGCCCCATGATGGACATGTAGATGTTAATGGTTCTAAGCATGTGCAGTCTCTACTCACAGGGGCTCAACAATGTTCAGTGAAATCCAGAAGCCTACAAGGCTCCAAAGAAGGGAAACATGTTCCAGTAACTTGCTTTTCCACTGCTGCTGCTACTGTCAGATGAATGCATTAACTGCACAGAAGCACATCAAAAGAGAGAAAGACAACACCATAGGAGATCATAGGACAGCAGGGCTGGATGGAAGGTATCCACTGGGGAGGAGGGATCTGGGAGAAGTTTGATGTCCTTGATTTGCAAGGAATGACATGAACACAAAGACACAGATTGAAATCTTGGCCAGGTCAGTGTATCTCGTACAAAGCAGGTGCAAAGTTTGGCACTACTTATTTTGTGTGGTATCCTGTCTCCTATGTGCAGATATGGAGGACATGGATTGTCCTTCTCTTGCACTGGCACAAATATTTGGATCCAGCTTTTTCTTCTCTATGTAAATTGCTGCCCTGGATGCTTTCTTTAGCCACCCCAGTGGCAACATAAAATCTTTACTGGGTTTTACATTACCTTTATGCACATAAAACAACTGCTGCCTTCAGCAAAGACTGAAGGAAGATCTCAGGGTTTACCCGGCAGTTTCTACCCAGTTTCTGGGGCCCTTTGCAGTGAGAGGCAGCAGAGCAGGGGTGGTTTTCTGGTGGGAGCACAGGAGGATGGGTCTCAGGGCTTCTCTGTGGCAGCCAGTAGCCCTCAGAGCCACAGCACCAAAAACCCTTTCTGGGATTTGAGTGTTTAAAAGCTGGAACTAGTCTCATAAATGGATGTGGAAAGTGCTGGACATTTACACTCAGATAGTTGAAACCATATGGTCATGGGGCCACGGAGGGTGTTTCTCTGATTGTAATGCAGAAATATGCATTACATCTAAATTGACACTGAAAACTGACTGGAGCCTGGTATTAGAGAAGATTAAATTAACCCCCAGCAATAGCAGCATATTACAAAAATGGTTAGATCTTAATAAATTGAAAATGATAACAGTGGCAAAAGCTGTACATTTTCCCTCATGTTCCTTTATTGCTGTAACACTTCTTTCCAGTTTGTTGCTTCCGTGGGTTTTATTAGCACATTTCAGTGGAGTAGATTTGCTCTGAAGTGATAAAAGCCGACTGTAATCAGAAAGCTTTATGTTATCTGCAGCAAACAATGGTAAATGCCACCTGAGAAGGGCTCTGCTCAATGCCTTCATTACTGTGATTAGTCTAAGATAGCAGCAAACTTCAAACTGGCTGATAACAGACTTTGTTAAGAACACAATAAGCACTGAACACCTTGCACTTCAACCTAGTAAAGAGACAACTCCACTCCAAACACCCCCGGGACTATTCAATGAGCCGCAGACCTGACAGTGCACGGCGTGTAATGAGGTGGATCCACCCAGAGCAGTGACCGATGGTCCCCACGGGTCCTTTCCAACTGGAGATAGTCCATGATCCTGACACTTAGATGGCAATCAAAGCTCTGATTCAGCAAAGCCTCAGTGCAACTTAAACATGCCCATAAAATAAGGTGCACATGATTTCTAAGAAAAGGTCTGGGTTATTTTGGAACCTGATGTTTCCAGAAGTGTGAGAAAGTGGAGAGGAATTTCCTCATTTGTTTGCTGTATAAATGGTATAAAGCAAATGGTATAAATTATCAGCAAACACTGGTTTTACTTTGGGGGTAAAAGCCTTTATATGCCTTTATGCCTTCTTCAAACTGGTCTTCTAAACTCAGTCTTACCAAGTGTCAGTGGAAAGCTCAAAATTCCAGTGACACAAGCTGGTGAGACCGACCAGGGTCCTGCCAGACTTACCACCTTTTGTATATTTTCTTGACATTTTTGGTAGCAACTCCCCAGATAAAGAATCCTATCCTTTACCTCACCCCAGGCACAGGGGAAGAAAGGATTTGGCTGCTGCAGGGACCTTACTCTGATCCTATGGCAGGGAGGGACGGATTTTGCTTCTGGAGAATAGGTTTGAAACAAAACAAGATGGATGTGCACTTTTATCCTTTTTCTCCTTTTGTAAAACCTTTTTTTATTTTTTTTTTATTTTTTTTTTTTTAAATGGTGTCTATGTACATACAGAAAGGTTTTCTTGTGTGGGGGTTTTGTTTTTTTTTTTTTTTTTGGTGTGGGTTTTGGTTGTGGTTTTTTTTTGGCTGAAAGCCACAATCATTCCAGCACTGCTATCTTGGCTTACAGCAAGTGTGGTTTGGCTCCAACAACAGAAAAATTTTCTGAATGGGCACCCAGTCCTAGAGGGCACCTTGGGGCTGTGGCAGGGATGGGAGCACACCCAGGGTCTGGCACGTGCCAGCGTGGAAGCCAAGGTTTGACTGGGGAGCCCTGTGACCACAGGGAGAGCTGGCAGAAGCCAGCTGGGCTATCACTCTCCTTGGCACTGCAACAACCTTTCAGAACAAAATAACTCCCACTTCCAGCAAGAAAAATTAATTTGGTGCCTAATTTCTAAATACAGAGTTAATGTTTCCAAAGAACAGATAAATCTCATTGAAACATCCCTTAGAAAAACAGCAGTCAAAGCTTTTTGGAGGGAAATCAGTTCAGACAGAAATACTGTGCCCAGGTTTAGCTGTGAACTGCATAGAAGTGTTTCCCCTCAGCCCAGGAAACAGCATTTGGCTTTCCAGGCAGTGTGTGGGGTTTCCACACTCGCTGCAGGTAGTTGAAGGGGCTGTGCCTACGTGTCCAGCATGACACATAACCCTCACTGAAATACACTCACTTCCCAGCACTGTTGACAAATGCAAAAGGCAGAAATCTTAAATAGATCCGGGAAGAGCAATCCTGCTGCCAGAAGGTTAGTTTTGAAGAGTTTGACATTTTCTACCTGAGCTGAGCAAATCCTTTATCTGATTAATTTAGTTTCCTCTCTGTTCACCAGTTGTCCAGGAGCTGTTGCTGAGATTTGCTCAGATTCATTTGTTATCTGAAGTTCCTGCCTCGGTCTGCAGGTTGTTTATGGGCAGTTTGTTATAAACAGTCACAAAATCCAGAGCTGTGCTGATTGCTCTTGATGGGGAATACGTGGCAGGATATTGTCCCAGCTCTCTGATGGGGTGATCTAATTTAATCTTTGAATTAGATTTCTGATGTGACTGCAAGTGAAATTTGTTGCCTATATAGTCTTTGCTGTTTGCCTAAAGGTCACTGAAGCTGTGGACACTTCTGCCAGTTCCCAGAAGAGCTCTTAAGATGGCAAAGGACTGTCGTGAAAGTCCAGTCTGACCACAGGAACAGCATCTCACAGCTCTGCATTGACACGGAAACATTGACAACAGCTTTATTTGAAAGAGTCCACCCTCGGATTTGAAGGCCATGAGCTGGTAGAGAATTCAATATATTCTACTCACCAGCGTGGTATTGATAACTGAGGCCCTGGAAGTGACACTTTGATTTCAAAGTGGTAAATCAGATGAGAAATAAATAAATAAATAAATAATCCACATGCCTTTTTGTAGGGAGAAAATGTTTTTCTAATGTAGTCTTCTCCCACATTTTTTCAACATATGCATCCTACTAATTGACAGGTCAAGTCTCCACCCCAAAAATACTGTTTTTGATAACAAACTAAGAATTAATGTAATGCCACATGATAGAGAGAATTACAGCACTGTGTGTGTGCAGTACAGCATCAAAGTGGGAATAATGAATCTGGGGCTTGCATAATTGAGATGTTACACACTTGGGCTGGAGGGCTTGTCTCACTGTTCAACACTCAGCAAATAGTTTTATAAAATTACATCCATATTTTTCTGCTTTGTAAGAATAATTTGAGTTACTTTGTTTATCCTTTCAGTAGCACTTGGCACGTCTTGCTGATCTCTGCATTCCTATGGGCTCAGTGCCTGAGTGTTTGGGTGTAGGCTGAGGGGCTTGGTAATAGAGACAGAAAGGAATGGGAATTCCTGATCTGTGGAAAATTCTGACATTTTGAAATAAATAACTACTGCAAAACATGATGAACAGTCACACTTGTGAAGTTTGCTGCCAACATTTTTGTCAAGAGTCTTGGTTCAGTGCCATCAAGACATGTTTTTTCAATAATGTCCAATCACTTTAGTTTGGTGATACTAAACCAAAATGAACAAAGTCCAAGGGAAAGCTGCAGACCTTTTAATTAAGATATGATAGATTATATAAACCCACTACACTTGCTGCATTACAATGAGAGTGCAAGGAGATGTTAAAAGAGTGGCAGTGGATTAAAACCAGGAATGTTTTCCCTTCTGAGAAGTGAGTAGAAGTCGAGGCAATGCCTCTGAATTGAGCTCCCATCTGAGAGCAGCAGCCCTGGTGTGTCCAGGGCTGCACGTGCTGTGGGTGGGAGAGGCAGCACCTGGATCCAAATCCCACCCTGGACCCACCACACTCAGAACTTGGGTCCTATAACAGAAAAACTACCTCTACCATACATCACATTTATGTGCAGAGGTAAATTTTACCCAAAACTATTCTGTTTATGTACTCCTGGCTTCAATTAGAAATTGTGGATCCTGGGAGCTTCACAGAGAATAATCATTAGAAGGTAAATTAGATATTTTTCTTCTTCTTTTTTTTTTTTTCATTTATTTTTTTAAAGGTCCCATCTCTTTGCTGGATGAACTGACATTTTTCATGCATTCCCAAGGGAATAATACACCACAGGCATTAAAACTTGGCAGCTTCCAAAGACACCCAGTAGTACCTCCCTCTTAGAGCATTCGATGGGACTTCACCCAGCCATGGGGCCTTTCTAGTGCAGCTGGGTTTATATCCAGAGTGAAAAGGAGGTGTTTCAGGCTGCTCTAGCCATGTGGGGAGGATTTCTGTGGAAAGTCACAGCTGGACTGATACTATTGCAACAACAAAAACTGCCTGTTGAACAAAAAATCCCAGTAAGGATGTTACATACACACCGTCCCTCCACCTGCTGTGAATTTCTCTTCTGCTCTGTGATAGCACCAATATCAGGAAATCTCATCTGAAAGTTTTTATTGCTTGTGAGGGGGGTAAAAAAATCCCTTGAAGACCCTGTTAGAGATGAATCAGAGTCTTGGACAAAACCAAAATCATTATGTATTTAAATAGTTTGGCATATATCTCAAATAATATTCCCTGCTGTTTATACAGAGGAATGGCATTTGTACTTACTGAAATCACCCTACACCTCTCATTATGAAAGCACTGTTGGCAGTCATTTATAATTTTGCCAAACTTTGGCAAAATTTGGGCTGGAGTTTCCCATGTCATCAGTTTTCCTGAGGCAGGTTTGTATCTGATTCCTTTGTGGTTAAATACCAGAAATCACACTTCCAAAATCTAAACCAAAGAAATACACCTCCAGTCCTGCCACTCCAGCAAGGAAATATTGGGTTTTCCTTGTGTGTATGGGCTTATGTGATCCTGTGTATGTACATCCTGAGGATTTGTGTGTCGGTGGTAGAGCAGGAACCAAGTCATGGAGCAGGATCCTGCTGGAAAGAGGCAGTACCTAAACATGTAACCTGATTTTACTTGCTTCACATGAGGCACAGTCTAAGCAGGAGAGGAAAAAATGAGTGGGATTTTTAAAAATCCTTGTGTCCTGGGAGAACAAGGGCTAAGTGACATGATTCTGAGTCAAAACAAGATCTGGCACAGTGAGGTGTGAGACAGTGGATGACCCCCTGCCTTTCTGCCTCAGGTATTCTTGCTTCTTGCTTCTTGTCACACAGAGGAGATGTAGGCAGGTGCAGAGCAAATGCCATGAAAGACCTGGGAGGCTATTTAGGAAAACAAAGTCTTCCACTCACCCAACTGCAATTTGAATTTAAAATCCGGCCCAAGTTTAAAGGATGGTTGGGATGAAGGACTTGGAAGCAGGTTAAATAAGGTTAAACAACAAAACGTTTTGTTTCACTTCGTTTGACTGTTTGCAGTGGAAATATTTATATCTTCCTTTCAAAAAAACCCCAACTGAACAAAATACACCCCCAAACCCAACAAAATA
>JAWWLV010000040.1:6630273-6736602 GCA_035041135.1 Platyrinchus mystaceus
AACCCCAACCGCACAAAATACACCCCCAAACCCAACAAAATACTCCCCCCAAAACCCCCAAACCTACACCCCCAACTCCACTAAAACAACAAATTAACAAAAAAAACCACAAAAAACCCCAACAAACCCTAACAAAAACACAAATAAACAAACAACTCCCAAAAAACACGACAAAAACCCCCAACCCCTGATCGCTGCCTTAATTTCTCTTGTTCTCCTCCTCCTTTCAGGTCCCCTTGCCTGTCTTACTCCCCCCTGCTTGTTTCTGGAGTGGCTTTATCAATCTCTGCCTCTTCCCTTTGAAGTCCTCATCGCCTCCTTGTTGAGCACACTTTGAACAATAGTTCTCTAACTGCTCTTCAGAGAAAACTCGTGAACAACCTGGAAGAGCCCTCTAGCTGTTCCAGGGGAAAGGGACTGTTTTCAGCTGAGGTTGTCTTTTAACACAGGAAGGCTGTTTCTCCAACACTCACTCGGTGAGCTGTTTGGGTCAGTGTCAGCCTTTTTATTCCGAGTACAAACAGCTCCTGAAGCAGCCGGTGTGGAACCACCACGGCCAGAGACTGCCAGGGAAAAAGATGCCACATTTTCCTTCAGTTGACCTTGGAATTCTTAAATGAAGGCTCTCTGGAGAATACCTTGGGCATGCCATGAACTTCTTTGATCAGGACATGAAAGGACACGATGTCAAGCGGTGCAGCTCTTAAAATCTGATGGGAAGATCAATCATTCCCACTCTGACTGAGAAGTGCCACTCTCTTGTTTGATCACCTTTGTCTGACCTTGAAAAACTCCTCCTAAGCTCTGAGAGGAAATGTCACACAGAGACTGTCATTAGAGTTTCTTCATTAGGTGACCAAACCAAAAGGTTTTTCAGGTGGGAAAAGCGAAATTAACCATCTTTAACAATTCTCTGCAGCGGAAAAGGGGAAGAAAAATTGCTCCTCAATCAATTAAAAACCCCTCAGGCTGATTGATTTTGGAAAGCTCTATTTAATACCTGCATATTTAAGCTTGAATTTGATGAAGCTAGACTTAGACTGGAAACGTTATTCCAAACAAATCCCCTTACAGTACTTTAACTTATTTATCCTAAGTATACAGTAATCTGTAATAAATTCCCTGATCCCTATATGAATTTGGTGCCTCTGTAAAGCTCTAAACAAGGCAACTTTTGGCTTCAGAGGGCTGTGAAGAAGCTTCTACAACCGGAATATTTCTCCCAATTCCACTGGAGGTCAGTGCAGCCCTACAGTTCTGCCAGCATAAGTGTCCTTTTCTCTCTGATCTAGTGCTACAGCTAAACAAAAACCCCTGTAGAGCTGTTTTTAAACTAGATTTGTATAGTAATAAATACAGGTTTAAGAACTGTGTTTTGTGGTTATATTTGGAACATCCTAGCAGGGATGTGAGAACCTAAACTCATTTGGGTGTTCTTTTTCTTTTCCTTTTTTTTTTTTTTTTGGTGTTGTGGCAGTTGTTTTTCAAGAGCTTGGGGTGATTTTTTTTCTTGCCAGGTAAAATTACTTGGAATACAAAAGTAGCAGATTTTGTGACATGTTTTCATAGTTCCAGACAAAAGCATATCTTTGGGTTCCCAGCCTGAGGAGTGTGATAAGTGTGGTCCAGAGGGTATCCTGTGCACTGGGGGGCTCTGGACCACACCACGTTTCGTAGTGATTTAAATGTGAACTTGCTCAAATCGATGCTTTCCTCTCTTTGCCTCCCTAATCTTCCTCCCCTTTGTGGCTGTAGAGCATCCACACACCACGCTCACCTCTCTTAACTGTGGTGATACATGTGAGTGAGCTCCAAATTATCCCCTCGGGATGATGGCTCTCAATATGGGAAGCAAAACCCAAGCTAAGTGGTTTGAAGTTATCCCAGACAAACTATTGGGGTTGTGGGTGAGCCCTTAGGGGAATTGCTGCATGTTTGGCTCTCCTGCTCTCATGCTGCTCCTCTGACATGAGCCCAGGGTTGCAGGCACACTGTGGATTTCCTGCTTCCCTGCCTGGCTCTATGACAACAGATCCTGGAACCTACAGCCCTGTGCTACTGGACTTCACAGGCAGACCCTTTGAAATACAAAAGGAGAGAAGAATAAAGAAGGGAAATCTGAGTCCTGGACACCACAACAGATGTTTTATATAAATGCTCAATGTGTTTCAGGAGGGAGGGTGACAATACTGGGTAGACATCACAGAAATCTCTTGGGCAAAGGCTACGGAGCCTCAACAACACAGACTGTTCCAACCAGGGATCAACAGGTCCAGTTCAGCCAGTCCTGCTTCAGAAAAATCCAGACACTACCAGCCAGGTGACCCAGGACCTGGGCTGCCTGAGCTTGGGATGACTTGCTGGGGCATGTCAGTGATCTGCCCTGATGCTGCCTGCCCTCTGGCCAGGAAAGGAGGAAGAGGAAGGTGGAGGATTTATCCCTTGCTCTGCCCTCAGCCGCTGTCTGGTGATAACCCATGGGCTGGCTGTGAAAGTAACATGCAAAGAGCAGGATGTTTCTGCCCTTGGAGTCTTCAGGCAGGTCCCCAGTTGAAAGTTTTACTGTTTCTGTTCCAGGTACTTTGTTCCTGCTCATTGATTTATTTTTCAGCTAAACTGGCCAGAGAGCTCATTAGGAGAAGGGGCTGCAAACCTCCGTTTCCCCTCCCTGAAGCAAAGGAAAGCTTCAAATCTTTGGGTTTGCATCCTTCCTCCCCTCCCTGAAGGGAGATGGAGGGGGGGAGGTTGCCATAAAGGACACTGTGTCCAGGATGTTTAGGTCTCAGTTTAATTCAGGGTATGTTTAGCTGAGTCAAAGCCATTTTAGCAGAGCAGTTGATTATCAGGCTCAGCCTCCTCTGTACACTCACACACAGACATTTTCAACCACGCTGGTTGGACCGTGGAGGATTTCTTGTATTGGAGCAATCTCATAAAGGAAATGCTGACAGCTGTATCCACTGGTTAATTTAAAACTCAGCTGGAACAAGACCTGGGCAAAATATTATTGTGAAGTGACTCTCATTCGCTGTTGTTCCATTACTGAATCAACAAGTTCCACCACAGGCTGCCCTCCTCGTGTCCTTGTACCCTGACTTAATTTCCCTCTTGGTTCCTGCAGTAACACACCTCTGCTCCACAGCATCATATCACTGTCCCCCTTCCTGCTCTGAGCCTGCTCTGCTCGGCCTATTTTGCATACACAGACCCTTGTAGTCCCCCGGGTTTGTCTTTTGGAGGGCTGGGTGGTGCCCCGGAAAGGTTTTTTTACTGGGATTATGCAGCTCCCCTCCATGCCCACCCTCCCAGCTCATGGTGGGTGGCAAACAAGATCTTTGCCTCTTCCCCTGCCTTTTCCTGCCCAGCCAGTAAGGCTTGGCTTTGCAGCTGGGTTTAGAGCTCTTTGGAGAGCAATGCTGTGGGTTCCCAACTCATTCCTTACCCGTTCTTTCACTATCTCCCTGGAACCATCCTATCTGCCAGTGTCATATTCCCCCCAAATGAAGGAACCTTTGGTGAGATCACCTCTCCCAGTCCTACGGGTCTCTCTACAGCAGCTGATTAATGTAACAGTATTTCCTGTCCTAAATCCTATAATTCCCATGTCTTTCTCATGCTTTCACTGAGGAAAAAAATTTCCTTATAGGTCAGAATTAGGAAAGCTGGAAGCTTTGGCTTTGGTTTTAGAACTAACAAGTCTTTCTCCAAGTAATTTTGTACAATATATGTTTTATATTTCTCTACCCCTTTCCATGACTTATTTTATGCTAATAGTTCCCTAAGTATTATTAATTAGATTTTTTTTTTTGAGTAAGGGAAAGTTCTTGAAAGTTAATTAAAGTTGCACGCAGTAATTGTGCGAAAGTAGCTTTTCCATTCTAAAAATTAAACCTTTATAATTAAAATCCGATATTCATTTAAAGATTCAAATGGGGTGTTTATTAGTCATTTGTTATTATTTATTTTTTGCCAGTTTGGGAGCGTAATTGCTCCAGCAGAGGGAAATCAATCCCAGTGCTGTTGTGTCCCCTCCCTCCTGTCCCCCCTCTGGGAAATAGGACACTTCCATCACCCTGATTATGTCATCCTGCTCAGGGAATGACTGAGTTGGGAATGGAGGGACAGGGACATGTGCTCACACGTATCTTGATCTCTTCCCCTAACAGCCTGTCACTTTTCTTTTTTCCCCCCAGGATGTAAAATATTTGTTGTCTTGTTATCTCGAGGCTGGGATATAGATTTCAGAAGCTATCAGCATCTCATATTTGCCAGCAAGAGGCTACTTACTGCACATTCAAATAACACCGAGGCTGGAAATCAAAACAGATCCAAAGAAACATCAGGAGGAGGGTTTGGGTGCTGGTGCAGACCCCAAGTGACCCTGCTCACCATAGTGTGCCAGTGGCACATCTGGGTGGGTTTGGATCACCCTGAATGGCCCTGGTGCTCTGGATGGATGGAGGGAAAGAGAACCCTGATGGCCAAGGCTGTGCTGCCACGTTGTTTACAGCACTGAAGTGCTTAAAGGGATGTGAGAGAAGAAGGGACAAACTTTTCAAAGTGATTTCTGTTTAATTGTCAAACTTCAGACACCAGGGAAGGGACACCATTTTCCTGCTTTGCATTTCTTGCACATCAAGCCTGCTCAAGGGAGCCCAGTTGACTGTGCATGCTTAGACATGTCTTTGGAGTCCCTCAAAAATCCAAGTGTTACATCACACTACAAAATTCCAAGAGGCCCAAGCCTGGCCAGTATCCACTGATTAATGATGACTAATTATCATCCTCTTTTGGCTCTAAAAGTGACCCAACCTTAGTGGCAAAGTCACCCCTTCATGTACCGGGCATGCTGTGAACAAGCTTGTGTAGGACATTCTTGTTGTGTTCCAGAGATCAATGCCAAGTAGATATACATCATTATCATAAAGTTATTAATTATTGTGCTGAGCTAACGTCACCCATTTCTCTTAGAATGGCTTTTGCCTCTCTAAAATGCACAGCACGCCAATAAAACAAGAGAGCGGTGTAATAACTGGCATATAATTAATAATTATCAATAACGAATGCATAATCAACTCAGAACACCTCGTGCTGTGTTTAGGAAATGGCTGGGCCCCTCGTGCACCTCTTTTGGTCACAGTGTTATTATGAGCTATTTTTACTGAACAACTATTTCGGGAGAGATGGAGACATAAGAAGGAGGAAACTTTGCTTAAAATCTAAAAGGAGTCAAGAGGAATTAATTAAAACCTTTTAAAACATGGAAATATTTAGGTCAAATGTAAAAAAATAGGCTTTAGTGGCAGAGAGAGTGCTGTGAGCAAACAACGAACTCCAGTTACACAAGCGTCATCAACAGAAATAATCACAAATAAACAAAATCCTTTTTGAATTAGCACAGAGGGAGATCTCATTTGTCCTTGGGCTGGATGATGGGAAGGAACTTCTGTAAGGATATTGTTGTTACAGTGCTCCAGAGCAGCACAGCGAGTCCCTCATCAAGATAAGGGCTGTTACTGTGGCAGCTTCCTAGGACGGGATGTGAGTATTGAGAGCGAGACCCAGAGTAAAGAGCTCACAGTCACAGCAGAGGGGGCTTCAGAGGCTTCATCTCAGAACAGGGATGCTCAAGGTTACAGTGGTACCTTCCATCTGGCCCAGGAAAACATCACCCTGAGCATCAACCACACCGTCCTCCTCCTCCTGGGATGTGCACAGCATCCCTTGGCACCACCCCGATGTGGCACAGTGTCTGCTGCAGGCTTGGGGAGAGGCTGGTTGTCTTCTTTTTCCCTCCTTCCACCTTTCCTCTGGAAGGTGGTGACTGGAACTGGGCTGAAACAGGGCAAAATGGGGCATGAGCAAAGGCCTGTTAGTGCCAGCCTGCATTTTAACTCAAATCAGCTCCTCTGGCCTCATCACTGCAGCAGAAACCAGAGGTGTAAATTGGGACTTATTGCACCCAACTTTAGCATTTTTAGGGCTGCATTTAGTCTGAGAGCTGCCTCCAGAAATACCCCCAGAGAGTGACAATTCACCCAAGAAAGAGTCTGCAGAAATACTTCAGGACTAGACACCGATTTTTGAGCATCACATTTAAGTCTGTTGTATCTCTGCCTTAAAATCCTTCCCTGGGCAATTTTGGTGAAGTCACTTCACAGCCCCAGACCTCAGCATGTCTCACTGAGGCTGATATTTCTAACTTTTGAAAGAGATAATAACCATTCCTGAATATTAACCACTGTGCAGCAAGGACTCTGATAAAGACGATTACAGAAATAAACCACCAGTTGATAACCAAATGCAAAAAGAAAAAAAAAGAAGTTATTATTCCCCCAGCATTATCTCTGTGCTCTGCACTAGTACATTTTAAGGCAATCTCAGCTGAAAAGATGAAGACATAGCCATCCTTATAAACAAGGATATTTCATTCAATAGATAGAAAGCTCTAAAGGGTTCCAGCTTTGCTGAAGCACTGAGACACTGAGAATTGAAAGAGGTAGGGAGAATTAATTAGACTTCTGATATTATCCTGGTAAATAAAAGTAATAAGCAAAGCTCTGAAAAGGAAGACCTGATTCATATTCAAACATTTACAGAATAAACAGCTGCTGATTCTCCTATCTAGCCCAGTCCTTATCCTTTAAGGCTGCAGTAAGTGACCTCTTAATCCCAGGCAAAAGACTGCATGAGCATCTAGAATTGAAAAAGAAAGCATATTTCCTTCACTATTCCAATTTTCACTCAATTTCAGTATAAAGTTGTTTGTGTCTCTCTCTTTTTTTTTTTTGGTTCCTACAGCGATGTGCGTTTGATGATGAGATTTTGTGCATCTGAACACTTCTGCAGCCTTTTTTCCCCCCTCTCTAAATAGAAGTACTGCAGTCCTTCAGCAGGGTTATATCTCCATTGTACTGGCCATGCTCTTAAAGCACTTATAGCAATAATTTCTGGGCATGATGGACAGACTCAGCAATAACCTGATCCTGCAATGCACTGAATAAACACTTTAGCATTTAGTACATGGACACTAATGTGCTGGGAAGTAATTGCTTAGAGGTTCCCAGCTTCAATATAATAATGCAGGGATTGCATTTATACAGCATACAGCAATGGAAAAAGAATTATTATTGGCCAAACTTCCTCTCTCCCATTTTGATTAGCACAGTAGGAGAGAGAGAGAGAGATGAAGGTAAACCCGAGGTGATCCCAAGTTCCCAGATCCCCCAAGCACCAGGGGCTGTGTTTGGATGCAGCTGTCCTTAAGAAGTGGAGAAATTCCACTGACTTCAGCCCATTTACTCTGATTTTACACTCATGTTCCTGAGAGAAGGGCCTGGCCATTAATATCCTCCTTCACAACAGTAATGCTGAAACGAGTGAAAGATTAAAAAGCCAATGCTGGCTTGGCAAAAAAAAAAAAAGAAAAAAGAAAAAAGAAAAAAAAGAGTATCTTCTACAGTAAATACATAAACATGCAGGCAGCAATTCCCTGGGTGAGCTCAGCTTAAAAGCAGCTCAGTGGAGTTCTCAGAAGGAGAACAAACTGCGTAGAAGCACCAAAGTTTTGTATTTCCACTTATGCGGATAATTACTCTAGTCCTCAACAACATTTCTCTGCTTAAATAGCATTTATAAATTAAAGATGCCTAAACTTTAAATGAAAACTAATTTTGGTATTTTCTTAACTTGTTTTCCCTGGACACTTTGGGCTCATAAATGATTATTAAACAGTTTTGCTGTTTTTTTCCCTTTGCCTTTCCCCTTTCCTAAGCACAGCAAGTGACTCCTTAATGGCCCCCAGAGTGGGGCCACCTCTAGGATACAGGAATGCTTCTTGAAGACATTTTCTTTTTAAAATATTTGATTTTAGAGCTACCAAAAAAATATTCAGAGGGTCAAAATAAAATAAAAAGAACAGATTTCCCAATCTATTATTAATAACAATAAATGGGAGCTGGCGGATTTAAAAGCCAAGATGTAATGCATTTTCCTGGAGCAGTGAGCCTTTAAACAAGTTCCAGTTATTGAGACTGTGTAGTAAAAACTGGTAAAATGAAATATCTTTTCAGATAGGATAATAAAGACGGGGTGTATTAACATACCCTTCCAGGGAAACACAGCACAGAGGTGCTGTTGGCTGCTGTTCTTTATGGACTCTGTTGTGGAAGGCTGGCAGGTGACCTGAACAACTTCATCTTAACTCCCTGCTGCAGTCTGGGAACCTCTTGCTGGAAACAGGAGGAGAGCCATGGCCCTGCTCCTGGAAGGTCTCTCCAGGAGCCTTTTTCTCAAGTATATGTGGTGCCTTCCAGGTGGGATATTCCCTCTCTGTAGAGTTGGCTTGGAGCTGATGCTGCACACTGATATCATCATGGGGCTGCAGAGTGGGGAGCCAGTGACCCCCTGCTCAGAGAGGGATGGGGTGACACCTTTAGGAATAGCAGGAATGAGGTAGCAAGGGATACCTGAGCCAGGGATCCTGCCTGCCTCACCCTTCACGAAGCAGTGACACTGCTCCTGTGCTCTGCTCTAAAGCAGAAGCTCAACACAGCACTGTCTCTCCAGGGAAACTGAGGCAAAGGATCAGGGCACTGGGACATACCAAAGACTTGGACTCAAACTCTTGTTAATCCAAAAGCTTTCAGAAGGGCTAATGCAGCTGAGTGCTGAGGGAAGTTCTGCCAAGCCTGGCAAGGGACAACTGAAGGATAAAGGAGGATGGTGTGGAGTGAGGGGGGAAGATGCCAGTGGTGGGATGGGAAAGGGCTGGTGCCTGTGGTGGAGTGCAGCTGTCAGAGCAGCATGGCTTGTTTTGCACTTAATATCTCTGCCCTGTCATTCACTGAAATCCAAGCTCTCCATTTGCCCATGTCCCCCAGTATCTTGGCAATTTGCTGCTCTTGAGTTTGTTAGTTCAAACATCACTTATCTCCAAGAATATCTTTTATTTTCACTCCTGCAATGCCCCAGTAACTTCATTATTCTCACTCCAGCAAAGACTGCTGCAATCCATGTTCCTGCTGGCCTCAAAAATGCAGATTTGTTCTTTCAGGAAAGGGCAAGTAATCTCTTCTAGCTGAGGTGTTCACCTGAGAAGGACTCTCCCCCTCCTTTGTCTGTGTGAACCTGAGCTCACGAGGTAAAGGTAGGTACCAAACTTAAGCAGCTAAAGTTTGGCAAGAGGTACCCACCCACTATCCCTGTGGAAGTGAGATGCCTGACTCTTCCTTACATGTGCCTGCTTTGAGCATTTGTGAAAATCTCATTTGTGGTTGCACAGGGAGCCTTTGGGCTGGCTCTGAGAAAATGAAATCCATGCTTTTGACTTTAAAGACCTTTTTTTAAATAAATTTCCTCATATATTAAATTTATTATTATTATTATATTTTATTAAGATCCTGCTGCAAGCTTCTGGTGTGACTCTGCCTCCACCTCGGGCAGATGCAGCCCCACTGCACTTGGTGGTGCTCGAGGTAGAGGGTCAGCTCGGCTTCAGCCAGTTCTTCAGCTGCATCCAGGATGTGGAGTTTGCCACGAGCATCCTCCCTGTGCTGCCCGAGCTGCTCAGCTGCATGTTAAGAGCACAACAGCAACGATACATCTGTAACTGCTCGGGGAAAGAGCGTTTTAAAGGTAAAGAAAGAGATTTAAGGAAGGGGAAAAAAAATGAGCAGAGATAAGGCTGAGACAGTGTCAAAGAGATGGAATATACATCTCAGAGAAAATCTAAAAGCAGATCATTACCCAAAAAATACTGGCTGTAAGCAACAGTTTGCAGTGCAGAAGGAATATTTATCCAGCGAGGTTTTGATAGTCTTTCTGTCTGTTTCTGTTTGCTTCCACTGAGGAGTGATTTTATTCAGAGGATGGAAAGGGAGGTTTGGAGGTGGTGGTGGGGTGCTGGTGTCTAATCCTAATCCTGCCCTTGCCATGTGGTGCTCCCTGACTCATTAACCCCATCAAGCATCAGGGACTGGGGGCTGCCGTGCTGGGAGCTGCACACCCCCGGAGCAGAGAGTGCTTGAGCCAAAGGGTTTGTATACACATGGGAATTAATTTGGATAACCAAGGACCAACTGTTTGGGGTCAGACTCAAGGTCTCTTTGAGTATCTCCTCCCTAACAGTGGGTGCATTGAGCAGGGTATTTACAGAGTGCTCCCTCCCCTGCTGCAACCCTCCAGCTCAGGGGCCTCTTTGACCCAGAAAAGGTATTTTGTGTTAAAAAGCAAGAGTTAGGCTGCGAATTTGAATTCTGTGGCATCTTTTCTTTTGCAGTTGGCATGCCTTATTCCTGTTTAGTTTAGCTCACTTTCAAGCAGATTAAACTAAACTGGTACACAGCACTCTTATTATAGAATAAGTGCTCACAGAGAGAGCTATTCAGGAATAATTATTCTGATTTAAACATTTCTGAATAATTCTATGCAAAAGCAAGTTCTGAACAGAGAGACAGCAGGTTGATGTGGTATACAGATGGGGGAGCACAAGGAGCTGTAATACAGTGTATGAGTATTTGTGCTGCAGTCCCTCTTCTAAATGTGAACACATCCGGTCAGGAACAGAAACCCTCCAGGTGATCAATATATCCAGTGAAAACTTAGATGATCACGGTGAATTCTGACCATTCAGTATGCCCAGCTAACTCCTCCTGAATGAGACACAGAGCAGAGCTTACTCTCCCAAATAATTTAGCAAATAGGTCTGTATAATAAACACAATCCCGAAAATCACCATCTGCTTATGGACAATTTGCAAACAGAAAGAAGTAGCAGCATTCTTTTAATAAGGGATTTGCTATGAATTATTCACACAGCTCTAATTAACATTAGGACTCCTAATTTTTCCAGGCAGCCTTAATATAAGGATACTTTATGATTCTTCTGTATTTTTAACTCAAGACCCTCTGAGTCTTTCCAGACATTCAGGGAGAAAACCCCACCACCTTCCTTTGGAGGAGGCCATGTCATCATTTGGCAGGGGATGAAATGGAGACACAGGGAGTACTGTGGTGTTCTGCACCTTCCATTCATTCTTATCAACATGCACATCAGCCTCTGCCATTTTAATTTGCAATAATCTGGGCCCTGTTTTCACTCTGATGCAAAAGAACTCTGCAGGTGAGTGCAAGTGGTGATTTAGAGTATGCTCGAGTGTCACAGGGACACCAGATTTGTCCTTCATATCTCATTTGGTAGTGGATTGCTTGAGCTTTACAAGCAAAATGACCACTGTGATGTCTAAGGTCCAAATTTTTGAAGGTATCTTTATACTGGAGAACAAAGAATAGGTTCCTAAATTGTCATGAAAATGTAAGTCACTAATATAATTGGAAATAAATTTAAGGGAAAATAGAATTTTTCCAATTTTTATGGACACAAAACAAGTGTATCCACCTATGTCCTTTTTACCACTGCTTTACTGCCAACGTAGAAGTCTCAATTTGTGACAAATTCTCTCCTTTTGCAAATACTTTAGTAAAGCAGCAGTACCTTTTTAGTGACAGTATTCCCAACAATGAAAGATGCACATTTTTGGTCAGGAATTACACAGTGTGAGTTATGAGTCAGCATTACCCACTTATTATGGTAGGGGGATGGCTCTTAGATTGCTATTTGAGCAGAGTGGTTTACACCATAGCAAAAATCAAATGTGCAGAGCACATCGAGGTTAAAGACAGCCTTAATTCTGGCTTTATGGAAATTAAATGTTAGGGGTTTTCATTACAGACAAGTTGGGCTAAAAATGAATCCTCATTAACAGAATGCTGTGATATACGGTTACATCTTTCTTGTTGGCCAGAATGTACCGTCTCTGAATTTAGCTTAACAATTTCATATGGCATTTTCCTGCTGCCTCCTCCTCCTTCACAGTTCAAGAATAGGAATAGCTCTTACGGCTGAAGGACAGAAGTTGTTTTTCATTAAAGCATCATAGTTTAGGAAAAAAAACCCCAACCCAATTCATCTCCTCTCCCCGCATGTCATTAAACACACTCAGCATGCAGCATCTCAGATGCCTCGCAGGTGACATCCTCAGCCACCTTCAGACTCAAGTTTGCTGCTTCCCCCAGCTCTCAGACTCCTGGTTCCCAGCACTTCCATCCTGCCTCCTCATTTCCGAATCAAACACGTCTTTATTAACCCCTGACTTTCCAGGATAAATCCTGAGTTTTCCCCCGGGAAATAAAAGTCAAAGGCACGCCACACTTCGAGAAATATTTGCAGCTGGAAAAAAGGAAGGCACAGTCTTGGTTTTGCAGCTCAAGGAGAGGAGGTTAGAAAACTTTATAACCTGGGTGTGCACGAAGTCACGGTGTACCTGAGGTAAGAGTCTGGTGCCTGGCTTTGAGTGTTACAGACTTCTAATACACAGCTGCCTGACAAGGAAGTGGAGATGATGAGTTCTGTGAGATAGGATGGAGCCTGAAGGTTATGATTTGTAACTATCAAACACCTATCCAAGCAATACTTTATTTGGAAACAAATATTTTTTACCTCTTGGCAAATCTGGGGCTCTGTCCTCACTGGGGACCTTGAGCACAGTTGTGATGTAAACTAAATGAAGGAATGGTACTGATTAAGTAACAAAAGGCTTCACAGAAGAGGCAGGGTTTAAAAAACCAAAACAGTTCAGGCATAAGCCTTTTCCTCTGGGCTATCCAGTCAGAGTCACCAGGAGATTGCATTCCAGCCTTACCTGGGAATTGTAATTACATAGAACCACTGTCCTTCCCCCCAGACTTAGAAAAAGTAAGAGGACAGAATGTAGCTGTCAAGGACAGTAACTATTTCACACTGTCATCATCTTCAGGGATATTTGGTACCATGTATGAAATTTGGGCAAGGGACTGGATGTGTGGACACTGCTGCTTTTGCATCGTGCTGAGATTTTTAGCAGGTGAATGTGGAGAGCCCCCATTCCTCCTCTGTAAATCCGGAGTAATGCACACAGTGATTGTCACAAGGAAGGCAAGGCGTGAATTCAACATCTTAACTTCAGTGCCCATCAGTAATTCTAGCTGGGCAAGCCTTTATTGCTCACTCTGGGACCACAGAGCACAGGGCTCAAGTCAGTGCACACACCCAGATGCCTTTTATTGCACTGGAGTTGCTCTCACTACTTCCCCACTTTGCTGGGATATTCCAGCAGCCTGATGCTGTGAGAAGCTGGTGTCTCTGCTGCCATTCTGCCTCTCTCTGCAAGGACGTTCCAGCTGAGAGAAGCTGATGCTGTGAAGGGCTGTCTCCCTTTCCTTCCCCAGGACTGCCACCTGGATTGATGCTGATGAGTGGCCTGTCCAACACAGTGCCCGGTGAGCAAAGACTCCTCCAGCGCAGCATGTCTCCAGTCCTGCACTCAGATCCCATCATGACCTCACATCCCCCCTCCTCAGATGCTTCATGGCACGATGCAGTGACATGGTCCCAGCATTCCCACATCCCTGTGCCTGTCACTGTGATCTCTGTGCAAGTGAAGGAGAAGAAATCTCCCCTGGCTTCCCGTCCCCAGCTTCTCCGCTCGGTGCACGGCCAGCAGGTCCCGGCGGCCCCCGTGTTGCCTGGCTGAGTCTGTGTGAGCCTCTCCTCCTTGCTGAACTGCCGTGGTAAATCAGGATTAAACTACAGTCTCTGTTGCATCATAAAACCTTTAGATCTTTAGCACCAGTGGAGAGGCAATACCACTCTCAGCCTCATCAGGAATGGTTTCTTCTTACAGATGTTCACTGACCATAACTCCCCATAGCCTCTTCCCTCCCCTCCCTCGCTGCAGCCAGCGCTGTGCTCCGAGGACAAGTGATGCTAGAAGGAAGAGGTTTCTGGGTGTTTTTTTTTTCTTTTTAAATAAAATAGACAACAGTCCATAAATCTAGTCCTCCTGCCTGATCATTGTTTCCCTCCGTTTCCTTCTGGCATTGTCAGAAAGCGGCTCTTGGAACTACCTCTTAAAAGTGCATCGGCGAGAAGAAGGGAAATTGTTCTCGGTGACAACAATACCGTACACATATTTGTATATTTATTCTGAAGATCAAATTGATAACAACAGGTCCCTTCATGCTTGCTGATTTATCTGCTGAACAGGTACCTGAGCCGTATGCACCGCATGGCTATAACTGTCATGGCTGATACAGGGATAAGATGAATAACCTCTACAGATTTCAGGTACAAGTAGGAAAATGTAATCATAACTCACTTTAGAAGCAAGTGATACATATTTATACTTTGCCTATCACAGGCTAGCAAGCCTTTCCCTTTTATTTTGCATTCATGGACCTGTGATGCACATCAATCTTTTTTTCAGTTTGTTAATATTGTTGTCACTCAACTGAAATTTATCATCACATGACTTATGATTGGGAGACAGTTTCATCTGAGGAACATTCTCTTAATTTACCATATTCAAATTTCCTCTCCTGGCTTGACTCTGCAACACAAAGACCAATACTTTGCTTGGTTCTAGCCTATTCTACTTTCTCCCTCCCAAACTAGCAGCAGTAAATGTCATAACTATTTATAAACTGCACAGGAGTGGAAGTCAAAGTAGCAAAATAACATGGATATAAACTCCTAATCAGCCCCAGAGGCTTTAATGGATGGGCTTAAATGCTCATGGGCTGATTTCTCTTTGGACACCTGGCCTTGAAGGACCCTCTCTGGGTCACGATTTGCTTCCCCATGGCAGTCAGAAAAGCAGCTTTGCCTATTGCAATTTTTAAGGGCTTTTTAAGGGTTTTAAATGCCTTCTGCACTTCCAGTCTCACTAGGCTTCCTCTGGATTGCATGTCACGATCTCAGCAGCAGTAGGACAGGCATGGTGACTCTTCTCCATCACTGTGGCAGAGCTGGCAGGTCTGGGCTCTCTGTACCCTTCTGCTTTTGGGGATGAGGGTGACCCTGATCAGAGCCAGCTCTGCCAGGCAGGATGAAGCCAGCAGAAGGGCTGACCTGGCCACTGCAGAGAAGACTCCACTGTCAAACTTCACTGAAGGAAGGATTTCACTTTTCTTTCTTTCAATCTTTTTTTAGAGATCATAAATATTTATGAAGCGCCTGTCAGTCATTTTTAGGGTTTCTGACTGAGTGTGTCACAAGAGAAGGGCTTTTATGAGGATTTATAGTAAATTGCAGTAAATTGTATTCCTGTCAGGGAGCACAGAGGAGTTACACAATGTCAGGGGATGCAGGAATTCTCCCCAGTATGGCAGTGATGCTCTAGGGTGAAGCTGTCCCTGCCTGGGGGTCATCGAGAAGCCTGAGCACTTCTCAAGTGTCACTTCAGTCCTCAAACTTCAGCGAGGCATTGCTGGGATAAACTCCCTCTTCCTGGGCAGAAATCACAGCAAATCATCCTAATGTAGCAGGTGCATTGCTCTCCTGGATTTCTCCATAGCTAAACACTCCCTCTCCCCAAAACTGCCATGCACAACAACAGCAGGGATTATATCCAGCTCTAGGTATTACACACAACTCCAACTCTCCTGTAACTGCATCCTAACAGGAAAACAGTCCTGGATTCTCACACCAGCAGGATTTTGGAACTCTAAGGGATGTAAAAGTGGGCCTGAAACATCAATGCAACAGCAAGCATTGAAGAAACTCTCTTCCTACAATAAAGCAAATCATGACAAAGCCGGAGTATGTTCTAGGAGTAAATTATTGCAACTATCTGCTGTAAAGTGAGAGAAGGAGACAGAGACTGCCATAGAATCATTGAGTAATAGAATGGACTTTAAAGATCATCTCATTCCAACCCCACTGCTGTGGGCAGGGACACCTTCCTAGACCAGGTTGCTTCAAGTCCCATCCAAGCTGGTCTTGAAGACTTCCAGGGAAGGGGCAGGCACAGCTTCTCTGGGAATCTATAACCCTACACTTCACAAAGCCTTGCTGTGACATGCCTGTCACACAGAAGCAAAAAAAAAATTTAAAAAATTAAGTTCCAACAATAAATCCTCAAAAGCTACATCCAGTACAGTCCTTACACAGATCTATTTGCCCACTGAATTGTCACTTCCTGGAAAAAAAAAAAAGGCAGGATGGCAAGATAACTTGCCCTGGTGTTGTAACCAAAGACCCTCTCCTGAAAGCTACATCCCAATTGTCCCAAAAGATGAACTGCTCTTTCTCCCTGTCCCTCAGTGTCCCAGTCCCAGCGACTTTGAAACAAATAAAAAAGTACAACATTTTTTAAACCTGCCACAATTTCATCTGATTTTGCTGCTCATCATCAGTACCATGAAAGATTAATGGAAAAACTGATGGCCCCCCAACCCTGAGGTAAATCCTCCCTGGATCACAGCACATTAACCTGGAACAGTCCATTGCATTACCCTACTTGCTCCAGAGCCACACTATTATTCTTTGGCTGATTCCATCACTTTGTATTTTGCTCATTAAAGTAGGGGAAGAATGTCAAGATCACATTTTGCCCAACAAGAAAGAAGTGTGAAGATGGGAAGTGCTTTTGCATTAATTGAATCAAGGATGACAGTGCAAGCAGCTTTGAGCCCCATAAATCTAGACAGGCTCCTGTCAGATAAAGTATCAATGTGCTTTATCAAACTTTGTCCATAGATTTATAGAGTGCTCAGGCCACAGATCTGTAGTTCCTCAATGTAATCACTTCAGCATTTTCTAGCTATGCTACCAAGCTCCATGTGAAATAATGGAATTTATTGACAGAGAAGCAGGCACTGCAATTTTGCTGTTGTTTAGAAAAATTGCCCATCAATGAGGTGTCGGTGGAGAAAGACAAAAGATATTACAGTAAGATGACTGTCTCCTGACTCCTGCTGAATTGGTAGATGAGCCATTAGCTTCCATGGAGGCAAAGGGGTGGCCACTCTTCCAGAGAGCTGCTCTGGCTTGTACTTAAAAATTGTACAAGACAAAAAAAATCCCTGAATAAAATCAAACCCCAAACCTTAGACTTGTTCCAGTCTGCTGAATTACTTCAGTCACGGATTGCAAGTCAGAAGTCTGGGTTTTCTCAGTGTTGTTTTGGTTAAGCTATCACAATATTTAAACTTCTAATTATATAGATCTCTCTTTGCACAATTCCTGTTCACATTTCACTGTCTATTAAAATGTGTAACTACCACTGATCACATTAGGTAAATGTGTATCATTCTTCCTCTCAACATTAGAGGATACAGAGCATGTGAGTTCAGGAAAGACTGTTGAAATGAGGCTGAATATAATATCTTTTTTTGCACTGCTCTAAGTCCCCTGACTTCTCGTTTGGTTTCAGGAAGGAAACAGAGCAGTCTTGCCAAGAATTCTTAACAAAACAGGGTTTACATTTACTGCAGGGAGTGGGAATGCATGTTCATGTGGGCATCAATTTACAATGCACTGTGCTCTTGAAGCATCCTTTTTGGAGATGGCTGCAGGAGCTGGCACGTGGTCCAATGCTTTGGGAGCAGGACTTTGGGGTCTGGTTGTGCTGAAGGTGACTGTGCTATGGGACTGCCAGTGTTTCTCCAACTGCCTTCAAATCACCTTCATTTCAGCAATTAGCATGACCTCCCTCTGTACTGACTGTCCTCTAAGAGTGCTCAAACTGTCTCAAAAATCTTTCCTCAAAAATATTTCTTATTTTCCACCTGCCAACACCTGAAAATAGTTTGTGACTGAATGGTGGCTAGAGCTCAAAACAGGGGACAGAACCAAGAACACACCTATGCTGCAGCTAGAAAGCCCTGATCATGTCATCAGCACATAATGATGCAACTTGTCTCCCATTGGGTTCTATTAATCCTGCTTCCCCAGCATCCTTTGATGCCTATTACTGCTCTAATTGTTAGTGCAACCTGCTCAAGCAGGTCCATGGGCTACAGGCTCTGCTGCTCTATGAACACCTTGGGACTCCAGACGAGGCTCTTGCTCCTTTATTTCCAAAACTACAGAGTTGATGCACATGAACTGAAAGGCATCCCTGGCAAACAGACACATCTCAGTCCCCATTCTCCCATGAATTGACTGCAAGACAGTGTCACTTGCTCATTAACTTCATCCTGGTACCAAAGCACTTTGTGGCAGACACAGAGGTGGGAATGAGCTCTTTCTTCTGTGCTGCAGTAGCTCAGGCCCCAAATGAAATCAGGGCTCTGTCGCTCTAGGCAAGATATACCTGCTTAGAAATACTCCTGGCCTCAAGCACTCACTGTTTAAGCAAAGGAAGGAAAGGTGGAAGGGGAAACAGAAATCCTGAAGAATGAAGTGACTTGCCTCAGGCTACAGGGGAGGTCAGTGGCAGAGGCAGAGTCCAAGGAGCTTTCTAAATGCTATTCCTGCTAGCAGGGACCTTGACCTAAGAGATAATCAAGAACGAAGTATAAGCAGTCTCCAGCCTGCTTATACATCCAGGCCAGGATGAATTCCTTACTTTGATGTGACATTTTAAATTGCACAAAACTCCTGGCCTTCTCCCCATGCCTTGGTGACCCTTAGGGAACAGAGTGGGATGTGCAGTAAAGGGCAGCCCAAGCCATGGAGACAGGCTGAGAAATAAAATGCTGGGACAAAGCATTGTGGCTTCATGTCACCTGCAAAAACTCGAATTCCAGCCCAGCCACATGCAAGACATTCAGTCACAGACGATAAATAGCAACAAGGAGCATTGCATGACTCTGCCATGGAGTGGGACAGGTACATGACACAGGAAGGGCTAATTTCAGGTAGGTAACTCCTGTTGGAAGAGAATGTCTGGCTTGTAACATACCCCTTCAACATGGACATTTCCCAGTTGCGAGGCCACTGGGAGGCACACCCTTCAGTTCTTGTCCTGACACGGGAGGATGTCGTGCTTAAAAAGACATCGTGCAGCCAGGGGTGGGAGAGCTGCTCCTCATCTCACAAGGAAAGCCTGTTCTCACAAGATTTCCAGTCAAACTGAATATACCCACGGTTCAGAGAATGTACACACCATCAAACTCCATGTGTGTAAGGACAAGGCACATCCTACCTCCTGCCTGAAGCCGATTCAGAGGTGGTGTCCTCTTGTGACCCTGCTGGGCTGGGCTGCCATGCCCTAGTTCTGCCCTGAGGACATGGACAGACCTTCATCAGCAGTTAAATTAGAGTAATTAAAAACCAGCTATGGACCTTCTCAGGTGAGCTGTTGTAACTGGCTGTACAAGCACTCTCCGTCCTTGCACAGCGCTGGTGTAAAGCCCCACAGGCAACCACTTCCCTTCCAGGGAAGCATCCAGCTCGTAACACACTCAGTCAATGCCTTGTGATAGTCTGACTATAATTTCCAGAGTGCCCCTTTAAAATGACATTTTTGTCTCCTCTTAACACTGGTCAACTTGTTCTCCTGCTTCAGCACTCCCTGTAAACTCAAACCTCCCCCTGCCTGAGGAGTGCAGCCACGGTGCTGAGTCCTTTGGGCACCCAGCACAGCCCTGCAGGCACTGCAAGAGCCCTAGGCAGCCCTCACAATGACACTCTGAGTGACAGACAGAGGCTATTTGCCATTTGGACAGGCTACCTGTGCTTTCCCTGCTCCAATCATTCCTTGTTCCTGATCGGGCAGCAAGGGGAGCAAAGCGTGTGGTGCTCAGGCTTGAAAAAACCCTGGCAGCAAATGACTGGAAGTGCAGTTTAGTTATACTGTGCCTCGTTATTCCTGCTCAATGTGTGCTTGACCACTGGGAAAAGACACAGGTGAACCCCCTACAAGGAAATCCACCCATCCACTCTGATTTTTTTCAGTCAAATTGCATTTACTTCACCTCTCCTCCACCTGGTCATAGCGAAACAAAGACAACTTTCTACTTCTTCATCTCCCATGACCTTCCTGAGTGGCACTGTGTAACTTCAGTATGATTTTGCCTCTCCTTTTTCCCGTCTGCAAAGCCAGTGCTGGTGATGTTGGCATGTGTAACACCACACTGTGCAGCCCACAAATGAGATATAGTCAGGATGGTGTTCATCAAATGAAACGAGGAGATGCTGAGGAGAAGCATGGAGAGAAATACCACAGAACAAATTGACAGAGGTCTGACATGGCACTGAGATGTTGAGAGTTTGTTACCAGACAGGAGATTGCAATATGTTTCCAGACAGTGGTGTGTTAATGCTGCTCTCTCTTGTTTTCTGAGGTCTGTATTATCCTTGTCATATCTGCTCCCCCAAAAAGGTGGAAAAAATGTTTTCTGAGACACTGCTAGCCCAGGACAGCACAAAACCACAAAGGTGGCTGAGTATCAAAGGAGAAACTGTGCCACATATCTTTACTTGATTAAAGTCCCTTAAAATAGGGAATGGCCAACTCATGTCCTTTCATTAGCCCAACATTCACTAAACAAATAAATTAATGGGAGAAAGTTGTGCAGTAGGAGTTAATTTCTTGATTTAGCTACAGTGTTTAAGTGCTTCTCACACTTAATGGGTTTAAAATGCAGTATCCAAAATACATATTGCAAAGAGATATTACAGAACACGAGCAGTGCTTCCAGGCACAGGCACAAACGCACTCAAACACACAGTAGCTTCCTTCTGCTTCCTCATGACCCTGAATTAATTCTTATGTTAACCGTGCACTTTAGTCTAGGCTCTGAAAAGATTTGCTCCTAGCTGGCTGGGGCTTGTTACGTGCTTCCTAACCCTTCTCCACGCCTGGAATTACCATCTGGGTCTGTCCATCACTGTGCCCAGAGAATTGCAAATGTTCACAGCGCCTCTTGCCTGGCTCTGTTTCAGCACAAATTGGGGTTAAACATGATCTAAACAAAACAAGAATAGGGCAGAGGTCACCGGTTGTGATGGTGCAGGGAGGTTTGCGTTGGAAGACAGTTGATGCTGGAACACTGTTCAAAAGCTAAGGTCCCTTTCAACTTAATTTGTAGGTTTGTAACAGTAGAGATGAGTTGTTAATTCACCCTTGACAGCTTTATTCAACAATCGATGCATAGTCCTTGGAAATTAAATAATGAGGATCAGTGCTGTCTTGTATTTGTTTTTAAGGGTATGAAAGGACATCAGCCATCATTCACTAGAGAAGCAGAGTGATTCCTATCATGAGTAGAAACAACCTGATCCCCTGAGGGGGCAGGAAACCCCCAGAGCTCAGCTGGGATGTTCCTTGTCTAACAAAGAAAACTGGCAGTTCTGCAGGACTGTATGGGCTGAACTTTGCCAGAAAGAAGCTGTGCAAAACACTACAGTGATGATCAAATATGTAGTACTAACACCTTGGCAAGTGGAAAGCCCTGGGCCTCCTCTGATGGAGGTTCTAGATCAATATGGTATTGGTAGACTAGTATGTAAACTGGTATCCATGAAAGGAAAGTCAGGCAGAGTGCTCTGAGGTCTCCATGTGATCTGATCTCTGGCATGAAATAATCTTCCCTGAGCCTAACACAGCTCCTCTCACCCCCTTGTCTTGTGAACAGATGCTCCCATATTCCACTGACTCAGGGACAATTCCCCTCTCCTGTATTATGTAGTTCTGGGATAAGTTTTATCTTACCACCAATTAACCATTCAAATCTGGAGAATAAAAATAAAGTGAAATTTCATTTCTCTCTGTGAGGCTCTGCTTAGCCACTGCTATACATATCTCTGATCTTCTCAAGAGAAATAATAGGCTTATGTTATGTGTTTTAATGCCCATGACATCATGGCATTGATGGAATATCCACATATGACAGAGAAAAGGCTCAGGAGAAAGAAGAGTTTGTGAGGTGGGGAAGGAAGGCTGATAATCTCGAATGAAGAGTGGGAACAGAGGTGTAATTCAGAAGGGCAAGTTGCAAATTAGCTAATATTAAAAAAGGAAGGTTAATTAGTGAAAGTTAGGCTGATCCTTTCATGCTGTCACAAGTTGTTCTTAATGTCATACCATCTTCCACTGTGCACATCAAGTAGACCTGATCTGATCAATAGAGACACGTGGATTAAAGCAGAGCTATTTCCATTAAAAAAAAAAAAAAAAAAAAAGAAAGAAAGAAAAAAGGGGACATGACTATCAAGGGGATTGGATGGCTCAGGGGTCTGTTAATAGGATAGAGAGTTGTTCACCTTTCAAGGTCTCTGATCTGATTACAGACCAGGTCAATAGGGAGAATGAAAGCCATTGCTTTTAATGGCTGGGTAGTGATGGATGTGAAATGAATTGATGGTCTCAACCAGTCCAGAGCAGACTTCACAAAAAATACCTTAACCTGTCCTGCTTCTTTTTTTTTTTTTTTTAATAGAAATGTAGAAAGAAAAAACAAAGATTAAAACACCCAACTAGGGCATCTTTTAGTCCATTCCAATGTCTGTTCTGCAATTTTCCCCATCTCCAGCAAATCACCTCATCCCTTCACAGTCTCACTTCTCTTTATGTAAAAAAAAGATGACATTTGACTGCCTGTAATTAAAGCTGAACACCTTAATGTTGTCACCAGCATATGTCAGGCTTGGGTACCCCTTATGTCCCAAGGGAATCCATGTCTCCAGTGCCCCTCTGCCTTCAGAGATCACCTCTTTGCCTGGAGGTCAGGCAGCAGAACAATGTTTCTGCTTCAGAAAGCCTCAGTCCTCGAAGCCATCCATCAGTCACCTTTCTCAAGCACTAAATTCATTTAAGGGAGGGAAAAATAAAAAAGTAGAGCAAAGAAAGAACTAAATTTCATCATATGGGAAGATTGTGAGGGGGAGTCTGCCTCTGAAGTGCCTACAAGGGAATCTAATCAAGACATTTATTATAAACAGAGAAAATCGATCACAGAACATTTTTAACATTTAAAACATGTCTCTGTTTGGACAGCTGAGACATCCCATTACTGTGAGTGACACTCCCGGATCAAGGGTCTACACAATTTGAGAGAGCTGTAAATCATCCCCAGACCTCTGGGCACACAAACATTTACAGAATTGCTTTAAATTATTTGTAAATAAAGGGCCAAATTCAGCCCTGGGCAGAGAGTGTCTCTCTGCCTTTGGCTTCAATGGGAATGATGTTGCCTTACGCCGAGGCTGAGCTGAGCAGGGTTGGGGCCAGGTCCTGGTGTGGCGTTGGATAGTTTGAAGATGACACCTGCCTTGGACCCCTCACACACTGTCAGCAGAGCAGGAGCTGGTGGGGGCAGTGGGAGCTGTACAAATATGTGCCCAAAAGACACGTGTATGAATACAGGTAGGGGCAGTGAGGAGCTTTGGTGTGTTTTTAGACCCTTGTGAGACACTTATCTCGTCCAAAGCTTTCACGAACCGAATGCGAAGATAACAGAGCAGGGGATAATTTACAGGCTGATGAAGGAAGGTGAGTGTGAGGGTGTATAAGAGCTGGATTACACTGCCATGGGTGGCCTCTTCATTCACTGAATGCCAACCTACATACATGCTGGAAGCAGCTGGTGCCTCCCTTGCTCCTCAGTAGCTGGTTGACAGCTACTGACTAGGGTGACATGGTTTAAATGATCACAGTCATAAAAACACTCCCACAAAACAAACCACTAGGTCTTGAATGCTGCTGCTCTTATAGCACTTTCTCTGTGAGATCAGTGCCATTAACTGAGTTTCACAACTGGGGCATGTCAAGATGATGTGCCTTGAACAATATCATCCAGCAGGACCTATGGGGAGCAAACCCAGGTATCCTTAATGTTCTGCTGGCTGGGCCACCTTCCCTGGTGCTCTTTTGGAATAAAACAAAAAATTAATTAGGGTTATTTAACCTCTTTCTGCAGATGAAAGGGTCAGGATCTCAGGAGCTGCCTACTCAGCTCATACAGAAAAACCTGAGTCAATGGCAGTGGGCTCTGCAAGCACCTGCACCAAGAATTTTGGTCTTGGATGCCCAGGGAGAGAAAAAAAAAGCTACAGTTTGGTAAGGGCTGGAACCTGGGGCAAAGCCTGTATTTTCTGAAGTCAGAGTCTGTGGGACATCTAAACACACTGAAGGAGAGACAACAGTGAGGTTCCACAGCCCGGCCCTGCATCCTTGACCGTATCTTGATGTTTCAAATTGGAGATTTTAATAACAGGATGTTCTCATGTGAGCCAGGGTGGGATCAGTGGGGCTGCCTGTTCATGAGAGTGGTATTAGGGCAGGAGCCCTCCTGCCTGGCTCACTAGTGCTGGGGGAAGTTGGTCTCTCCAGCCTCGAGGAGTCTCAGAAAGTGAATGGGCTGCTGTTCCCTCTGCCTCTCCCATCCAGGTCTGTTAATCTCAACAGAAGCCATGCTAAGGAAAGCCCCATTACAAAGGATTTTAATAAAGGGCTGATTTGTAAACACATATGACCCTGGGCTCATTTGTAACATGAGGAATATGCACTCTCTCACCTGTCTGTTAAAGTTTAAAAGGGCCATTTGCTGTGATACATTACCCTAGGAAATCTCGATGGATTTTCCTAGAACATTTCCTACAGACTTTCTGTTGAAACTAAATGGAACTATCCATGTTAGATTACTTTATAAAACCTCCCTAGAATTTCCTGCCAATGCTTTATAGACAATGCCTGCAAGCAGAAAGGAGGAAAAAGGACCCTGTTCCCACTCTGCCTCCCTCTGAATCCCACCAAAGATGGAGGCAGTTTTCCCTTTGTGGGGAGCCCGTTGAGTTTCTCTGACTCAGAGACACCTCAGGAGATCTGTAAAGTGCATTTATTGATTTGTATTGGCACATTTGGAAAAGCAAACTCCAGAATGGATATTAAATAATGAAAATGTATGGGTTTTTTCCTTTTTTATTTTGTGTAAATATTAAAGGGACATATCCTAGTCCAAGTGACACCCCAAGCAATCCTATTGGACCTCCAGGAGGATGCATTGAGGAGATCAGAGAGTCTGCCCAGCTGTATTTACCTTCTGGTTGAAATCAATACAAAATATCAAATCTCTTACATTTTTTTCAAGCTCAAAGGCTAAAACCCACATGATAAACTAAACATGTGAACCTGGCACTGAAAAATCCAGAACTTGAAAGGTTGATAAATGGCCCCATCCCAGTGCCCAAAAGCCCTTCCCCACAATAAAAAAATAGCATAATATCCTAAGGTAAAAAGTCCAAATTGCACAAACTAGGAGCACTTCTGCTGGAGCCACTCTTGGAGCTCCCCTGGTCAGATACAACACCTCACAGGGATGGCAACCTGCTTCCAGCCCTGCCTCTTTCCAGGGATGAACCCTGGAGTTTCAGGGAGAAATTGCCCTTTTCTGAGTCTGTCCAGAAGCAAATGGCTCACCCTGCACTAAAGGCTGGGTTCCTCTGATTTGTGGTAAAGACCCATCTTAGTTATAAAGCTCCAGCTCAGAGTTCTTCTAACAATCAGAAAATACTGCAGTTATTTTTAACTTGTGCCTAGGGAAATGTTTGGGAGGGGGGAATAGAAAATAAATGCCTTTTAAAGAAATCCTCTTGTTGCAACAATGGTGAAATACAAACCTGGCTCAGTTCTGTCCAGGGAATCTGTGCCATGTGTTTCTTGCCTCAGGGGATGGGGTTGTCAATGCACAGCTTGAGGAGTTTGTTAGTATTAGTGCTGTACACATTTACACTGATAGAAAATCTTACTTGCCCTTGTGCAAGGAGACCTTATTGAATTTCCAAATGTGTGGGAAAGAGCCATTCCTGTAGGCTGCTGGTTTCAGCTCGGTGGAAGAATGGTGGTCAGAGACAGGTCAGTGTGCATGAACTAGCACAGCTCAGCTGAAGGCAGAAAAGGGATTCTGCTGCAAACAGGCATCTGACTTCATTGACAAAGCCAGCAAGCTGTCCTTCCTGCTCACACAATCTGAACAGAATGTGCTCAGGAGATGGTGAACTATGGACTACTGTAACCACTTCCCTTTAAGAACAGCAGCACACACCACGTTAGGTCTGTGCAATCCTCAGGATGGACCCACTGACACATCTTACAATCAGTGTAGGGGAAGGTCAGTGGGAGGTGATGCTTTTTTTGGCAGGGGATGTGAGAAAAGGCATGATAAGGCTTGGGGGAGACCTTTTCTCACTCTACAACTCCCTGACAGGAGGTTGTAGCCAGGTGGGTGTTGGGCTCTTTTGCCAGGTTACCAGCGATAGGACAAGAGAAAAAGGCCTCAAGCTGCACCAGGGGAGGTTCAGATTGGACATCAGGAAGAATTTCTTCACTGAAAGGGCTGTCAGGCATTGGAAGGGGCTGCCAAGGGAGGTGGGTGAGTCCCCATCCCTGGAGGTGTTCAATAAATGACTTGACGTGGCATTCAGTGCTGTGGTTTAGTCGATAAGGTGATGATGGACTTGATGATGTTGGAGGTACTTTCCAACCTAAATAATTCTATGATTCTGTGGTTCTATGATTTACAGTGGAGCCTCTAAACAGATGGTTGGCAAGAGGGTATAAATTGAGTTGGAGTGTTGATGAAGGGAAGTGGGATCATGTGGTGAAGCTGTCAGCATTATTAATTACCTATTACCAGATCAGAGGCACATTAGTGACCTGCACCACTTACCCAGTGCACTAAACCACGCAAAGGTTCTCATAACATAATAAGGTTAAAACAATAATGAAATGGTACAAGAACATGACACACCACAGCACAGTGGTGTTAGCTGGGCTCCCGGATCAGCATTTCAGCTGCATGACACGAGTTCCTGTGGAAGTGAGTCAGGCTGCACTGTGGAGATGGGAAGGGGAGTGGATACCGTGCAAATAATTGCTCACAAACATACCTAGCATTTTCCTTAGGTGATACTCTGGGTTATGTGAATAAAACTGGAGCTAATCAACCTCCTCTGAACGCTTCCATTAATTTGTGTGGCTGAACTCAAGCTGCAGAACTTGCTAAAGCAGGAGGTCATTAAAACAGGTAGGGAGCTCAGATAAAATGAGAGGGACTGGCCCTCAGCTGAACCTTGCTCACTACAGTGGCTTGAGAAGGTTTTTGTCTCTCTCTTTGTGCCCCTTGGTAAAGATTTGCTGAAAAGGTGATAGACAAAAGCAGGAATGTAGCCATTAATACCAAGTAACACAGCACAGGTTTGTGGCTGGAGGATGCAAGCCTGGCCATCAGCCCCACAGCCCCTCACAGCTATGCCACTGGGCTGCCTCTTTTCCCCTTAGGAAATACCACCTTCCCCTTCCTCTGTATCCCTTGGATGGAATTTTTCAAGCAACTGCCTAAGTGTTTTGTTATTCGCATTGGGATCCTGCCCAGAGACCCCTGACATCCCCCAGGAACCTGTTTTGTGGTGTGCTGCACATAGAAAAAAATCTCTTCTTCCTCTGAAGAGCTGATGGTCAGGGGAACATCACTGCAAAGATCTCCTTATGCTCCCAAATTGCCTCCCTGGTGCTGTCCTTACCTTGGAAGAGAAGGACCGTAGACTGGAAAGCCTCAGATCTCCTTGAAAGCAGCACAGGCTGCAATCCCTGACACATTAATGAACCTCTCTAATGAGGACTCCCAGAAACAGAAACACCCCCCTGCAGCCCCTCTCTTCCTGACACATGTGCACAGTCATAGGTGGCCAGGGGGGAAAGTATTTCTAAAAAGATCATTTATAACCCCAGACAGCTGGCACCAGCTACATATCAAAAGGCAGTTGGACTTAGTCAAAGATTATGATGCCATTGGAGGAAAAAGACTTTGTTTTTTAGAGTCTTAACCTTGTCTCAAGCCAAAATTAACAACAAAAAAAAAAGAGATTAAAAAAAAGAAAATCAATAAATCTTAAATTGTATTCAGCTGGGACAGATGGCAATGATATTAAATATTTTGGCATTTGGCCAAGTGCACTTTTAATGCAAAAATTGATGTCAGCGAAATAACCTTTTCTCCTTTTAAAAGCCCTCTGCAAGTTGATTATTATCCACTAAAAAAAAGAGAAAGAACAGACAAAAGAAAATGAAAAAGGAAATAAAGGCTATCTAGCTCAGAGATGCATTAACAGATCACTCTGAGTAACAACCCGGCAGAGTTTATGGCACCAAACACGAACCTTATTTAGGAAACGTTTGGTTGGGGTTGATAATGCTCAGCATCACCAGAGAGCAGCGCCGGCGGCTCCGCTGCCTGAGCCTGAGCTGCCTCCATCTCCTCCTGATTTAGTGTACAATTAAGACAATGTCTGTGAGATCTAAAGCAAGTACCTGCTTCCAGGGGGATACTCCTAGATCTCATTATTATCACGCCAGCATGATATCTCTCTCCAAATAAGCACCCAAGCCCTGCTGATAGTCGCCTGACAAAAGGCCCAATCCTGCCAAGTGCTCAGGATCCTCAGTTCCCATGGAATTCACTGGAGGATGAAGGTGCTTGTTGTATTGTGGAAAGTGTCCAAAGTCCAATGCTCAGAGCTCAGCATCCTTCAGGATCTTCTCCAAAGCACATTTCCATCCAGAATTAACAGCAAGCAATCTTTTTTTCCTTTTTTTTTTTCCTATGGGTGAATCAAATAAATGGACTGAGAGTTATTTCTCCCCTGAATATTTTTTATGCTTTTGAAAGATTCTGCTGGCAGACTGATTCCTCTGGAATATTTATTTAATTTACTTATTTTTTAAATTTATGCTGCATGTTCATTCACTATTCTCTAGGTACAACAGACAAGGAAAATATATACATATCTTTTTTGAAATACACCCTGTCACAGACGTAGCCAAAGAAGAACAGTGCTGAAAGGAAAGGCTGAGATATGAACACAGCAACACTGAGAACTTCTCATTGCGTGGCAAATGGGGTCAATATAAAAGATCTGCCATTATATATGGAGAAATAGAGGCTGCAACCTACCCAACACCTCTGAGCATTTGGAGCAGCATTAAGAGTTCAGTCAAGTGATTTCTAGTCTAAAGTGACATCTCTATGTCAAGCCCTTGTTTTTCCCCCATGTATTTGAGGCTGTGACCAGCTCTCTGAAACTTTCCTGTGGCCAGCCTTGGAATTACCAACCTTTTCCAGGGCTCTACTGCCAAATTGCTTTAGAAAACCAAGCTATCCTTTAATTTTGCATCTGTTACACAAGTTAGGTGCAAATCCAGCAGTTGCAGAAATATTGCTCTGTAGCATAACTAAGCCCATAGATGTTTAAAATCCACGCTTGTGCCAATCATTGATTCTCAGAAAAGAAAAAATAAGCAAGCGAGTCTGGATATCTAAATTCTCCTCCCTCATACAAAAAAGAACCCTCAAAACCAGCCTTCGAAACCTACTCCATTTAATTCACAAGTAAATTTTCCTTTTTTCCCCGATAAAATTAGCGATGCTCTTATCGATTTCTGTGTAGCTGGAAATGCATAGGTAGAGCTAAAAGAAGGGTAAATAAAACATGATGGACTCTCAGGGTTAGATAAAAGAAAGTGCTTATAAATGCAGAAGTCCATGAGCAGAACAGAAAGCGTGAAGGGTTCAGGCAAGAGGCCAGGAAGCCGATTGCATCCTCTGGGCTGCTATTTGTGCTAAAAATCTCCAGGAATTGACTGAGTGTGAGCTTTCTTAAGCAAGACCCTTTGCCAAGATTTTATGTGGTTAAAATCATCCCACATTGTTTATGTCACAGGATTTTCCATAAGCAGCATCCTTGCCTTGCCTTTGCAAACAGAGGAGCTGGTGCAGGTGCACACGGACGGTTTTAAGCAAATCAGTTGACACGGTGTAATGCTGTTGGTTTAAGCGATCTTTGATCAATAGCATTCATGGCAAAGGCAGAGTTTGTTTGTCCTTAATGCCAGAAGGTATTTTACCACTTCAGTGGTTTTAAAACTAGGGGACTGAGTCCAAGAAAATCAATATGAAAGGGAAGCTCTTCCAAGTTCGTTGTGGAACTTACGGAAGGTGGAAGGCAAAATGGTTGAAAGCTCAACAAGAGCTGGGACTCCTTGGATCCACTGCATGATTCCTTCTTCATGTGAAAGGGGACAGGTCACCTCTCTCTTCTCTTATCCTCACTTTTCCCACTTCCAAGCTGATTTAAGAAATTAAATCCACCACTGCAGTTGCATCAGGCTGATCATATCTAGGGCGAGATTCAATATCTGAAGTAGTTAGACACCACACATGTAGGGATTTGAAGATCTGAATCACTAATATACACCAAAAGCAACAACTACAGTGTGTAACAAATCCAGCCTTAAAACTATACAGATATTTAAATATGCATGTGTATGTATATATAAAAATGTAAAGTAGCTTCATCAAAGCTGACAGAAGGAGAGAGCTGACTGTAGCAGATAGTTCTCGTGGATCAATGTTGCCTTGACCTTCACGTGTCACGTTTTTGATGCTGATACATTTTTTGCAGAATCAGACAAGCTCCTACTTAGGCAAAGGAATTTACTGTATCTCGGTGACACAGACTGCACAGTGTTTAACCTTCAGCCCGAGTTTAAATGGGGTGAACGCACGTGTGTTCCTGTGCCGCTGGGCTAGGGATAATTTCTACCTCCCCAACGCGTCTCTGAGGTACAGGGCAGATCTTGCATGGAAAGGACTGCAGAGTCAGTACACAAAAAACAACACAAGACATAATGCAGAGGAATTTGGTAAATGAATGGTTGAAAACATGATGTTAGATTCATAATGAAATATATTCCAGTGTTCTTATATTGAATGAGAATGCCCAAAGCTGGAGTTTATTGGCTTGGTTGGTGTTGCAGGATATAAGAACACAGGACCATGCATCCAGCCCTCAAGAGACAAAGCTGAATGTGTCACTTCTCTGCTTTCCCTTGCCCACTGTTTCTAGTACATCAGAAGTCTCTTGTGACACAGAACCATATCAGTGCCACATGAAGATTGTGGCATTGATAAGAGTCCATTTTTGGGGCTCTAGTGGCTACTGCTGTGCAAATAATGACTAACACCATGAATAAAGCAAACTCAAGCAGAAAGCTGAAGTGGGGAGTGGTGTGATCCTGCATTTATGTCCTTACTCTGCTGCAGATCCACGGGGTGATGCTGTGCACTCAGCTTGTCCAGATGCCTCAGTTTCCACATCTGCCACAAGGAGATAACCACACCAACCAGTGGGCCTTAAACACTTGGAGATGTAAGTATTAGGAACGTCAAGATGTAAAATTTGTACAGTACACTGCAGTATTATTCACCACCTAGACATAATCAGCAAGAAGGATGACTCAGATATGGCTCTCATTGCTCCAGAGCAATAAAAAATACCTTCCACCATAAATTTTAAAAATTAGTTTCTGTCGGTTCTGAGTTACTGGAAAAGTAACTTTACTTGTTCTGTTCTTATAAATAAAATGTCATTGTATTATCACAAACAGCATGAAACATGATGTTCAGCAAGGGGGCTTTTTGTGTCCACAGACTTGGCTGTTAGGTCATACCACAATTCACCTGTGAATTGAACCACCTTCAATTAATTTCATCCTGCTAGTAACCAATTGCTATTAAATTCACCCATCAAAAGCATTTCCTTATGTAGAGCATCAAGTGTTTAATCTCAGACCTGAACAACAGCACCAGAAGGTTTTATTTATCAAATCAAGTCACACTGTGTAAGTGTCAAAAGAAAGATTTAAAAATAAGGTTTTAGGACTATCGGGAGAAATTGGAGCGTTCCAGGTACAAATAGAGAAACACAGTCTGTCTGTCACATTGCTGGCAGCAGAGAGAAATGCAATCTACAGCAACAGCACTGCTTTCTCTTTATTTTCACTTTGCTCAAAGGGCACTTTTCATCTGCAGTTCCCAGCCTGGTGGGTGGCAGCCGTGACACGGGCTCGGAAGTCAGACCCGAAACTAATCCGTGCCATCCCAGTTTCACCCTGCAGGGCCTAAGCTCACCTGAGAGGTGGCAGGTGACTCCACCTGGCCTGAAGCTTTTACATCTATTCAAGAGATAGTAATAGTAATAATAATGAAAAAAAAAAAAAAACAAACCAGCATTCCTACAGGGAAATCTGCATGTGCCAGGGCTGGGCTGCCACAACCTCTGGCATGTTATAGTGTGGCTGCACAGGAGGGACTGTCCCACAAGTCCAGTGACCTGAGGCATTACCCCAAAACTGGCATCCCATGGCATGGCAAGGGCTGATCCTTTGTGATCCTGGGCATGTAAATATGTTCATTTATTCCCTCTATTTTACCTATTTATTCTTTCCACTGGAAATAGGGGAGAGTTATATCCATGAAGGTTCACTCTAAGGTGCTGGGACTGATTTTCCAACCAGGTCAGATTTTAAATAAACCATTCCCCACCATGCCGTGCTCTGCTACAAATTTTTAGTCTAAAAAGCATTGTGTGGGGGAGTTTGCTGCCTTACAGCCCTGGGTCCCTCACCAGCTCTCCCCATTGCTCCACAGTGGAGGCTGTTGCAGGTTCAGTTCACTCCAAAGGCCAGAACGGTACATTTTGTCCTCAAAGTTGAGCGTGACTTTCAAGCTGCAGCTACTGTTTGGTTTGTAAGGACAGAAATAGGACTGTGGATATTAACTGCTAACAAATAATTGTCTGATACAATAAAGCAGATCATCACCTGCTCCCTCTGCAAACTTTCCTTTTTTTCTGGTGCCACTGAAAATAGTCTTTTCTCCCCTATTTCTGACAATGCAGCAGAGAAGACTAAAGATTTGCTGTCCTAGGGTGGATACCAGAATCCATTTACACCTTCTGTGGGGAACAGGGTGCTAGAGGCTGCAGATCAATTTGAATTAGCAGGTCCTTTAATTCTGAATTTCCAATTTATTTGCTGTTCAATCAGGGCAAGAACATAAGTGGAATGAAATAAAAATGGAGGTCTCTACTCAACAGTATTTGGTAGTAGATTACCTATGGCAATGTGCATAATTTTCAATTCCTTATCTGTCCTCCACAGACAGGTGACCCAGAGTTATTAGCACTGTTTATGTCATTAAGTGCTGGGCTGGGATTATGGTCCAAGTGACAGCACAACACTGCATGTGAAATTCAGATCTACGGAGCAGCTGCTAATCAAGTTCATTTGGGCTGATCTTCCATCTCTAGTTCTGGCTAATCTAGGATTTAATAACTCCAACTCCTTCACAGCTTAATCTGTGTATGCAGAGATCATCAAAAGGGAGCACAGGCTGTGAGAGAAGGGGAAACATCACCCTCAGACACACAGAACCAGGGTGTGACAGCACAGACCCTTTCACCACCACCATGGAAAATGTTTTTAGTGTCACAGAACTAAACCAAGGGGGGAAAAACCTGCAAACACACCTGAGTGGAGGGAAAATGCTCTCTCCAAGTGGAGCAGAGCAGCAAGACATGCCAGCATGTGCCATTCTGTGCATCTGGTTTATCAGTTGGAGGCCAGGCAAAAACAGGTAAATAGTGCTTATCAGCAGAGACTCATTAATGCCTTTTCCCTGCTGCCACAGATGCTCCCAGTGCTCGGGATTGTCCCCATGTCATGCAGGAGGCAAATATTTGCAGTGTGGGATGAGAGTGGTTTACTTTTCATCAGAGAGTGCTGTGGCAGTGGGGCTGCTCTCAGAAATGTCCCTGACTCCCTGTCTGGTCCTGCTCATCCCTGGGGACAAAGGAAAGGAAAGAGCCTTTCTAGTACTGAGTGAGGGACCTGCCTAAATACCTGCAGAGGGTCTAGGGTCAAGAGAGTGAGAAACATAACAGGGGACTCCTAGTTCCTACTTTAGACACCTGAATTGGTTCTTTTTCTGCTTTTACAACAAAGCACATCACCTTTGGTGAGGCCCTGGCACAGGTTGCCCCGAGGAGCAGTGGCTGCCCCATCCCTGGAAGTGTTCAAGGACAGCCTGGACGGGGCTTGGAGCAATCTGGGAGAGTGGAAGGTGTCCCTGCCCATGGCAGGGATTGGAACTGGATGGTTTTTAAGGTCCCTTCCAATCTACACCATTCTATGATTCTGTGATGTGGTGGATGGATAGCTCTGGTACAGGGGCCACAAAAAGCACTTTGAACAGCTCCAGGCACCACATCACTGATCACTCAGTGCTGGACCAGGTGCAGAGCCTGCACCACCATTCTGCCTTATCCATAACATCACTGCTTTCCTTGCATGGGATAACCAGTTCTGGTTTTATTAAAAATAAATCTCCCAATTAGCATTTATCTTCCCTCTATTTCATGCATAGATTAATTTAAAATAGAATAAACACAATACTACTGTTACTATAGTAATATAAAATACAACAGTAGAGCAATGATAGGCTTATTTGAGAAAAAAATATTCTGCATTTACTAATCAATGAAATGTCAACTAACATATGTTTCAAGAAATTCATGGATATTCTAGTTCAGGCCTATTGCTAATGGATGAACTTTGGTGTCCTCCACCCATGTTAGGAGGTCTCTGTTTCTTCAAGAAATCCGCCTGAACCCAATGAACTTATTCAAGATATAAAGTGCTTCTCAGAGCAACAATACCAGAATATTAACACCAAGCCTGCTACTTGGAACAGCAGGTGTTCCTAAAGGGAAATGCTTAATCAAAGATGTAATGAAAAGAAATGAGGTGCTGGAGCCTGACCCCTTGGTATGGAAAATTATTTGATTTGAATGCTGAGCAGTCTCAAAGCCAGCTGGGAACAGGAGCTGTGGAGTGCTGAGCTGAGGTCATGCTGGGACCTCTGAGGCAGGGGACACAGCCTGGTGTCCCCCAGCCCTGGGATGTGCAGCCTGGGGGTGCCCCTCCTGGGTTTGGTCCCTTCAGCACCGAGTGACACCAGGTACACATGTGGCTCTTCTCCTCTGTGCTGGTGTGGGAGCTCCAGTCCCCTCCAGCATGAGCCCTATCCTTGGTGAGGGATAACACCAAGGAGTGTGACCTGCATCCTGAGCAGGCTCTTGGCCTGCCCATGGAATAATCAGGCTCCTTTCACAGCTCTTGAGAGGCCACTGTGGATCCACACTGAGATCAGGACACAGCTGAGGAAAGAAGCTGAGGTTTTGGTTGTTGCTGTGCAGATATCAGCTCATTGCAGATGTGAGTGAAGTACTTGTGGCTCTCACAGATGGTTTCTTAGCAATATCAAAAGTCTTTGCCTCACTGGAGATACCTGCAGTTGTAGCTGTGCTCCAAGTGCTCTGGTCTTAACCAGTTGAAATGAGTCATCTACCACACTGCATACACAGAATCCTTCAGAGCTGAAATGGAAATGAAAATAAGTAACAAAAGCCTAATGTGTTATTTCCAAGCACAAGGACAAGGAGGGGTTTGCCTGTGCCTCTGCCCAGCAGTGAGAGTGAGAGCACCGAGCTGGGTGGTGACTGCAGCCACCCTATAGCTCAGTTATCCAACAGCAGTCTATTAAAAACAAACAAAACAAAAAACAGGATCAAACCCCAAAACCGAAACAACAAAAACAAACAAACGAACAAAAACCCCAAACCCACCTCAACTTCAAGCCTTTTGGAAGCACAGTCCTGGGCTTCCTCCCTTCCCCTGAGTGACTGCCCCATGCAAGAGAAGCAGAAATGCCGGTGCTGCCTGGGAAACCCGTCCCCAGGCTGGGAAGGGAGGCCTGTCATGGAGAAGAGCTTGCAAAGGCAGTGGTGCTCCTTTGAAAGCGAGGGGTCAAGGATGGGGGCTGCGAGTGCTCAGCTCCTGGTGGCCAAGCTGAGGGGCCGGGGAAGAGGGACAGGAGTGCACATGGCTGCTCCAAACTGAGCTGCTCCTCTCCCTCCCTGCCTGGGGGAGATGCTGTGCTGCTCCCTCAGCAGCACCTGAGGCGTTTTGGCAGAAGCTCCTCATCCCCAGGGCCACAAGGGTTTTGTGGGGGGAGGTGAGCCAGGCACAGATGTGCAGAGGGAATGGATATTGGCTAAATAAAGAGATGCTTGGCTGAAGATGGACACAACCGAGAGAGATTCCCTCCTCCCTTCCTTGTTGCTAAAGTTAAATAAATAAAACCCTGTTCTTGCCTGAGGCATGTTTCTGCTGGATGTGCAGCAGAAAACTTCTCAGTGATTCACTTAACAGTTGTGAGTATGATAATAGCAATAATAAAAAACCCAAACAAACAACACACCAGAAAACCACAGGGTTTTGCAAGACCTCATAGCTGAGTGCTCCAAATACCTGAAATGCCATCACACTTTCTTGCTTGGTTTATAGGGATGAGTGGGATGGAAAGAACTGGCTTATTTCATTTCTATTCTCTTACTTATTTGACATTGTTTTGATTAGAAAAGAGAAGCTATTGGCACTGGGTGTAATAGGTTTTATACCTCTCCTCAGTGTCAATATCAGATGCAGAATTCTCTTGCCTACCAGCACAAATTACTCTAACTCACTGAAAAGGAAAAAAAAAAAAGCCATTTTGGTAGAAATATTGCTCACTTGGAAGTTATTTTTTATGGATATTGAAAAAGTCTTCATCTATGCTGTAATCCTCCAACCTACAAAGACTTCCAGTAGGAAACAGCTAGAAAACAGCCAGTCTACAGTCAATGTGGTATATCTAGTTTCTCCCTGAAGAATCCAGATGTTCACATTTCTTAAAGAAGAAGTTGTAGCTCTAAGCATTATTGTTCCAAAAGAAGTCACAAAGTGTGACAGGGGAGTTTGCAGAGAGCCCTGGAATGGTGGCTACAGGCTGTGAGACCTGCTGCATTCATTTTGGGGGGTGATGCAGGTTATGAAGGTGAATGCCAAGGTCCCTACTCTCTGTCACCTCTCCAGTCCCACAGGATAGTGCTCTTACATTTTATGTTTGTTGAATCAGCCATGTGTGTCCCTGAAAGTGGTGGGGGACCTGGGAAGATGAGGAATTATTATACAGACTTGGCCATTAATGAGGAACCACATGCAATGCAGGACACTAAGTGGGAAAGTCCAAGATGTTGATCTCGATGACACCTTTTCCATTCCCATAAAGTAGTAGATGGCCTCAGGATGAACTCTGGCTGCATGATCAGAAATGTGGTCCACTGATCCCTGCTCTGAGCAGGGACAAATTTGATGTCACAGTGGACAAACTTTCAGAGGTTGCGGAACTGTCGGGGCTGCCAACACCACGTCTGTGGCACAAAGAGCCCAGGACAACACCCATGTCAGATCTGATCCATTTCAGCACTATCCTGACAGACAGATCTTCACACATCCATGGCACACACTGTTATTTATCTCCTCACACCCAGCAAACACCTTACCCCTTGCCCTGCATTCACCAGTTCTAACGGGCTGTGTTTCATCTACTCAGGTGCTCATTTTGAGCTTACCAGGGCTGCCATTTCCATCGCTGCATTGGAAACACCAGATCTGGCAGGATTCATTTGATTCTTCACAGAGGGTAAATGCTGACACCTTCCCAGCCCGGCCTTTGAGCGCTGCAGCTGCAGCAGCGAAGCCGATGAATGAATTCCGCGCCTTCGCCAGGGCGCGCGCTCATTTCCCAGCACGGTCTCTCTCCCCGAGTGTTGTTTTGAACACAACGAGCATCACTGCCTCTTTTGGGCTGTCAGTTTAAAATCTCACTCGGGTAGGTGCTCAAACACAGGTGACAAAAGGGAGCCCCTCTCTGAGCTGACACAGCACCGCGGCACCTCACAGAGCCGAAGGGCGCAGATCAGAGGCAATCAAAGCCCTGTGGCACTTCAAAGCACCCAGACCTACCAGTGATAGCAATGGGGAAGAGTCCTAAAAATAATGGTGTGGAAAGGGCCATGTTACCTTGTTATACTGTATGCTGGGAACAGAGTAGTTTTGAAAGCAATTTGCATAATTTAGATTCTCCACTCTCCAAATAGCAAATTAACAGTTCATTTTATGACTCTACCAATCAACACCTATAGCCCATTAAATTTAACAACAAACTTGCCTTATGAAGGAGGTTGCAGCTGAGTCTTTCAACAAGCCCTCCTTATCGCTTATTCTTCCCCCTGAAATTGTGTGTTTCTTTGTTTTGTAAACTCGCATTTCTATTTTCTCATTAGCAAGTGTCATGCTAAATTAATTCCAGGTGTTAATTCACACATTGGGTGCCTAATTCAAAACTCATCTCTGCTGGTGCCAATGGAGACTAACCTTACTGTGCCTTTGGTTCTCCAGAACAAATTCAGAGCAACTCTCTGCTGCTCTCAGGTACTGCAGGTCTCAGCTAAATCCACCCTGCGTTCTGCTGCTGCAGAAAAAAACCCAGAGCAGATCCACTAACCCCATTCTGTCCCCAGGTAGTGCAATGTAATTTGAGAGCAACTTCACAGAATGAAAGGAAAATAAAAATTTAAAAAACATGACTGGGTGTGTATGTTGAATATAACTGGAGGCAAAAATTGGCACGAGAACTGAAAATAGGCAAGAGCTTATTTAAAAGGTTCATTTTCAGCACCAGCTCTGAACGTGGGGCCATTTCAGCAAACAATGAACATGCTGCTAATTGAAGGGAATACCAAGGCTCGTGGCTTCATTTGCAAAGCCATTTAGAAGGGGTGATCAATATTTTATAAATACGTTAAGGTGGTAATAAAAGATGCATGATGTAGTGTGTAGGTAGGGAGCCCTCCTGAAAGGAAATGAAGAAATTATAGATAACCTTGACATGTCAAAGTTACACCGTTAAAATGGTTAAGGAGAAGAGGTTTTAAGATGTTTCAAGGCAGGAAAGTGATAAGGATTCTTTAAAGGAACAATGTCACTTTCTTTAGGCTTAAAATCTGGTTTGCCAGTAGGGAAATGTTTGTATCAGCTCTTAGACAGACACATTTCACCTGTGAACTTTTCACTGCACTCCCTATTTCATCCAGACACAACTAATAACTCGTGTGCTTCTTGCAAAAGCCATCCAGAAGTGTTTAGACAAAGTTCTGCTTAGCCCAAAGACTGGATGGAGTGACAGTAATGAGGTAACACAGTAGCACTTGTACTTACAGGCAGCACTGGAAATGCCTGTTTCCAGTGTTCTTCTCTCAAAATATGGAAAAAAGCATAATTTCTGTAGGTAGACTTACACCTGGGAACTACAAGGAAATTGGTGCAGTCTGGGCTCTGTGGCTTTCACATCTGAATTCTTGCCCCAAAATATTTCTGCTACAGTGAGCAATGTGGTTACAAAGCTGGGTTTGCTCTAAAGCCCTTTACAGCTGCAGCCTCCACCCTTAACCTTCAGACACTGGGAGGAAAGATATGGGATCACTTCCAAAAATTATAGGCCAAAAGGTCATATTGGAACTTATCTAAGAAGAGCTGCAGAATAAAGGCTGTGACAGCCCAGCCACCCTTGTGCAAAGGAGAAAATGGGAGAAGTGGATTTCGGGAGACAGCAGAGGTCTGGCTATCAGCTGGGAGCTGGAAAACATCTCCAGGTACTTGTGGGAGGCCTTTTACAGCCATGTGTAGATCTGCATGAATACACAGAGATATAAAGGCATGTTTGGACTGTGTCATGGCTGTGTTTGCTTGGGCAACACACCTGGAGAACAACAGGTGGAGGAGACAGGGGTGATAAAGGAGAAAGCAAATTTGGAGGTCACTAAACACAAACAGAGATGCTTTAATGCAGATTTCTCGTAGACAGAAGGTTGCAGGAGAAAGGTGACCTGCCTGACCTGTGCCTCTGTGCCTGGGGCTGACCAGCCAGCCCTGGGGCTCTCATTTTGGCTGTTCTTATGTCCTTACACTCCCAGTGTAACCTTTGAGGTTTGGGTCCTGCACTGCATTTTCCCAAAGGAAGAAGCTCAATTAATAAACGTGTCCTGTGGAAACTATGCAAAGCTATTCTTCCACTCCCAGAGTGTGGATGTGCCTGAGCACCAATTGAGCTCTAAAACAGCAAATGGGGATTAGGACCTGGAAGCACATTACAGTTTCCCTCAATTTTGGGTCTTTATGCCGAAGACTTCTGCAAACAACTTCAGCTTTTGTCCTTCTATCCTTTGAACACACATCTGTGCTTGACCCATATGTTTTTAAAAGAGGTGGTTTTCTTGCTGGGAGCCTTTGCTGCTCCAGGTATGCAGCCAAATCAGAGCCAAGTGGGGCTGAATTTTAGGGCTTGAGCAGCAGGAGAGCCACAGGATTTGTTGAATGTCATATATGTGTATGCACATCATACAAAGCACGAAGACATACTTCCACCTTGGTCTCATTAATGACCTCTCCCAGCCCATGGAAACACTGGAAGCTGGTGTCCTTGTCCTTTGGCCAGGCTTATTTCAAAGGAAATCAGGGATCCATGTAACACCCTCTTCACTTGGAGAAGCTAAATCCTGAATTGTAGCTCCTGCCCTCTCCCCCTTAAACCTATTATCCTTAAAGGAGATTAAATCTGGTGCAGTATCATTTACAGCCACCCAAAGCACCATGAGGAGGCAGCACCCCAGATGAGAACAGCTGCTCACAATGTCAGAACCTCAGTGGGGAAAAAATGGATTAAAAATGGATGAAAAGTGATACTTTTTTTTTTTTAAAAATATAATAAGATCTGACCATTCCCCAGTTTGTTTCAAAATTTTCTGCATCTTGCTTCCTTCACAAAGGAAGACCAAAAAAAATCCCCACTGAAGCATTTTCAGTATTTAATGACAAAAAAGTTGAACAAATGTTTCCTTCCTTTGAAAAAAATGAAAAAAGAAAAAAAAAAAATCAAACCCAGCTTTTTAACCTGCTCCAGCACAGACAGAAAAAACCCCTCCTCCTTATGCCAAACCATAGGCTCCTGCTCCATGAATAAAATGCTGTGAGCATTATAGAACAGATGATGCAAACAAGCACAATTAAGTAACTTGGTATCACACAGCAGGGGGCCGTGGTAAATACACACCAGACAATTTGTAACCGTGCTTATGTTTAAACATTTTATGGGTCTCTGAGCCCCCAGTTTTAATTTAAACAAATACATACTTCAGAGTATGTAGATAAATAAAAACAGAACGATAGCTCTCAGTCTGACAGGGCCCTAATGTGAGATACAGTCTGCACTAAATAAAAGAATTATTTATGTAGGTAAATAAAATATGGTTGGGTTCCCTCTCTGTGTGCTGACAACTCTTTCCATCACTTATTTTCTTATGATTTTTTTTATTTTTATTCTAAGGTAAACAATCCTGAAGGAAAAATAGGAGGAGGGACATTGATTATACATTGTAATTTTGGGACTAAACTGATTAACATCTCTAAAAATGAGAGATGTGTCCCAAGTATGTTTCCCATAGTTATTTTTCAGCATCCTTGAGGCAGTTATTTCTTTTCCTAAGCATAGGGAGGAAAGACCAAATCCCTGTTGCCACTCTGCATCTATTACTGGCAAATAGTGACTTTTTAAATGTTGCTGCTGTGTTGGGCACCTTTCCATCAAGGTGGATGGAATTATGCATTTTCCTCTTAGGATTTTTTATTAATTTTTTAAGCTCCTAAACCCATTGCTAGACTATTTCCCTCGGCACAATTAACCAACCTGGACCTGATCTGCCAGAATGAAATGGCAAAGTAAGAGACTCCTCCAGGACATGGGATAATGCTGACCAGGTATTAAATTCATGCAAAACACACACCAACCTGGAGATTAGAAATTGAGGCACTGAACCAGGAAAAGTGCTGAGGAGCAGAACAGGCACATCAAAGCCAACATCAAAACAAAACCCACAACAAAAAAAACCCACTGAGCCAGAATGAAAAAAGAATAAACCCAGAGGGAAAAAAAAAAAAGAAAAAAAAAATCCTCTAAAACTGTGCAAGACAGCTTTGGAATGTTTCAGAATTTGCCTGTCTATATATAAATCCATAATGGGAACACTCATGTCTGCAGTACATAAGCATTCCCTTCCCCATCAGACGAGGTTCCCACCATGCTGGATTTGGCATAAACACATATTTTACATGATCCTCATCCCCAAAAGCTTATTTAATTCCAGGGCCAAGTTTTCCCTTTGAGCAGGGCTTCCAGCAAAGGGTTGGGTTTGACTGTAGGTTTCCACACACTGCCAGAATCCCTCCCTTCTACAGGTCTGGTACAACCTGTGTTACCCAGGGCAGGGTGGCTGGGGCAGAACATCCCTCCAAGCTCATTTTGCATTGTAATTTCAGAATTTTTAGGAACATCCAAACAGTGATAAAACAGGTGAGAGACCCTTGGGCCTGTTGGGATGTTTGTTTTTTTAAAAAAGAAGCTTTGGCAACCCTTTCCTTTTCTCTTTTCATACCTTCCTACAGTGCTGACTGAATACTTTTGGGGTGTGCTGGAGCATTTGAGGAGGGGAGAGGTGGGAGTCAGAGCAGGGACTGGATTCTTTGGACTTTATTCCATCCATATCAAAAGCAAAGCCAAAAAAGTGAGCACATTTCTAATCACAGCATTGCAGAACTGTGTGTGTCAGAAAGAATATATATAGTTAGGACAACATTCAGGTTTTTGGGGATTTTTTTTTGGCATACTACTTCTACAAAGGAGTTTTCCTGGAGTCCAGATTCTACTGCAGCTAAAATCCCCAATTATAGTAAGAGGTGCTTGCAATACAGGTTATTTTGATGGACATAATACCCAAAACTAAGCTTTCTACCATCTGTTCGTCCCTAAAATTTGAAAGCAAAGAGAACATATTTCACCACTGCGTCAGTGAAAAGTAAGATAAATGCTATTTAAATGCATGTACAGCATATGTTCTTTCTTCTATGCCCCGTTCATCTGTAAGGTTTTACTCATTTCTCTGGAGACAAATCAGTAGGAAAAAAGAAAAAAAAGCCACCAACCTTCCCCCTTCAACCAATCCCTCCACAAAACCAAGTGTTCTGAACACAGGCAGGTTTGTGGAAGATGAGAGTGATATTCAAACTGCAAATGAGACTGGACTATACACATTATTTATTTATTTCTTCCCCTCTCCCATTCCCTTCAAGGTAGCTTCAATGACATGAGATGGAAGATTTGAGAGGGCTTGGCAATCACAAAAGGTGAATCTGTGATGTGGTGGAAGGGTTTGTGTTACTTATTTGAGTGGACAGTGGGAAATCTGTTTTCTTGCAGCTCCTTTGGCCTGTCCAGCAGTTTGTAGTCACAAAGTAGAAGGGAAATAACCACCACAAGTCACTGCAGAGTCATTGAGTCTCTCACTGCTGATGTCCCACAGCACTGCCAGCAAAGAGTAGGGCTTTGTAGGGTTACCTGGTGCCTGGGACACAAAACTGCCCTTGTCCCAGACAAAGCAGTTGGAGTTAAATACCTAAAAAGCACTTGAGGACGTTGGCTTTGCATCTACCTGGCACATCTTTCCCTCTCTGTGCACCCAGCAGTGGTTTGCATGCACTTGTAGAGCAAATCTTGCTGTCAGAGCCACTCTGTTGCAAAGACAGAGCCAGGGCACGACCCTTGAGTGATGGTTTGTTGACTGATCACGGGTATTTTCCCAGTTCTTTCCGCTCTCCACCTTGCAGCACCTGATTCAGCAGATGGGCCTGGTCTCAGCTCCACAAGGAGCCCTGGAGGAGGCACAACTCTTTGATGGCAAAGAACACAAGGGGAGAAGCTGCTGTGCAGTGTGTTGATAGGCTTGGCTTTGAGAAACTCCTCTCTTCAGGCTACAGAGCTGTGGGTTTGTTGAAGCATTGCCATCCCAAATCACTTGTCAGGTTTGAAAAGGTAGGTTGATGAGATGAAGGCATTTGGTGATTGCCTCTGTCAGGAAGCAGGAATCTTTGTGCTCTGCCCATTTTCCCTAAAACCTGCAGGTTTATAATCTATATGTGATGGCTTTGCCAGGAGTTTTAAGGCAGCCACCTCCTGGCTCCATGCACAGGCACAGAGATTTTTGCACATTATTTGGAGATGCTTCAGCAAATCTTCTTTGGTTCATAGAGGAATTATCTACTTTCAGTTCCTGGTGCTTTCTCATTCCCTGGGATGTTGATTGAGCCAGAGACACCACCACATCTGAAACCTGGTTACTACTGGGTCAGCCTCAGGGGTTGTACTCAGGAGGAGACTTGGAGCTCCAGCTGCCTGAGCACAGGCAGGTGTTCCTGTTATCCCAGTGAAACGCCCAGCACTCCTTGAGCTGGATCTTTCTTTCAGCTGTTGGCTCAAATTGACAAAAAATCTGCTTCTGTGCACCAGATCAGAATTCTGATAGTTTTAAAGGAGTGGGAGGAAGAGAATGCAGGGCAGAGAGGGGCTTGCAAGGAAGAACTTTTTTCTTTTTTTTTTTAAAAAAAGAATTTTTCGTAAAAGAAATCTAACATGATTATATATTTCTAGCTCCACTTCCCATCTGTTCACCTTCCAAAGTGACATTTAAGGAGCTGAGTTTACGATGCTGGAGGCATCAGCAGCACTGGATTGAGTGGATCAGATTCCAGGCTGACTCTAAAGCTACTCAAACCTTGCCTAAAGCTCAGCTCTTATTTATTTGTTTTCCTACAACAGAGGTGCCTTGATCTCTGGAAATGCTGGCATCTGCCCTTTTCTTGTTTGCATCCCTTTCTGCTGAGAGCATTATCTGCCTTTTTACAGCCTATGACTTGGTAGAAGCATCCAAGTGCCCCTGATACGCCTGAAAGCACTTGGGGTGAGGTGAAAGGTAACTCTGACACAGTGTCTGGAGTTCAGGACTCACACATCAACCTGGTGAGTGAGTTTTGGGGCTGCTCTTCTCTCCAGGACACACACAGGTGTGGTCCAGCATAATATTTACAGTTGATGACTAGAAAAAGGCTTATTTGGAGACATGCCTGGACTCCTGCACCCTCCAAAACATTGGTGTCTGATGCCAAATGGGAAACAGGGACATTCAGCTGCTCCGTGGTCCAAGCAGGAAAGGCTGAGCTGCAGCTGATACAACCAAGGTGAAGTTTTCTCAAACAGCAAAACCAACTGCAAGCACTGATGGTAACTGTCCTTTGCACACAGAAAGGTCCACCTCAGATTTAAACTAAGGGTTGAAAAGCAATGGGTGTCTCAGGAAGCCAGAAAACTCACAGGCAATGTAAAGTGTGGTAACAGGAAACATGCCTGGATAAAGTGATGCTCAGCACAGGAGGAGAGGGAGGAACAGCCACGTGGGGACATTGGCAGACAGAGGAGGAACATCTTTGCACTTATAAAGGATGAGGGCTAAGGGACACAAAGTTCTTCTTCCTCAGACAGTGACATAACCTGACATCAAAGGAGAGGATTTAGCCAGGAGGTCCATTGGGACATTCAGTGCTACCTTTGCCATCTCCCTTTCCTCTTCAGTAAAACAGGAGGCTCGTTCTGCAGAGCCTTTGGAAAGCACTGGTGGCTGCAGGTACAGAGCTCTCCATTGGAACCTGAGCTCTGAGCTTCCCTCTGTGAGTATCCTCATCCTACAGTTCCCTCTACAAAGGTTTGGGTTTATTGACTAATGGCACAATTAGGGAAAAAAGGAGGGGGCCGCCCACACTGCTTCTGTCTCTCTGTTCTTCTGTCTCCCACAGAGGCAGAGTTTTGGCAATATTTATAGGCCTGTAATTTCCTGGAAGTTTATATAGCATGAAAGTAGAAGAAGTGATAAAATATGCAGTTTAATTACAAAAAAACCCAGGTACTAATCTCACTAATGTGCTAGATTAAAACTGGAAATGTGTGAGGCTTCAAGGTGGTTACACGGATTTAAAGCAAATTTCACCTCCAAGTGACTCTATCCAAACTCATATTTTATGGTATCCTGGACCTCACAATTGACTTTTATTTGTTTTATTTTTATGAATGATATTCAAAGTATAATATTGTCACAAGGGATTCTCTTCCTCTGTGGATTCTTTCATGATGCAGGATTTCTACTAACTCCTCTCAGAATTCTTTGGTCACACTAGGCTGCTTTAGTGGCTGCAAGCTCTGCTGTGTCACACTGGGCTGTGTTAATCACTCAGGCTGGTGCTTACCCCTTGTGTGGAGGGCTAGTGCAAGGGCTCAACATGTTGAAAATCTGCTAAAATTCTGTTTTGAGGACTTGATACCAGCTGGAAGAGCCTGTGTTGCTCCTGTGAGTTACCAGTGACCCACATCACCTGCATCTCCCCACACCCTGGGGTTTTTTCCCCCCATTTAAAGTAATTTGTGCAAGGCATGCTCCTTCTAGGTTTGTACAACGCCTGCCAATGGTCTTTAAGCCCTATTTCCTAGAAAGAATTAATAGAATCATCTATACACAAGCAGTGTCTGATGGGGCTCTAATAAAAGGAGTGGCCACAAGAGTTAACTCCAGTCCCAGAAGATACTCAGTCTGGTTCAATATCAGGAACTCCAAACTGGAACTTCAGTGGACTGGCTATACCAAACTGCAATTTTGCTAGAATAATGGTTAAAAAGTTCTTCTGGAGTAAACAGGACTGTGTTTGAGCAGTAAGTGTACTACAGATCTGCTGTTTAGTTTCTTTGGGAATCACCTGGTTGATCCTTCTCTGTTCACGGCGACCTCTTTGTAGCTCCAATGCAATTATTTCACAGAGTCTGGGATGGACAGCAGCCTCCAGGACAATCTCAGAATAACTCTGTGAATTAAGGTGGCCAAAGTCCTCCAAACAGCCCCTGGCTCAAGGGAGAGGGGCAAATGTCCCCTGGCCACACACTCATGGGCCAGCACACAGCACAGAATCATTTAGGTTGGAAAAGACCACAAACTGAGTACAACTGGGCTTGGCTGAGCCTCCAAGGGCAAAACCTGTTTTCCCATGGCCAGAAGGGAACATGTTAAGGAACCCACACAACAGCTGTGGACCCAGAACTCTCCACTGGGAAGTGAAGGGCACCAGCTTGATGTCCTGTTACAGGAAGGAGGACCACTTACGCTCAGAAAGAAAAGCAGATATCTGACTAATTCCCTAAAAACTCCCCAAATCTATAAACCTCAAACTCCAGCAGAGCTCTCAGACCCACAAACCCCTCCATCTGCAACACACTTTGTGCACCCACAGCCAGGACACGCTGAGCTGTCAGGAGAATTGACTTTGGGACCTGAAAGTCCTCCACAGACCACTCACATTCACTGTACACCAGTTATATTTAATGCTAGGAAGGGAAAATAATCTAAACATCATTTTGCAAATGTTAAGCTATTAAACTAGCAAATGATTTGAGACAAGAGCAACTACACGGGGTCAGCTTCTCTTTCAAACACTCCTCGGGTACATTATGTGTAGAATGCTTCATGCAAATACCATGGCCTTGAGGTTTTTCCTTGTGGCTTTGTTCATTCTCTCATTTCTGCAAGGAGGCAGGAAGAATAAATAGATGTTTTTATCACCACTTTTTTGCTTTCAGAAAGTTCACATATTGCATTTTTGACATTATGTAAATTAAAAATCACCATGGCATTACCTGAAATAAACTATTATATCACTCCTTTCACGCTGCTCTAGTTAAGATACTGTCAGCACTTCCATTACTAGCCCTTATTTCAAGGAGTTTCAGACTTAGTTGGTAGAAAGGTTGGGGATTTTATTTATTTATTTTAAATGCAAATTCCTAACAAATTCCCAGCCTGGGGAAGAATTTCATTTCCTTCAGATTTGAGCAAAAACTGCTTGTCCATTTTATTGTTCAAATGCTGTGAGGATATTAACCCTCCAAAAGTTAGAACACTAAGAGGAAGCCTTATGATAGGTATTTCTTGAATGTTGAAAACTCAGCTGGGAAGTTTCCTGGGAGAGGTTTAGATCTCGGAGCAGGGCACACACTGCAGTGGAAAAGAGATCCATTTATAACAATTTATTTACACTAAATTAGACCAATGGAAATCTGACTGAAGCTCTGATCAGTGGGACAGATTGTCTTGTGTGTTGGCAATTCAGTTAGCTAGGAATTACCTGGTCTCTGGGCTTATCAACCCCTCAAGGCTGGACAGACTCATCACATCTACCCTGTACTTAGCCTAGGCAGAGATTTTGTCTAGAATTTTTAGATAGCAGAACCCTGAAGTTTCTGTTGCTTGGCCTACATAAGTATACACACACAAATTATTTAGCACAAGTCTTCAATAACATAATAAAACATCCCTCAGATTACAAATTCAGTTGTGCTTTGTGTGTGCTCCCTGTGTACATCCAATATAAAGGCAATGCTCTGTCTCAGGGTGCTGTTAAATGTGGGATCTTCACAGAAATGGCATTCAGGTCAGTGGGGTAGAGACAACAGCTCTGGATACCTGCACAGGGAACTTCCTTGTTCCCAGGGATAACAGCTGAATGTCCCAATGCAGAAATTCCCAGGGACCAGGTGTTCCCAAAGCCTCATTGCAGGCAGTGTGGAGATGGACCCAGCTGAGTCCTGGGTTTTAGCTCCAGGTTGATACCCCACTTCTCTGAGCAATTCCCTTCTCAATTCAGGTTCACACTGTGCCAGTCTCACCAAACCAGTGCAAAAACCATCCCAGACCTGGTGTTAGGGCACAGCTATGGATACCTGGAGGAACAAGTGGAGTCCTGACACACAAGTGTGTCACCAGTGCATTGAAACCAGTGTTTGTGTCCCTGCTCCTCCACACACATCTTTGGGCAGATATGTGGTTTCAGAAAGTTGTGCAGAAAGGAGAATAAATTTGGTCTCCATGTCAGGTAGGACAAGGAGTAATAGACTTAAATTACAGCCAGGGAGATTCTGACCAGACATTAAGATAAACTTTCTAATAGCAAGGGTAGTTAAACACCAGAAAAGAGAGCCCAGGGCAGGTGTGAAATCCCCACTTGGGGATGTTCTGAGTACAGATTAGAGAAATCCCTGACAGGAGTGACAATTTTGATGTTCCTTTGGGGCAGGGGATTATATCTTGATTTCCTTTCCAGCCCTGTTTCCTACAGTGCTTTGGAAATCCTTTAGAAATAAAAAAGGACACATATTTCGATGGCTCACCTCCTACCCTTCCTTCCTCTGTGTAATCATTCCATGTGGGACACCTTGCTCCAGCTCTCTCCTTGGGATCCCTGTGTAAATGCCAAGAGCTCTTCCAATCTGCCACCTCCCCACTGCTGTGCAACCCCCCCCTTGGCAAACAGCACAGGGGGCAGGGTGTAAAGGGTTATTCTCAGTTACATCTACCAGGTAAGAGGCTTCACCACCAGTGAGCACCAGGAGCCACAGAAAGCTTTTTTTTTTTTTTTTTTTTTTTAATTAATAAAGCCTTTAGCAGGTGAATCTGAGCCCCTTTCTGTTGGCTGCAGCCAACAGCTCTGCCAGGCTGCTGCTAATGCGTCTGCCTTCCCTGGCAGCGCAGGGATGAGAGTCCAATTTGTGAGCCACAGGAAGTTTCACGGGCAAAATGCAAACAGCCAATTTCAGGCTTTGTTTAGAAATATTTTCTGTGTTTCCTGCTGCTGCAAGAAACCAAGAAGGGGGAGAAGAAAACCCAAACAAGAATTCACTCAGCCTCTTCAGTGCCACTCATTTTCCCACCCCCAGTAAGGCAAAATGCAAGATGTAAAATTGGAGGGAGCCACGAGGTACAGAGGGAAAAGCTGCTGCTTTGCTCTGCTACCCTCTCCTCTTCCTCACTCCAAGGTCTTCATGCTCCTTTTTTCTTGCATGTCCTGTTTCACCTCCTGCATTATTCCAGCCCTGTCCTTCCCCAGCCACTAAGCTGCTCCCAAATTTAAATGTTGCAGGACCAGAGATTGCCTCACTCCCTATAGAATTCATACTCCTGGGTACGTCTTGCTGCCTCCTTAGTCTAACTAGAACAAACTTAGGCAATATACCCCCCTTTTTTTTTCCAGCCTTGGTTGGAATTACTAATTCAGTAACTGCTGAGACAGTCTTGGCTTGTAAAATTTCCCAAGGTAGATTCATGTGATCACATATTGCCTGGCTGAGAGCACACAGAGATGACCACAGAAGCAAATATCATGGAGAACCATATGTTTTAAGTTCATTTCAGCTGGGGCAACTCTTCAGCTTGTGCATCTCTGCCTGCCTTTGGTTCTGTAACTCACCTTTCTAACCCTCCAGAAAGCAAACAGCACTTTCTTCTCCCACTATCAAACACCATCTTCACACATATTCAAGTTACAACAGTCCCTACACCTTTGAGCTGCTTACACACAGATTTCACATTCAGTTTTCCATAGTCATCCTTCCTATTTTTTAATCATCCATAGCCATAATGTTGGCAAGTACAGGGACAGACAAAAGGGACTCAGGCTTTTTTTAAGTGTACGTATGTAGGCACATATATATTTTTCATTTTTGGATGTTTCCCTTAATCATATCTTGAATTAATGCAGGGCTTGTTCATTCGGAGCTCTCATTACCCTCTTAATTAACTGTGCACAGATGGAAAAAGTCGGAATTGCTTCACTCGAGTTGTTCTGCTAGTTTTAAAATGAGATGGCAGATGGAGGACAAGGCAGAAAGGGCTCAGCTCAGAGGTAGGAGACAAGTTTTCAAGCTGTCACAGAAACGTCAACAAACGCTCCATCTGTTTATGAGGTGTACCAGGCAGAGGCAGTTTTAAGTGCCATCCACAGACATGAGTTCAAAGAATTCCAAACAATTAGCAGCAAAATGAAAGGTGTGGGTTTGGTGGGAGATTCACCAAGGACCCTGTCAATCCATATTGCTGACACTGGATTCCAGAGGAGCCAGCACGACACTTGGAGTGATGTTCTCAGCGTGGCAGCAGCCAGGATGAGCTCAGGACCCTCAGGGTGTGTGGTGACTTGCTCAGACTACATCCCTGGAGCTCTGCAGCAGCCTCAGAGAAAGGCCAGATGTTCCCAAAGGCACCAAGGAGAGTCAGTCTCTGGAAATTGATAAATAACCCTCAAAGAAGCATCTCTGAGCTTGTTCTCTATAAGCATGTGCCTACAGGAAGAAGGATCCTTAGCTGAGGACCCCAAATGGAGACACAGTCTTTGTGGGAAGAGTCTCCTCTGGTTTTAACTTTCCAGAACTTTTCTATAACTGAATGGGTCCCTGGGACAAATCAGTGTTTGCTTTTGGGAAGTACAGGCAGTCAAGTGTAGCTGAAACCACATACACAAGGTGATGCAATGAAGAAAGAATAAATTTCTACCTTCTCCTATCCTGGAACAGCCCTTCTTGAACTGCTCCAATGGGATATTAAATGGTTATCCTGTTGGAGATGACACCCACACACTGACCTCAATGTAGGAGGGCACAGCACTCACCAGCATTTTAGAGAAGCAACAGCAGAGTGTGAAATACCCAGGTCAGGGCTCTGTGGTGTCAGATATTTAAATTACCTGGGAAGCCTATGAGGAGCACATCTGCTTCCCAACAGAGGAGCCAACTTCTGTGAGGGCTGTACGTCTCTGTGGAGGCTTTGTGGGTTTAGCAGGCATGGTTATTGGAAACTGAATTGTACCCATGTGGCTTCCACGGAGTCAGTGCTGCTACAAGAAATACACATAAAGAGCAGTTCTGCACAGCATCCTGAGATATACTTGCTAATTCTTTTTCCAGTAACTTGAGCTTTTTTTTTTTTTTTGGGTAACACTGTATGTTACAATGACAGGAAGATCCAGGACCACAACCATATACTCTCACTTTAAAGCCGAAACCATGGATTTGAATTTTCCTCAGCTTCAGAGGTACTTGGATCTATAACAGGTCCAATACTTTCCATAGCTCTTTTTTATAATGAACAATTTCCAGACACGAACTAAAAAGTTATCCTCTGACAAGTGCTTACAAACAACACCCTCAGCAAAAGCTGCAATAGAAGGGTTTTTATTTCCTCTTGATATGGTGCATACATTTTTATTTATATGAAATTCCACCTGCTGTTTCCTAGTTCTCGAGCCCCCAACAGGGTTCCATACTATACAGTTAATTTTGTTTAGACATAGGAAATATTTAGTTATTTTAGACCCAATTGGAAGGAACATACATGAGCCATGAAGTACTGTCCATTCTGAGGGTGCACTGAGTATTATTTACCAGTTGAGAGAGAAAAACAGCAGACCAGGTCCTGCTCAGTGCTCTGTCAAAATTTGCTCTGCAGTTTTAGGCAATTACAGGTTTCCTGTGTGTGTGCACCTACAGCAGCATTTTGTTTCAGACCAAAAGTGTATTTTTGAATACCAAAACTGCCTCTTTATTACACTTCAGCTCACTTGGTGAAGTAGGCTTGGTGCTCATGAACTGAACTGCTTTTGATTGAAGCACACTCCTAATGCACTAATGAACAGTCAGAATTTGGGATCAGACCAGAGGCAGCTTAAAATATTTCCCTTTAAATGATTATAGCATGGACACTGGTCCTTTGAAATGGCTGTTTTGCTCTCCACAGGTGCCACACTGCTTGCCAAGCACAGACACTGCCTCTCCTCTGCATTATTCAGCCCTTCCTTCTGAGACTGACAGGATATTGTTTGTAAGTAGCTTTGTGATGGAAGGGAATATTTGAAGTGTGAAATGATACAGGATAGGTGGGATGCAGCTCTAGATTGCTGTGGAGAAGCTGGACAGCTGACAAGGCATCTTGTGTTACATGGCCTGGAGTGTGTTTTACCTGTTTCTTGGAGGTGGAAAAGGTAGAGTTAACTCTGTTTAAACTAGACCATTAAAGGCCTTTCAGCAGAGTGTGAAGATCCACATGCCCAAGGGGGAACCATCATCTCAGTTTTGCCTTCAGTGCTGTGCGTTCAGTCCCCTGAACACCATCAGCCCATCAAGTGGTGCTGGGACTGCAGAGCTAAAGGCTACTGGGAACAGGGGAACTGAACTATAACGTTTTGTCAAGAGTAGACCACCACAGGTGACACTGGGACACCACAGCTGCCCACAGTGCATCAGAGAGAAACCCAGAAATGTCCAAGAACCTGCCAGAAAAAGGATGTGAAAGTGATTTTCTTCAGCCTGCTGCCTAGGAAGCTTAAAAGGCAAAAAAGCCCCTAAACAAAACACACAAAGCTTTTTCTGTGGAGTGAAAAAAGGAGGAAGAAATAAAGGAGAAACTAGGATAACAGCAGAAGCTCATCTCTGTGCATGTTCTCAGTCTGACAGGAGAGTATACCCTTCCCAGGGGCTTCTTATCAGAGCCTCAGCTCCCTCAAGGTCACAGATCAGGGTAATTACACTCTGATAAGCACAGTCCTTGCTCATTTGCAGTTAGATACTGTGGTTCCTCATTTTCTGCTCTGAATACTGGGACAGCATCAACGCCCCACAGCACCTGCAATGCTGTACAGCTCCAAACGGGTTGCAATTCAGAAGGATGACATGGAATTCTGTCATGTATAGCTGAAAAGGCACTTTAGGAACTTCAGGTTCTAAATAGGGGCAGAAAATGCCAGTGTTGAGGAGTCTGATACTGTGCAAGGCTTCTTGTGGACTCATCAGGGAAAATACTGCAGATTATGGGAAAAATATCCTCTGTAATGTCCCCTCTGGTGTTGTCATGAAAGTCCTTAAGCACCCGCCATGGAAACACCAGCAATGACTGCAGAGGCAAAGGAGATGTTCCTCTCCTGGGAGCCCTTCAGTGAGCTGAGGGATTAATCAGTCCAGGATACTTCATCCTGGGCTGCTCATATTTTTAGCAGCTCCCCATGCAGCTTACAAATTGCTCCACAGAAGTGAATCCACAACAGCATGTTCTGGAGAGGCTGCTGCCTCCTCCACAAAGCCAGGATGGTCCCACATTAATCCTACAAGAAACAGCTCTCCTGCCTCTTGGAGCATTTGCAGACAGAGGTTGAGACAAAGGACAGGATCTCCTCCTTAACCATTACCCATCCTCCAATTCGGCAAATATTATCCCTCAGGAATCTCTGAGAAGCCCTAAGAAGCTGATCACTGCTCTCAGCCAGGCCCCACACTCCTTCTGCAGCCTGGCTGGGCAAGGAAGGCTCCCTGAGGCATTGCTGGGTCATGAATTTATTTAATGAGTGAGCAGAGAACAGTTTCAGTTTTAGAATATTTCCCCCACACATACCTTTACTTTTCTCTCCTTTCTAAAAGAGGTCCTTAAATCATCCCAATGAATAATAAGGATGCTCGCCAACCCAATTTGAGGCAATTTCCATTTCACTCCCAATATCGTCCTCAAACATACTTTTCCCTTTATCTGTGGAATGGCCTGTTCTGCTCAGCACCTTAAATAGAAAGTGCTATGCCAGCTAAATGCTGCCTTTCAACTCTTACAATAAATATCTGACAGTGAGGAAAATAAGAAAAGAGGCAGGCGGGGACTGATCTGCCTTGTCATGTGCTCGTGACTTGGCACCAAAAGCTTTGTCAGTCCATTAGCTGCTGTTAATTTCCTTGTTCTTCATGGCAAAGGTGGCCATAATTGGTGGAGCTGCTGGAAAAATCACATAAATGGGGTGATTCACACTCAGAACTGTCACTGTAATAAAATCCCATTTAGAAAATGTCCCCTTCACCCAAGGAAAAAAAGAAAGATTCAGAGCCTGCCCTCCCCATTTCCTCCTGTAGGATGTGTGACCCATCAGCATCAGACAGGAGCACAGATCTGTCCAACTGTGAAGGCTGGTCATAATTTCAAAGAGACATCAAGTCTGATGGCCTATAATCAGTTCAGACACAACAGCTTTTATTTTTTTTTTTTAGTGGTACTTTTCAGACTGGACAGAAGCCAAGAAACAGAGATATATATAAAATGAAAAAAAAAAATCTTGCCATTGCCAGTATCATTAACGTGTTTGTGCTTGAGGAAGTGATAGATGTGAAGAGAAATAAGCAGAGCTGACTTGGGCAGACATGGCACAGCAGGAGTGAGGTCACTTTATTCAGCAGTGCTCTCTCAGATTCAGATCTCAGAGACAGACTCTCAAACTCATCTTGTCACCTGTGACATGGAGAGAGCTGAGGGGACACCTTAACTGAAGGGTCAGACAGCCCTTTAGAACATATGGAAATCATATAAAGTTCTAAAAGTCTGAAAAGGAATCATTTGAATTTTCAGTACTGTCTAAGTTTCATACGGAAATCCTCCTAATTATTTACTTTTGGACAAATCTTTTGGAGTTACTCCCAGGAACACTTCCATACTTACAACCCAGAGGCTAAAAAAACCCCAAAACTGAAGTGGGATATCCATCCCTTCTGATCTACTCTGAATTCCGTGGCTGCTGAGCAAAAACATGTAGCTGGTTGGTAGCTTGTTAAATGTACACATTAACAACAAGACCTGTCACTCATTAATAAATTTCTAATAATCAAAAAGAACAAGGAACATGGGTATCTCCAAACATTTTCACTTTTAATTAAGTGAATTAAATAAGAGTCTTCAGCATGTCAGAAGGACTAATCCCAAGCTGACACCAAGCCTGGGGGTGGATGTACAGGTACATGCCCAGGTTCTGACCTCACATTTGCCCTGTTTTGCCCAGAAGCACAGTGCAGAAAGTATCAAAAATCAGGGCATGCTGGTGTGAGGTGTCTGAGCATGATCCTTTTCCTTCTTAAAAGGATAACAAGGAGGATTTGTGGTCAAGGGTTTGGTGTTTCCCTTTTGGACTGGGCTACTTAGGTAAGGCTTGTCATTGAAAGGGCTGGATTTAGAGTGTTTTGCAGCTGTGCTTCCTAAAATATTTACTCAGTGTCCACTGGAGCAGTTTGCAAAGCCATCAGCAATCACTCTAATCTTCCTGAGCAGCCTGAGTGAGCAGTGAAATGAAAGACTTCAGTAAAGTCTTCAAATAGCTGGTGAGATTAATCTTGTCAAGTATAAACACCTCTTGACTCCACAGTGGGTTGGGATGGGGAATATGAGCCTGGTCTCCTTTTTTGACAGGCCCACTACTGCCATTTTTCCCAGTTATCACAGAAGAAAAGAACCACAGTGCCTGGATGATATGGTAGGAAAACCTGTAATGTCAGGGAGAAACCCAACCTGCAGAGCTGTGATGTTGAGAGGCACAGTGTGTTTGTCAGTTCTCCACTCAAACAGGCAAGACTTCAGTGATCAAAACTCTCCTGGAAAACAGAGCATGCAGGGTGAGGTCTCTGTGATCTCCCAAGGGCTTCTACCTGCCCCCAAGCCAAGACCAAGACTAATTACCAACAGCATCAGGTCCAGAGAAACGAGTAACTTCCAGACTCAAGACCAGCAGGTCAATTCAGCAACGAAATTGAGCACAGAACCAGATCTCATTGACTCCGACAGAGCCAGAGCACACACAGAGCTGAGGAGGTGAAGAAGTGCTTTGCCACTCAGGAGTACTGTGATCAGGGGAATATCATCTGACCCAAACAACTCTATAAACCTGACCCTTGGGAGACTCCCTCCTCCCCTTGCAGCTTTGTAGGACATGGTAAATTAAGAAGTCAGAGTGACACCGAGGAATACAAAGCACTGCAGCAGCCCATGGCTCTCAGCATTGCCTACACCAGACAAATAAGTACCTCAACATCTCTCATAAGTAACATCCTGAATTGGGGCCTTAAGCACAGCCCTAACAGTTGGTGCCAAACTATTGTGATAACTGAAATGAGCCAAGGAAAGCGGGAATCTGGCTTGAAACCAAGCACAGGTTCTGAAGATTAAGATATTTTAGCTAACGAGGAGGTGTAGCAGAGAGAAGAATAGAAAGACACAGAAGCAGTAGAATAGGAAAAAAAGCAGTGGGATGGCAGCCTTCAGAGGGATTCACAACAGGACAAACCATGGTAGAGATATTGTGTTCTATTGTAAAGGGCCACAGCAGGACCAGGCAGCAGAGGGAAACTGTCCTTTGTAGCATCATTGACCTCCCTTCCATGAAACATCCTCCTTTGTGCCAAGGTGCCTCTGGCTGTAACACTGCAGTTCATTTGTGCATCCTTTGAAAATCATTATGTGTTTGTGATGACCTGAGTCAAATAAGAAGCTTCAAACTAAGAATAATCCCATTTCCCTCCAGGATGAGTTGACCTAATGAAACACAGTTAAGTGCCACGTCTCTGTCTCAGTAGTTTTGCAAATTTTGGGGGGTTTGGTTTTTTTTCTTTTAGTTATTCTAAATTATTTATCACTTTAGCACACCCTCCTCCTTTGCAAGAAGTAAGTATCATCACAAGCAATCTCCCTGCAGCGTCACTGATCGTCTGAACTGCTTTTGACTCCTCTTAACATCACACACAAAACCAATTCCCCAAATTCTCAGAAACTGAGCCATCTTATCCAAAGGTGTTTTTTCCTTTTGACAATCTTCAAAGATAAGATATAAACCCTGACTTTTATTCACATGGATGCCTTCCTTTCCCCCTCCCCCCCCCCCATTTTAAAAGCAAATTACTATTCAGGGCTACTAGAAAGTACCAGATCAAGAGGTGAGTGATGGATGATGCACTATAAAACCAGCACAGAACCTTTATTCCCCAACTCCCTTCCCCAGCCCAGCACAGTGTGCAATAATCCACAGAAGGTCTTTAGGCAGTCTGAGTTTTCTACCAGTTTTCACTGCCTTTTACAGTATTTCTGCATCAGAAGAGACAAGTGTGGCTTCAGGATCTAGGTAAGTAGAAGGAACATAATATTATGGAGTGATTGAAGTTGGAAGGACCTCTGTGGGTCAGCTGGCACCACCCCTGACTCAAAGCAAGGACAACTTCAAAGTTACATTAGGTAAGCTGATAGCAGTGATTATTTAGGACCCCTGTGGTCTGTCTGTATAAAGTCAGCTCAGGCTGGCTTGTTTTATCCTGCCCTTAGCCTTGCTCAAGTCAGACCACCTCTTCATCCCAGAGGGCTGCATCTTCTCTCTAAGCCGAGACACTCACTCCAAAAGAACACCATTTCCTAGAGGACTCCAAGTTTAGGCAACCATTTCAGAGCAGGAAAAAAATAAAAAAAGGCAACAAAGGAGGAAGACTCTCTCAGCCAAAGCCAGGAGGCAGAACCAGACTAGAACCAAGACTTCATACAACTCCTCCTAGTTTGTCACCAGCTGAGCACATATCCTTCTCTCCCAGGAACATCCAGCTCCGTAAAACACCAATATTCCATCAGAGAGAAGCTTTTCACTGACCAGGAAGCTTTCCAGACTCACAGAGATGATAATTGTGCTTTACTTGGCTGTAGTTTTTGGCCTCCACCAGCTCAGGGCTCACTAGAACCAGGCACTCCCAGGTGAGAAGGTCTGCAGACAACACAAGGCTCCCTTTAGTGCTGGCAGCACTTGGTGCCTCCCCCTTTATAGAAAAGAAGCTAATCTAATTAGCACCTGAAAACAGCAGAAATGAGGTCACTTGCTTCCTGTGTAAAGCTTAATTTTGTATAATTTATTTTTACATTTTCTAATTGAATGAATATTAATTAACTGGAGTTTAATGCAGAAGATGAAGACATTAAACTCTCATTAACAAACACTGAATCCTATTCATCCCCAAACACTTCACATCTGCAGCATTAAGTTATCAAAGAAAAAATCTGCTATGATTTATGTCGTTTTCCGGTGGAAAAAGGGAGGCAATGAATCTGCCTCATCAGCTCATTATCTGCAGGGTGACACATGGCTCTGCAAGCACCCAGGGGTGGCACGTGGGTTCCACTGAGCTACTGGCAGGAAAAAGCCATGTGCTTTTCTTGCATGTAGTGACATCAGTGGAGCTCCAAATGACCTGGAGCACAGAGAACCATGGAATTACAGAATGGTTTGGGTTGGAAGGGACCTTAAAGATCATATGGTTGCCACACCTTTCACTATCCCGGGTTGCTCCAAGCCCTGTCCAACCTGGCCTTGAACACTTCCAGGGATGGGGCAGCCACAGCTTCTCTGGGCAACCTGTGCCAGGGCCTCACCACCCTCCCAGGGAAGAATTTCTTCCTAATATCCAATCTAAACCTACTCTCTTTTAGTTTTAATCCATTGCCTCTCGTCCTGTCACTCCAGGCTCTTGTAAATAGTCCCTCTCCCTCTTTCTTGTCAGGTCCCTCCAGGTACTGAAAGGCCACAATTAGGTCACCCCAAAGCCTTCTCTTTTCCAGGCTGAACAATCCCAATTCTCTCAGCCTTTTTTCATAGAGCTGAAAAACAAACCTGGGCCATATATGGCATCACATGAAACTCATTGAAATGGGCATCAGAGAGGTGAACACAGCAGTGATTCAGAACTGGGGCAGGCATGGACTATCTTTGCCAAGAGTAATGAACTTCACTGGAGGACCTGAGAAAAATAAACTTTCCTGAGCTAGGCCCGGGTTATTTGAAACTGAGGCTTTATTTGAGGGCACTTGGTGTGTTCAGCTGGAGGAGAGGAGACTGAGGGGAGACCTCACTGCAGTTCCTCAAGAGTGGAAGAGGAGGGGCAGGCACTGATCTCTGCTCTGTGGGGACCAGGGACAGGACCCAGGGAATGGCTGGAGCTGTGTCAGGGCAGGTTTAGGTTGGATCTCAGGAAAAGGTTCTTCCCTCAGAGGGTGGTTGGCACTGAACAGGCTCCCCAGGGCAGTGGGCACAGCCCCAAGGCTGACAGAGCTCAAGGAGGATTTGGATGTTACTCTCAGGCACATGGTGTGACTCTTGGGGATGGTCCTGTGTAGGGCTAAGGGTTGTACTCAATGATGCTTGTGGGTCCCTTCCCATTCAGCATGTTCTGTGATTCTGTTAGTCCATAAATTATTAACAAATGTTATTCTTAACAAATGTTATTATTAACCATGTGCAGTGATTAGTGTCATCCCTTGGTGGATCACCCTTTCCTCAGGCATGGGGCTGTTTCTTCTCCATCATGAGAGAGATGATGAGGGGCAGTAATTCCAGAAGGTTCCCCCACCTGCTAAATCAGCTGCAGCTCTCAGAGGGATTATGGCCAGTGCAGGCAGAGTTACTGAAGAGAGAAACAAGGAATGAGCCCAGGCAGAGATTCCCACAGCTCTGTCGGCAATCACCCTGGTTTCCCGGGAAGGGAGATGTGTCAGATCCTTCACTGGTTCAATTTACTTTAACTATAAACACTGGGAAATGTCACCGTGCTCCAGAAAGTGGAGCAGAGCTGGAATGTACTAAAAGTGCCCCAAAAAGTTATTCAGTGATTTTAAAGTGTTTCTTTCTTGTCATGTCATTTATAATTTAATTAGTGGCAGGTTGTCATGCAATAACTATAATCTATAGATTTATGCACTGGAGAAAAATAGCGACCTCATTCTTAAAGCAGCTCCCCCTGAGCTTGCTGCTGGTGGAGTTGCCATCTGCTGATAGTTCCCTGGAATGTCACCTGTGCCTTTAAGTATATTTATATAAATGAAACAGTATATCTTCAACAGGTTTTTTTCCCCCTATGATTTATTTCAGCAGGTTTTACATTTCAATAGCATTTTCATTTTTCCAATAGAAATCTTTTGTGGAGGTGAAACCTGACGTTATATCTGCAAGTAGACGTTACACTAAAAGTGGCAACAATAATCAACTATAAATCATGAAAATAGCCTAGAGAATTGAGTCTGAGAACCAAAACAAGTGGTGACAGTGGAGACATTTAAGAGCTCAGAGAGAAAAACAACTGAGATGGTGAAGTCTGTTCCATATCAACAAGAATTCAATAAGCTGGTGGAGAGGCGAGGAAAGGAAATCTAGAAATCTGGTAAAAAACAAAGAAAGGCCAGCCCTGCCAACACACCTCAGTTGAAGCAGAAAATTGAGCTGTTGATAACAAATGGGAAACTGGCACACGAACAGTAACCTACTGAGACACCCAGGAACCTGAAAATGCAAAATTCCTCTGCTGCACTCCTTCGGGGAGGACAAAGTAGAGCAGTGATTTAACCAGACTCCAGTTTTACTGATGTATCTGCTGTCAACCCAAAGAACTGAGAAATACAAGCAGCACTAACTCATGTTGGGAGTGGTGGGGACAGAGCAGGCTCGTGGGAGGACCGAAGCCAAACAGATCCACAGCACCTTTTCCTTGGTGTGAACACACCAAGAAAGGCAAAGGGACTTTTAGACACACAGAACTACATTTTATTTAAACCCAGCCTGGAATTTTTTGGAGTAAGACAGGTTGGAAATGAGCTTCCTTAAGGTCAACTCACTGTCAGGAGCTTCTTCATCTGCAGCTTCCTCCACTCACACAGCTCCTTACACTGAGAAGAATCCTTGCAGCATTTGAGCCCTTCCACACATGGCAAGCCTTGTTGTCCTTATGGATAGTACAGTTTTCACATAAAAAGAATTAAGATTAGTATTAAACTCAGAAAAAGTTATCTCTCCATGTTCAAAACAAAACATTCTGACTAACTGTCATGAATAATTCTCAGATCATAGTGCAGCCTAAGGGGGGAATGCACAACCACATCAACTGAAAATATTTTGGCTGTGACACTTCATTGAAAGGGAACTAAAAAATGACACCAGAGGACCTCACCTTCCTCTGAATGTATTTATTTTCCTCTAAAAGGAGTTTCCTATGAAGCAGAATACCCAGTGCCTGCCCAGCTGCCCCTGCTCTGTCTGTGCTCAGTGCCGTGACATGGCACAAAGCATTGGTTCTCCCCCTTCTCACAGCAACACAATCTGCTTGGCTTTAATGAAATATGAATAGCCTAAAAAGAGCGTGTTAGCACTGGCAATATAATCCCTGCTCCTAAAAATCACATCAAAGTGACTGTGCACTTGGGCTTGCCATCTCCTGTCTCGATGCAAACACAGGCTATTGCTGCCGTGTGTCAGGAGTTTGCAGGACACCTCAAGGATGTTGCTGCTGAACTGAAAGGCAGCGAGGAAAATAAAATAAGGATGTTCTCTGCTGTAGTTTCACAAAGGCAATTGTATGATTCAAGGACTCACTGAAGGTCAGCTGCTGTGAAAAAGACCTGCTAGAAAAAGCCAACTGAAATCCCATAATTAAATGGACAATTTGCCACCTACAAAGCCACCAGTTTGCTCTGGATTTTGGTGATAAATGTGCAGGTTTATGATAAGAGATAGATGTTTGTAGTCTTCAGGAGACAGGAGATCCTCCTGGAGTCAGTAGCAGGTGGACTTATATTTCTGTAGATGGATGTGTGGTGTAGAGCACGGCCAGCAAAGGAGCCACTAAATCCCTCAGGACTGGTGAGCAGACAGGAAAGATGCAATAATAAGTTTGCTGTGTGCAGCCATCTGCTCTGGGGAAATAACAAGGATTGGAAGGTGTTTAACAAAGCCTGTGAAAGGAGAATTGAAGGGTCAGGAGGAGTCCCATGGCCAGGACAGAATCCTTGTCTTTCTCTATGGGATTAGGGAGGACAGCTGTAACACAGGAGGTGTGAATCCCCATTGCCTTCCCTGTTCCTCCCATCCAACCTTCCCTTTGCCTGGAGCAGCCCAGGTGGGTGAGGTGACATGGCAGGGGCTGGACCTGCACTACAGAAAGTGGTGGCCAGTATTTCTGCAGGAGGAAGGATATTTTTGCCATCCTGGGGGATGGAACTCTGTGAACTGGTCTCCACAGGCACAGGATGTGTCCAACAGAGGAGAAAGCCGCTGTACCTGTGGTAGTGATCACCCACCATGAGGACTGAAAACAGCCAGACTGAAGCATAGAGAGAGGAACCTGGCAGATGTGTCTGGGAGTGACCAGGGGATGAACACAAGGCAGTGATAACAAATTGATGGATGTGAGCAGATGACATGGTACCTGGTGTCAGTGCTGCACCAAAAGTGGAATTATTATAAAAGAAAGGATATTTTTTTATATGGGGAACATAATTCTGGGTGAATTTCTTTTTTCTTCCCTTTTTTTTTTTTTTTAAGACAAATTCCACATGTGATTCCTTTGAAAATAGAGCTTAATAAAACACTTTTGCAGTTGAGTCTTCAAAAGATAAAAAGCATTTCTGAAAATCAAAATTCAACTCAAGAGACAGAGCAAAATCCAGTTTCATGTTTTCACAGTACACTTTTCTTTTAGCAGAAGGAGGGGGAGTTTTGAAAAATTTTCAACCATCTCTGCCAATAAAATGGAATATTAAAAAAAAGGAATTAACAGCACATCTGTTAATCATGACACCTTGAATGTTTTCTTATCTCATTTTGGGTTTTTATGGTACATCTCTTTTCCTTTAAATTTTAACTGCTTTTCCTGCCTGGGTTGTAAACTCTTCACAGCAGGGACTGTTTTCTTATAATGCATTTGTCCAGCACCTCACATGTTGTGAACATAATGTGATGTGAATAATATATGGTACTCCTCTCCTGAGCAAAAGATAAAATTCAGAAGCAAAAACAGATGATGATGGCTCTGTGACAGTGAAACAAAATTCAAGACAAACCTCTCTGCAGCATGAGGTCTCCATTGTGGCTCATGAAAGTAAAAGCCAAATGGGCTCACTGTAACATAGATGATCTCTAAATCATTGCAGGCTAAGCAATTGCTGCACATAATGCTCTTAAAAAAAAACCAACAGAAACTCTTCTCCGTCTAAAAGTGTAGCACAAAGTTTTATTTGAGTTACCTCCTGCCAAGAATAGCAGAGAGCAGCCTGCACACAACATCTGCTCACAGAGACCGAGAGCAAAAACATCTGGAGCAGGAGCTCACACCTCTACCTGCCTTGCCTGGGATAATTCTCTGAAAAGGTGGAGGTGACATGGTTTTATAGCAATGGCTCAGTCCTTGGAAATAGTATTTCCTCTAAGGCACCACATTCTGAGGAAAACCTTTCAAGGAAAGCTTGTGGGTTGTCACTCACGCCCAGCTCCTTGTGCCTTTTCCATCTGTCTTAATGGTTGCTCTTGTGTGAAGTCTCCTCCACCATCAGCAACCAGTCTGGCTCCCAGAACCACTGTCATCATTTAAGAGAGCAAAGTACCTTCAAAAATCAGAAGATGCTGCTCCATCTTCCTCTGACTAGAAAGCTCCTGTTCCAGGTAAATCCCATCTTGCTGTCCAGTTTATTGCTCCATGTTTAAAGCAGAACACGGGGGAGACAGACTCAAAACTGTTGTGGATGACTTTGTTGCAAAAGGGACTGACAGCTGCAGACATGAGAGAACTTTTAACAAAAGATGGGGGAGGAAGCAGATTTCCTGATGCAGCATGGAGAGCTATCATTTAGCAAGGATAAATGACTCCAAGATACCTGAAATTTGTCCTGTTGTCTAATTCTGGAAGGAAACGGATGACAGCCATTCTAGAATCAGTGTTCGGAAATATACAACAAAAGGAAAAAGCTTTATTAACACTGGAAATGTACTCTTAGCTTGGATTTCCTTTTCAACACCCAGCTTGTTCATCTCACAGCTCAATGAACTGTTAACATCACATATTTCTTCTGTTCCAGCAGCAAGTCCAGTTACTTTGGTTTCTGCTAACTGCAGACAGATGAGATTCTGCCTTCCCAGGGAGATGGGGAGAGGGAGAGAGTGAGACAGAGCAGGAGGAAGGGATGAGACACGAAGTCTCAGTAGATAGCTGGCAGTGTTGATGAGCTACAAGTTGGACTTCGAGGCATTCCTGAGCTGAATGCTGCAGCTTTTCTGTTCTTTGCGCATCACATGTGAATCTTTCTGCACTCATGCGTTTTTAAACTAAGCCAATCCCTTAATATTCAACAAGGCTGGAGAGCATTGTATCAATAGCTAAATAGGGGAATATTGCTATGTTTTCCATATTCTGAACCAGACATATTCCCTTGTCCTTTAGTAGCCTAATCCAGCCTCCTTTCCAGATCAGGAAATATCCTTCTCCAGTTGTGTGTAATTACAACAGGCAACCACTTCCCATAATAAAAATGTCAAATTGCCCAAGTTAAAATTCTGTAAATAAACAAGAAGTTACAGCTGCAAATTACAGCTGTAAACAAAAAGTTCACAGTTTAGGTAAAGTTTTAAGTCAAGTAAACAAAAGATCTGAGGGCAGACACTGGTATTCTCTGTGTTCCCAAATAATTCTATTCTTTGCCACAGTATTCTTTGTTATATGTGTATTTGAGCAATGAGAACATGGAGAAATTAGACAACTTACCCATGTAGTCAGGTAGAGTATGAAGAGGAAGGCAGGTGTCCTGAAGGGTGACCTTTTGCCTCTTTCATATCCAACCCTTGTCTGGGCTGGTTCCAACAGCACCAGACCTGGGGGAAATCTATTTAGCTCTAGGAATGCCAATTGTGGATTCAGGCTCTGGCCTCATTTCTCAGGCAGAAAGAAAACCCAAAGAGCAGAAGAAGAGAAAAAGGAGCAAGACTCTGGGCTCCCTTCTTCTAACAATAATTTAGATTTTTTTTTTCAGTACAAACTTAAAAAACAGTTTGACAAGAAATGCTCGCTGGACACAAATGTGGGATAAATACAGAAGATTTGAGCTGACCTTCAAGGGGTCACAGGTGAAATCAGCCTCTGGCTCTAATCCTTTCTTCTAACCCTCCCTGATTTCCTGTCAAAACTTCTGTCTTTTGTGTCCTAATTTGGCAGTGTTATGTAAGTGAAAATACGAATGAACTTTTATTTTCAAGTGACAGCTTCAGTCGTGACCCACCGAACTTTCTTCTCATTGCCAGCACTGTCTGTCTTTTCCTTCCGCAGTCCAGTCCCATGGTTTTTATGTCACTAAGCTGGGAAAGAGCTGGCTAATCTTCTATTTTTGATCACTGAATTGAAAGGAAGTGTTGCTAACATCCAACCCCTCTGTTACAGTGACCTTTGACTGCAGTTCCGTGCAGGAGATGGAATTCAGCATCATGTGGGAATTGCAAAAGATAATATTTTTTTCTAAACATTAATTCCTCACACATTTCCCCCAGGAAGAGTGAAAAAAAGGAAGAGACACTTAGCATTCAGGAGTGAAAAAAGGTGAAATCTAATGAATTCTTTTCCCTCTCGAGGATTTAGAGAACAGTTCAACATTTCTGATTAAGGACGAGAGAAAGACGGCCATGTGCGATGCCACAGCCGTCCGTCCTGCCCTTCTAACACAGGAGCGTTCAACATGCTGGAGGATAATCAAGAGAATAACAACACTACCAGCAGGCAAGACTTTTGGACTTGTCATCTGACTTGGCTACATGCAGTTAGGTCTCAGTAAAGATGACTTGCTGAAAATCTAACTAACGTATCAAGGCTCATTGGGTTTCGCTAAGCTCCTACCTCTGTAATCACCATTTACCAAATTAGAATAGGGGGAAAATGAGCCACTTCATCTCTGTGTCATATAATGAACTTTTTTGTGTGTACCAGAGAGGGTGATTGCCGCTAGGTATAATTATTATAATAAAGATCAGTGCAAACTCAAGTTAAAAAGAAATTGGAGTTATTGAGGCCACCAGTGCGATTCAAATGGAACCGGTCCCCGTGTCGTGCACAGATGAATTCAATCCACTGATCTCAACCATTGTAACAGCCCATGAAAGCCAAAGCAATGGTCCTGCCCGGTGTTTGCTCATCTGTCTAATGTAATTCAGATTATTGATCCCATTTGATGTGAAATCCACTGATTTCACTCAATGTAATCAGATCAATTAATCCCATCTACTCCAGTCCAATCCATGAGCACAGTCTAGTACACCTGACAGTGATCAGCTGGCAGACAGAGACCAAGACAGGCATAAAGATAAATAATAAAAATCAATAGTTTCATGAATAACATCTACAGGGCTCTAGGTGTTTTGCAAACTACTGTAAAAAGCAAGGAGCTTGATGTTCAGCCCACATACATTTTGCAGATACATCAGAATCAGGAACGTTAGACTGATTTGTACCATATTTATGTTGGCTGGGGTGCCTCTTCCTAAGTTTTCAGGATATGGCTGGTTAGGGTAGCTCAGAATGGCCTTTGGGGTAAATTTTGAAAATATAATTTTTTATATGATCTATAAAGGAGTTTGAGATGAATGTATGAAAGGAAGTGTGTAAAGCTGGTGTTATCAAAGATTTCTTGCCCTTTAACACTGATAAACACCTTCCTCCTCAGCATTAATAGGAAATCTTCTATTTGAGAACAGAACATTTCACAGATGAAGAAACAACTATGCTTTTTAACAAACTTGAGGAGTTCTTCAGAACAGGTTGTGGGTTTTTTCCTAGTTGAGGAGAGGAAGAAAACCACAGTTAAAAAGATCTACCTCTTGTCTGTCCAGTGCTTCCTGGACAGGCAAGACTCTTCAACACTAGCACCATAAACAACCTAAAAAAAAAATCAGAGGAGATTTTTAAAGGTGGTAAGGTCAGGTTTGTGTACTTTTTGTGTTGCAAACTGACCTGGCCTAAGTTCCCAGCTCCACATACTCCTTAAAAAAAAAAAAAATCCTTCTATATAAAATAGGTTTTCCACATAAGAAAAACAAAACACAGAAGAGAACAGGAAAGTCATGGTATAAAACAGTCACAATTCCATTACAGGCCTGTCCTCTTGCCCCTTTCAGTGTGTCTTTCCTTTAACTCCATAATTAATAATATTATGTGTTAATAAAAGATCAAGGAAGTGGCAGCTGTACTCCAGCCTCTAATCCACTCAGAAGGTATTGATGCTGCTGCTCCTGGTATTCCATCTGCTTCTCTCATGTTTGTTCCATGCTGCATTGCTGGAGATATTTGAGGCCAACATCTAATATAACCTCTGCAAGACTGTGGGAAAAAAGAATCCTATCCCAGGATTGCTCATTTGGACACATGCATTGGGGTTCCCTGCAGGCAAAGAACAAATGAGAGACTCCCAAGGGATAAAAAATACAGTGAAGGCTGTGTAGTTCAAATTTCCTGTTACCTGTTTGGCTCCACTGAATAACTCTAAGCATGATAGAACTATTGCAGTTTTCTTTCAGATCCTGGGCTCAAAAAAAAACATTGTCCTTCAGTTCTTTCATGTGTCCTTCAGTCTTCTGTTTGCCCATGTGGACAAGCAGCCTTTTTGCTCATGTTTTTTTAATTATGTTTTATAATAAGGTCAAGGAATTATGTATTCTGGCCTTGATAGGAAGAGTGTCTCAGCCTCATTGTTGTAAATTGTTGTGAATTAGGGTGATACCAATGCTAATTGTCTTTTCCTTGCTTCACTGACTCTTTAAATAATTGCCCTCCTCCTTGGTCAGTTTTTTCCTTGCACCTCTGAGAAATTTGCACCTCAACTCTTATCAGTCTCCTTCCACCCAACCAATGTAAAGTACATTGTGGCCACTAAAACCAATTAATCCTCCCAGCACTCCCCAGTGAATGAAATTAGTTACATTTTCCAGATGGGCGGTCAGGGGTGCAGGCAGCTTTCCCAGCCATGGCTGCATTATCTCTCCTCTGCTGAAAACCTGACCTGCCTCATGAATAGTTGGGTCTTTGGAGGTACCGAGTGTCTTCAGCTGCAGAGGAACTCAGGGTGAGGGGAGGAATGGAATTGGAGCATCATGGGGAAAAGAAGTGTTTTGGTTACACCCAACTCTGAGCTGAGTTTAAGCAGTTCTGCCCACTCTTCTCTGGGGACTGACAGGATGTATCTCTATCCTGTCTTCAAACACACCCAAAAATCACCCACATGCAAGGGGTAGCTCGGAAAAATACACAAACCACAAAAGATCCCTTTTATCTATCACTCCCATTTTTATAATAATATTATTCTATCATTTTTCCACAGGACTGCACATCCTTTGCAAGATGAATGGAAAACGAGGTGCTGAGCTTTGAATCAAACAACAGGCTTTCCTAGTTTCAGATTGTCAATATTGGGTGCAATAGCTGTTTGCAAATGAGCTGAAGGATTTTTTTTTTTTCCCTTAAAAAACAAAAGTTATTCCCCATGAACTGCAGGCAACTTTCTCAGTTTCTGCATCTGGAGTATATTGAAGTTTGATTTTTAAAAACTCTCCCAAGCGATTAGAAGTCATTGTGGGCTAATCAACCAAGAAATTTAAACATAAAGTTTGCTGAAACCTGTCCTTAAGGTACAGCTAAAGCATATTTCACTTTTATTCCTCCGAGATATTTACATTTTAAATACAAAGAGGCAGATTCTCCGCTGGCACAAATCAGGACAGTGTTACTGGCTTTATTATGATACACAACTTGAGGGCTTGGCCCTCTATTTTATGGTGTGCCTTCTTTTATCACAATGTTCTCCATTTTGCACAAATCTTCCAGTGGATGAAAGGGTTGGTAGATGGCTTAGTACATCCCATGAACTACCCAGTGAGGTTTGCAGATCCCCTGGGTGTGTTATTATGTTATGATTACCTTTATGTTTGGAAAGCTAAGTGAACTAAACACATGAACTCCAGAAAGAGGGAGCTTTGGCTTTTGAGATATTTAACCTACTGGAACTCATTCCAGTCTTACTGAATCAAATATGACTTTATAATGGATAAATGCTTGCACAGTACATAACAGCCTCCCTTGTGCAGCATGCAAAAAAGGGAAAAGGTGCTTTTGATACACTTGTGACAGCTTTACTTCAAACAAGGAACGCTCTGCATCATCCGGCACAATTTCTACCTCAACCATGCACTGAACCATGCTGATGGAACAATTATATGGGAGTGTTCCTGTGTGGAAATAAGGCTACTCAATAAAATCAGCAGAGGGATTTGACTGGGCTGAGAGGAGGAAAAGTGTTGCTGTACTTAAAACACTGGCCATCTCATGAGCTTTGTCAGCCTTAGTCAGAAGCAGAGGGAGAAAAAGAAATGCAGTGGGAATGGAGTGGACTAACAAGAGCGTCTTTATGTTCTCCATCTCCCTATGCACAAGGGGAATCACCCCATCAGGGTGAAGTGATTGTGCTCCAGGTGGATGCTCAGGTTGTCAGGAGCACAGTGGCACGTGGAGCACTGTAAGGACTTAAAGGGCTTTATTTAAGTTGTTCATGCATTGCATGATACCCCTCTAACCTAGGAAGACTTTAGGGGACTTCAGGGCATGCATAATTTATTTGTAGCCAAAACCCAAGGGGAACAGTAAGAGGATGGATGACAGTTCTTTTATGGCATTAACATGGATTTGTTCAGTTGTTATTGAAACATCCCATAAAGTCTTGATCTTGGCCAGACGCTTGGCTTCAGGCACATGGGATACAGGAACACAGGACTACACATGCTACAATCCATAAAACATTTTCTGGTATTTGGAAACTAAATCCTACAGTTCAAAAGGCCAAAATCCACAAAACCTCCAATTTGTCAGGGGAAGACAAGCAGGCGAGACTGAGGGAATCAGCAAGCTCTCAGCTTTCTGCCACAGAAGGAGGGAACTATTTATTTCTTTTGTTTCAAAAGATCAATTCTCACATTTCTAGTTAAACCTTCCATTAAATAATTTGTTGGCCTGACCTTTGCTTTATATCACCCCAAAAGGACAGGTGCTCACAGGTCTGTTATTAGGAACAACATACAATTTTAAGACGAGTGAAGTAGAGCAGGGAGATCAAAGGAGTGTGGCCACAAGCACCACCACCTTTGGCACACAGCGTGAACTTCAGCAGGAACTTCCTTCTGCTGAGTCTCCAAGCACAGAGCCTTGGGTGCCTTAATACCAATTTGTGTTGATGTGAGTTCCCCTAAGCAATAAGTGGTGAAGCTTGTGGAGAAATGACAGTGAGACGACTGGGGGTGGATTACAACTGTGAACAGCAAGGGCTTTTCTTTCCTTTCATCTTGCCAGACATGCTGTCCCTATTAAAAGCTAATGTTTGAAAATCATCTGTTTCTCTTAACCTCTCTTTGAATTCGGGGAATGGAGCAGGAAATGTGACTCGTGCAGGGGCTGTGAGGGGTGAGCCCCTCCTGGTGTGGTCAGTGTGAAGTCCGTGTCCTAATCACTTACAAGCCCCCCACCATCCAATGCTTTCCTTTAAATAGGATTCCTCGTCCTCTCTGTTCGAGTGCTCTGTATCTCAGGCTATCTCCTTGATAATCCTTTTTAGATTAGTGTCAGAGCCCCAGATGAAATCCTTGCTCATTCTCTTGCGATGTTTTCCAGGCTGATTTCCAACACTGTTTCATATGGATTAGGCAGAGCAACTTCGTGCTCATATGTTTTTCAGTGCATCTCAGTACCTCATGAAATTACATTATAGATTCACTGTATAAATAGGAGACTGAACACAATTACAGTCCAAAAGCCCCAAAGCGAAGGACTAGAATCTGAAAGTAGATGTGACCAGATCTTGCTGTGTGCAAATATCTCAAAATAAATTGGTCACACATTTGTGTATTTAATCTGTTTTCTAAGTTTGGGGTTTTTGGTGTTGGTGGGGTTTGTTTGTTTTTGTTTTTTTTTTTTCCAGAAAATGAACCTTTTTTCACACTTGGGCAGAAAGAGAAGGGAAGGCAGATGTACATTGTCATAATTGCCAGGTCAAATCAGGGGTGTCAGTGGTTCAACCCAAATAGGAAAACCAAACTGTGTAAGAGTGGTTTAAAGAGAACTTTCCATTGCTTTTCAAGGTCACAGCATTTTAATCGTGGCTATTATCATCACTTCCCTCATTGAGTCATATTAAAAATCGGGTTGAAAGGGACCTCTGGGTCATGTCATCCAACCACCAGTTCAAAGCAGGGCCAATTTTGGAGTCAGATCCATCCACAGGAGGATTAAACTGGCTGAAGTGCAGTAGACACTGGGTGAATCATCACTGAAGAGAGCCACTGAGCATTTTATTGCTAGTAAATAAAAAAGTTTGCAAAGGAAATGAACAATATTGGGGTCTGTGTGCCTGGGGACACGGGAGGTCACACTGCTGGTGGAAAACTAGGGTTTATGTACAGGCAGGATTGCACTGACAGATCCATACTTTTCAACTGCTAATTGATATTTGAAATTCCATCGCTGAAGATCATTTGGCTTCCAGTTGTTGCTGGAAACACAGGCTTTTCCTGTTGATGAATATAACTCCCTGAGTGGAGATTAGCAGAGACAGCTATCGTTGGGCCTGTAGGTGAATGGATTACCCTTGATTTAATACGAAGTAACAGGCCATTATTTCTAAAGCTACAGGATGGAAAATGACATCTGGATTCTCGATGTAAACATTATTCATCATGTCGGGTGCTTTGCTGTTCTTGCCAGTACACCACTCTCTGCCCAGGCTGTTGTTTCCAGGGCAAATGAGTGGTGAGTGCAGCGTGGATTTATTCAGGCTTATCTGCTGCATCCAAGCTCTGTGTTCCTCGATACAGCAGTGAATTGGCCCAGCCAGGAGCTGGGCACTGCTGGCTCTCTGGCTGGGCTGATGGGACAGACCCTCAGCTGGTGTCGGGTGGCCCCAGGCCATTGGTGGCGATGGATCCACAGGCTGTGAGTTCTCACATCATGTGCTGGCTTCTTGTGAACACTCCAGAGGGGCAGATCCCCATCCAGAAATATCAGGATCAAAAGCAAAACGAGATGAGAAGAGAAAAGCTGCCAGGTCGGAGTTTGGTGTCACAGGTGTGATGAGCAAGGACTAAATGACTTTTGCTAATGCATAAAAGGGGCTTTTCCACCTCTGCTTTTTGGAAGGAAAAAGCATTGGAAGGTACATCCATAAATCCCATCAGAGTCTGTTTACACTGAACACCCAGTGAACCTTTTGTGCTGAATGTTTTGAGTTATTTCCATAGAGCCTGACAGCCAGAAGGCCTTAAGATGGTAGATCACAATATCTGGCACTTTCAACACATATTTCTGACCTCACATAATAGTAAATTAAATTGGGGCAAACCCTTTCTTTCACTTTCATGGGAGATGAGAGTCTGTAGAATGTACCCTAACTTGTGTAGTCTAAGAAATCACAAGTGCACAACAAAGGTGGCTGATTTTTCTGTTCCGTCAAAAAAAAAAAATCTGTAATAATATTGTGTTGTTGTTATAAGTAATTTTATTCTTACTTTCCTCACTAACATGGAAAAAGTTAAATGAAACATTTACTTAATACAATTATTTCTCCTCCATTTCTTCTCTTTGGAGTGGCAAATTCATGAAGGAAAAAGAGAGAAGAGGGCATAAAGCCATACAGACAGCTGTTGTAAAATTGGAAATAAAGTATTTTTCTGGATTTTTCCAACAATAATTAAAAATATTCTGCAAATTAAACTATTATATTTTACATTTCTTCAATTGCAAATTTTCAACAGCACATAAAAAATTTTGGAAACTGGACCTATGATGAAATGAAATGCTGAAAAGTATCTTGAAAGTTACATTCTGTAGGAATATCTTCTTACACTCCTGCTGCTGTGGCTCACCCTTCCAGAACCAGTTGAATCAGCCACTTTATTAAAATTTGGTTTGTGCTGAGTTCATTTGCAGTTATTTAATCTGCCATGTCTAGGACAGCCATTGGAATAATTGCCCAGTGTGGACAGAAAAAAAATTATCCATGTCCTTCTGCTGGTTGATTTAATATCCAGTGTCCTTCTCTTAGTGACAGAGTCTGAAAGTTAAGATCTTAAAACTCACCTAAGATAAGATAATGAGTTGAAATCAAGAGCAATCTCATGGGACTGCAGAAGGAACTCTGGGTCTTCCAAGAGAATAAGAACATTTTGGCCACAAGGTCAGAACAGAGTGACAAAATTCAGCTACTGACCTCAGGAACACATCCAGTTTATTTTGATGCTCCCTTCAGCTGGGGATGGGGGAGCAGGAGAAAGGAGCTGCCTAAGCCCTGGCAGTGCCATGTGCACAGTGAGGGAGTGAAATGTCTCTTCTGAGCGAGCCCCAGTTCCACGTTGTTAACCTCTTGCCATTGTTGAACAGTTGGAAGCTGAATGTTGCAAATTAAAATTACTTCCTTGACTAGCCAGAACAATCCTTCATCTCTTCAAGGCTCTGATCCTTCCCACAGCAGAGGCAGGGAGCTCTGGTTAATGAGGCTGGGAACACATAAAACAATATGGTCCCAGTGCTAAGCAAATTGCTGGGGATGCTTTGAGGGCCCTGTGTCCCACCACACTGCCATCCCCACACAAGTTTGCAGCCACTCACCCAGTGCATTCCCTCTAGGAGCTGAAAGGATGGGAGCAGTCTGGGAGAGACTCTGAGACTCTGTGCTGACCTCTGTGCAGGGATGAATTCATCCCACAGGGAGAATCCCTTGATGCTGCTTATCCCAAGCCTTTCCCTACCTTTTAGTGTCACCATAGACCTCTCAGGGTGAGAGGGATAATTGCAAGTTGAGGAGTCAGACCAAATGTTACACAAGGAATGAGGGCGAGGGAGAGAAGCAGAACAAGCACAGTGAAAATGTGGATTGAGCTTCATTTCTCTGTGTTTCCCTTCACGCCTGCCAACCACTGCAGTTTCTTCCTTTACACCTCAGAAATGCATTGCACAAATCAGCTCTAGGGAAGACCTGTGAGAACCTGATCCTGCTCCACTGAGGGAGCACAGTGCTTCCCAAGAGGTGAATGAAATGGCATTCCACCTGGAAGGATCTGGGAGACTTGAGGTCTTTAGGTAGTTTGCGGCCTTGTGTGTGGTTTTAGTCAAACCTCGTCTCCATGGTGCAGTTCTTCCTTATGCCTTTCATCTGTCCTGTCTCACTTGTTCCTCAGTCCAAGTCTGTCTGCCTTCCATTGCTTCAGCTGCATCTAGTCTGTGGCTGAGGCCTGGACATCCTTCGGTATTTCCCTCTCCCAAGGCTGTTCCCCCCACTTACATCTTCTCTGAAATACTCGGGAGGGGTTTAAGGAATTGTAGGCTTCTCTCCAAGTAATGTCCAAATGAAGACAGTGAGGCTTATATTACCCTTTGGATGAGGGTCAGCACATTGTTCCCATGTCACTGCCCCTCCCAAAGATAAAGCATTGCTTCTGAAAGCTGGAAAAGTCCCTCCTTCAGTGGAAGCACAGGCTGGTGGTCACAACACTGATGGGCTCATGTGGCAAAAACCACAGACCCACATTCCCTTCCAAATCATCTTCATTCCCCATTCCCTTTGCTGTAGCAGTGAGGTCAGGATCTGACAACATGGGATAACATCCCCTTGATGACACTCAGAGCAGATACCAAAGTATGCAGGAGTTGTAATGCTCTTTTACACAAGCACTAAATAAATAAATAAAAGCAAACTGATGCCTGTGCAAGGAAAATTCCGCATATTCATCCCCTGTTTCCTTTATCACTTATTCTGTAACAGCTGTTTAATTAATTGCTTGAGCGATTTCCTAATACATCTTATTTACATACAAAATTACAGAATAATGGTTTGCCTTTGAGTTGAGTGAGAATTTAATGTCTGCTTGCCATGCCTCATGGAATATGGTTACTCAACAAGAAATAAAAGTTCTGGTTGTTTTTGGCTGTTTCTTTTTTATTTTTATTTTAAAAAAATTCTTTTCCTCTGCAGGTTTTATTGTTGTTTTCACAGGCATTACTGAATGATGCCTCAATGATAGCAGTGAGAAGGGGGAGGGTTCCTTTTGAGGGTGACTCAAATTCTTGAGGAAAAAAAAATAATGTAATGAATAGGGTGGCTTCTACTGAAAAATAAAAAGTCATCTAGCATCAGTGGAAACAATACAACTTTATCTCTGCTGTTCAGGTTTATTCCCTGGCTGGCAGAGCTTGTCCTGGGAGAAGGAAGCTGTGTAAGCAGGAAGCGTCCCGCCTTGGTGGGCTTTTCACCAGAGAACACCCTTTTTGCCTCCTGACACAGAAACCTTTTCATTGGCTCACAAGAGCATCAGGCAGCTGTGTCCCTGCTGCTGCTAAGCCTGTGTAAATTGGTGTTTCTCTTTCATGAACCCAATTGCATTCAGCCAGCAGCTGTACCCATGGACACGGACCCCTGAGCTGCAAATTCCCTCCCAGAGGAACACTGGACAAGCAAATCCCCAGGCAGCAATTTGGTTTGGATTGGGTTGGATTTTCTTTATTGCCCAAAGCTTAACATTCATCTTGGCTAACGTGGGGCACTCGATGTGCCTGGATTAAGGGACTAATTCCATGTATTTTCTTGTTTAGTCAATAAAAGAGCCAGGCACCCTGAGGAGGCAGCTCACCTACGTTGCCTTCTGGATGTGTCACCTTGTCTCTGCTGGCTGCAGTGGATAACTTGAGCACTCACATTTCCAAGTTAGGCGCCTAATAATAGAGTAATTTGAAGAGCTGTGGAGGCCCTCATGCTGACCAACAGCACAGCATGTCTAACACCTCTGGCCTTGGCTCTGCTCAAAGCTCCTGGCCGTGTCTCAGGATGGCACTACCTACGGTAAGTCAAGTTATGTGCTGGCTGCACTGGAAAATTTGACACTCTGGACAAGTTTCCACAGCTAGTTTCCACAGTGGAAAACCATCCCAAATATAGTGTTTCAAGTAGAACCTTAAAATAGGGTTAGTGGTGGAACCCAGCTCAGTGTCCCAAAGCAACAGTTGTTCTTTTGGGTCAAGTTTCTCTTGAATCCCACCCTCCATTCCAGGCAACAGCAGGGAAAGGCAGCACTCCTGGTCTTGGGCCAGAGGTGGGATGGCTTATTCAAGGGGCTGTGCTTTGCCATCAGCCTTGACAGAGTGATACAAGTTCATCTCTAAGCACCCTGCTGAATTTGGTCCTTAAACACTGGAATTCCATGGCTCATACATGGATACACTAAGCACGGCCTTATGTGACTTCCTAAAGACCTGCATCCTTGGACACTAGAAGAAGGAATTACATCTGTTCTCTACCAGATTCACAGCTGACATCTTATTGCTGTCTACTCAAAAGTCTTGTGATATCTTTGGTAATGATCCAATACCAGTATTTAAAAATTTCTTGTACACACCATGGCTGTGAGATTCTTTTTCCCACTACTCTTAGAGCAGCTGATATTAAATCCATATCAAGAACTGTTGCAATTTTTACTAAGTATAAAAGGGGAAAAATATTACCATTCATTTGTGTTACTCTTTCTTTCTAACTATATACACTTAATAAGACATTTTCTTGCAACATAGTGTGTTATATATTCAGTGTTTTATAAAGTATCTCCTGGGAAAAATAACCAAGGAAACACAATTTTTCGGCACCATCTCCTTTTATTAAGAATAATGAAAAGGAAACAAGAGTCATTCCAGCAGTCAAACATCCTTCCACTCTTTCTTATTGGTCTTTTTATGATAACTGTGTCTCTCAGCACATAACCTGAACTGCCTGAATTTGTTTATTTACATTTGTCCTTTTATTTACTGTGTATCAGTGAAGAGATGCCATGTAATGGACACACAGTGCATCTAACATCAATATTCACACACAGACAATAGAAATCTATCAAAAATACTGGGCAGGATAATCTTAGCAGTCAGGTCTGGCTTCATCACCAAATTTCAGAGCTTGAATGGAGAGTTTGATTATTTTTCTTGCTGTATATATGAGTCCCCTCCCTACCCCTGGATTCACAATATAACAAGATCTCCCTCTGGGCTGCAGCAGGGACTGCTTGGGCTTTTGGAATTGATCACACACATAGATAGAATGATCCCAAATAGAACAGATCCCAAAGGCTCACTCCTGCACCCTCTTCCAATGGATTTTGCATCTTCATTATTTCAGTTACAGCACCTCCCAGAACTGCTAACAGCCCATCCCTGAGTTGTGTGTGATAATCCCAAGCTGGAGTAACACTCTTCCCTCTGTGGGTATCTCAACAGGATGAAAGAATTTCTCAGTGCTCATGAAACACCACATGTCCAGTGTCAGCAACCAGCAGATCCCCTGTCAAGCCTTTGGGTACCTGTGTTCCATTAAAGCTGTAATTTATACACTTGGCAGGTACTCAGGCTTGTTTTTAAAGCATCAGTCATTCCTGAGTAGTCATAGATGATTCAGACTCTCTCTATAGGTTCTTCTGCCAGATATTGATCCTGAGGACATTATTTATCAATTACAGAAGGTTTATTTCTCACAACATTCATGACTAAAAGATCTACATGTTTATTTTGCTGAGTGATTTATTGACACATCATTATACGTTTCATGAAAAACTGCATTTTATAGATGTTAGTGGGGAGAAAAACCTCCAAAAACTCCACTTCAATTAGAAAAGAGCACTCAAAGAGCAATAACGTGGTATTTCTTTGGTTTGCCTCAAATACAAAGACTGAAAATACCTTCCAGTTCACCCATAGCCACCAGGGAACTGTCAGAGCAATTACAGCATAAATCAGCACACTGGTTATGAAGCTTCCAGTTTGCAGGTGCTCCCTCCCACAGTTTGCATTAATGAAAGGACTTGAGAGCCTGCCATACTCTGGAACTGTTGTGTGCTAACTATGTATGCTATGCTGTGTGTATTGCATCCCTGGAAGATGCAATGTCTTCTACAAGGAGGTAAGTGGCGTCATCAAACAGATTCTCAGATGCTCTAAAAACCATCACAGTAATGATGTACGAAAGTGAAAACTACTCTCTGGGTCAAGGTGAACAGATGATTTCTAATTCCTCCTTTTTCAGTATGTATATATATCCCTAAGCTTGGATTGGTTTTGGATAAAGGTTATTGCAACAGGTGTCAGTAGCTTGAAGGCTTCTTGCAGCCAAAGGCCTGACCCTTGTCTTCTTGTTTAGTACAATGCAGTGCCAGGGAAATATCTTTCATTGCCTGTAGACACCACTTGCATAAAAAGTTAATACATCATATCTTCTAGCTCAAAACTCTGTCCACCATCATGTCCACTGGCTGTGCTCCTCCACACTGATGATTAAACATGTTGCTAAATGTTTGTGGTAAGAGGCCTTGAAATGATAAAAGAAAAAAAGAGAGCAGAGTTATTGGAAGCCAAATAACCGTAATACAGTAGATGCAGCAATCCCTCAGTGTCCATTCTTCTTATTTGCATCATTAATTGTTGTCTGATTAAAAATCATTATGAGGCTGAAAACAAGTTAAAACAGAAAAACAAAACCTGGTGTGGTAGGAGAGATAGGGCTTTATAAATCACACTGAAAGCTTAAGCAGATTCCAATCTGCAAACCAGAAATAATTCCCCTCTGTAAATAGAGAGAAATGAGGATGCCTAAACATAGACCTTCTACAGTTCAAAAGGTTAAAGAAATCAATAGAGTCCTGTAAACTCCACAAGGAAAAGAATGGAAATGCACCATTCATTCTAAGCTGCCATGGAAGTCTGAGCCTTGGAGGTAAAATATGCTCCTCTTTGTCCCTGGAGAAACTACTGACACAGAGAATGATCTGGAGAGGAGAACGTCTTGTTTAATGGAGACCTGGGTTGCTGCTCGTGCTGCTGCTGCTGCCAGAGAGCAACTGGTGGCTCTTCCCAGCACACAGGTTTGCTTCAGACTTGGACCTTGAGATGGAAGTCCTCAGTTGTCCTCTTCTCCCAGGCAGCCAGTGGCAGGACAAGAGGAAATGGCCACAAGCTGCACCCGGGGAGGTTCAGGTTGGACATCAGGGAGAATTTCTTCACTGAAAAGCTAGTTAAGCATTGGAAGGGGTTGTCCAGGGAGGTGGTGGAGTCACCGTGCTTGGAAGTGTTCAAGAAATGACTGGACATGGCACTTTGTGCCGTGGTCTGGTTGTCAAGGTGGTGATTCTTTGGACTTGATGATCTTGAAGGTCTTTTACCACCTAAATGACTTTGTGATTCTGGGTAGAATGTAACTGTAATTTTAGGGACAGCACATAAGTGTAAATAGATATGTGAAGCCATCAAAAGGTTAACAATCCCAGTACAAAAATTCTTAGACAAACTCTCCTGCAGTTGAGCTGTTAGCAAAGCTATTAAATTTAATTGCAGTATAATTACACAGCCATATACCTGACTGATACCCAGCTATCAAACACACACAGGGCATGTCTAACCACACACACAGTACATGGGGGTTTGCCTCAGGTGCTACAAGCATTCTGCAGCCAGATGTGCTTCTGCCTTCCCAGCCAGGCTTTATCCCAGCTACAAAAATGCTCAGGAATACACGTGGAGGTTCATCCAGGCTGCCAGGATGCAAAGAGGGTCAAGCTTGCAGAGCAAGGATGAGGAGCAAGATAAGCTTTGTGCCTCTGCAATAGCTGTGAGGGCACTATTTTCTGTGTAGAAAGTTACCACATCTCTCTGGCTCATGGCTGGTTGGACACTGAGCACACTGGATATTTGCTGGATGAGGCTGCAGACCTGCATATCTAACACACACTGAATCCAGACCAGGCTCCTGTGATGGGGAGAGGAAACTCCTTCTTTCCTTTTTTTGCACTGCTTTCATGTGACTCTGTATTCCTTAGATCCACATGAAAAGCAGGGGATTGAGGGATCTCTGACTAAGGGTATTTTCACGATATTTCCAGCCCATGCAGAAGTGCCAGCATGAAGGAGTGGAAAGCTGGTGAAGAAACATATGTCTGTGTAAGTCTCACCTTAACTTTGCAGATGCTGGAAGGTCAGGGAACACCACTACCACCAAGGCTCCTGGGTGCTCATCACAGTGCCAGGCTGACACAGGGAAGTATCTAGTGCCTGTCCCCTGACTTCTGGCTTTGTCACTTGGAGCAGATCATGATTAGATACTGCTTTAGGATGAGACAGAGACTCCAACAGATCATCTAGATGACTTTGTGTTGCATCTTCACTGACCTGAGATGTTTCTCTGGGTTTGTGGCAACCAGGCTTGGCTGGAGAGGTGAATAAATGTAATGTGTGGACCTTAATAAATAGGACAAGAACATTCACATGGGTCTTGTATGCCATGATTTACCATGGACACTCCTTTAGCAAAAGGGAGAAAACTTTAGTTCTGGGCTTAACAGCAACTTTTGGGAAGTGTCAGGATTGCAGAGCAGTGAAACTCCTGCTGTGACTGTGGATCTCTTACAGTGGGCACAGTAGGTCAAACTCTCAGGCTCCCTCTGGGCTTTCATTTTACGGTTTTAAACAAACAATTACATTTAAATAAAGGAAATGGCTGGAAGCAGCTCCTTTGCGAGGAACTCACTGAGCTCATCAATTATTGAATACGAATATATGTGGAAATTGTGCTGAACTCCTCTTTCCTTGGGGGAGCTACCAGGGGACCTTCTGCTCCTGCATTAAGTGGGAGCAGAGGATTTGCTGTATCTCCTGAAATCACCGTGCATTTTCCTTCTGCAGTGACCAGTCTGTGATGAGTCAGAGGAAAATGACCTGTATCCCCAAGCCATTTTTCACTGGACTAATTGTGCAATGCATGGAAAGAAATTACTCCCTGATCCCTGTGGGGATCCATGAAAGCCTTGAAAATGATGTATTTTGCTTTGGCACAGGTTAAGACTATCCATACAGCAAACCCCCCTGGCAGCTCAGAACATCCTTTGGGTTTCTGTATTTTTGGCATCTGGATAATCTTGCCACCAGGACCCACTGCTAGCTGCAAGTGTTGTTAGTATCCATTAAATCCTTCCCCACCTCTTCAGTCCCCCAGTTATTGCATTTGATCCTTAAGTGAAAGGATAAAACACTACTGAATATTACATGCCATGCTGGGAACTCAATCACTCCTTGGTCAGCCTGACACGAGTCAAACAAATGAAAAACTAGAAAAAAATAGAGTGAAAAGAAAAATTCAGCCCATGGGTGTACCCACAGTGGGAAAGGACAAAGCAATGTGCAGCTACAAAGAGAAGTAAGAGAGGGGTAGGTTTTCTCCATGCTGTTTGTTTGAATAAGCCCCTACTACAAGGATATTGTAAAGTGGTTCTTTCATTCCAAAAACCATTTGTGAGAGTACCAGAAAAGTGATACCAGGGGGTTTGGGAAGAAATGAGATAAAATGAGATTTGGGGTGAATAAGAGCTGGGGGAAGGTTCCTGCTGCCTGTGCAGGGCTCACAACCAGAGGCAGTAATTGCATAGACTGACTTGAGGTGTCCACACTCCCTGCTCTTCCTCTGCATGAGGCAGAGGAGATCAACTATTGGAAGTTCAGTTTTTCTTCATTTTGGTCCCAGAAGTCAGCTAACCTGCTGTTTTTCCTTTTCTGTCTTAGAAGCTGATTTTGTGATCACAGAGGCTTCCTTTTTACCTTGCCCCACCTTTCCTTTAAGCTTCATAAAAATGACAGCTGAGGCAGCTTTTCTGCCCAATGCCTGTCTGTTCAATCTGAAAGACCCCTTCTTGCAGCCTAAACCCCAATCCAAGCCCTTCACATGGGGCATGTGGAAATATTCAGCTTCTTTGTGACTCAGAGATTGAAAACGCCTTAAACTGGTCATTTGCAGCTGATTATTCTTGAAATAACTGTCTGGCTACCCATCCCAAAATTCTATGTCTGGAAGTGAATCTGATTTTTTTCCTATCAGTGCTCTGGAGATTTGCATGTTAGCTACAAATTTGCTAGATTTTAAACATCTTGCAAAGCCATGTCTTCAATTTGGTTGGTAGTATCAGCCCTGCTCTCTGAGAGCTCTTCATGCAGCCCAGCGTTCCTCAAAGGGAATCAGGAGAGTTATGGGCAGGAAAAACTTGTGTGATCTGGATATTTTATGTAGATGTGGAGTCTGCAGGCACCTGGTTCACAAAAGCAATTAGGATCCTACGTGTCGTGGACTTCATTAAACACATAAGCTCGTGTCTGCTGCAAGTACAAAGGAAAATGTTCCATATTCTGTTTATTTATCAATGGCATTTGTGTGTGTTCTATCCTGTGTTTATAAACGAAGAGCATGAGGGGCATGAAGCAGGAGGAGGCAGGTGCACACGTGTTTTGCCCACACTCCCCTTGCACATGGGAGTATTTGAAAGTTTTACAAGCATTATGGGCCATGAAACGTGTGCTTTACACGTCACGCGAAGCTCAGTGCCACGAATTTGCACGATTGCAAAGACTGTCAACATACCTGCGGCCACATTTATGCCCCCCTACACCACACACATGCCCAGCCACGTGCAGCCCTAATGGGATGATTATAAATCCTTCAAACCCCTGCCTTTTGCAGGGCTGGGCTGGAGATCCCCTGTGCTCACTGCCTGGAGCTCTGCGTGCGTTTCTGTGCCGCATTTTTATTGACAGGGATGAGGAAGGACCTGAATGCCAATGTGCACATGTGGTGTGTGCTGGTACACAAACACAATTTGTTTCTTTTTGGAGACTGTACATTAGTCCTGCAAAATAGGAAGCAGGACAACTCTGGAGATAGCACATATAGGAATTAGCATCCTGTCCAAAGCTTACAGAAAGAGTGTTCAGCGCCCCAGAATAGGGTGTGGCGCAATAGAGGAGACAGAGATTTATCACTTAGGTTTCTATTTTTTTTCAGCCACTTACTTTTTCAGGTGTTACAGCACGTAGGTATGAATCTGCCCCTGGGATGCTGTTGATTTTTCAGTGCACATAAGTACTACACCTATAAGCACAGATTACTCCGGCTCTTTGAAGTATGCAGGGGGATTTAAGGCACAGGCCTTTTGGGAAGCCAGGAACATATGGTGATCATATTAATGGGCCTCTTCTACTGAGAACCTGTACCTCCCTGGCACTGTAGAGTTGTTCTACAATATTCACTATGTGATACAAACTGAAAAGTCAAAACTCTGTTTATCATGCGGGTGTACACTTGATGTACTGGGAATATGGGTCATTCTGCATTCATCTCTGGGTATTTCTGTGTCAGCAGCTGATCAAATGCACATGAGTTTGTGGTACAATGAAGAAAAAAACAATTTTCCCTCTCTCCATGAAGACTGACAATGCTGTGAAAATGCTGGAGAATTCGGAACCCACAATGTGCCCATATTAGCAGCTGATGGGAGCAGAAATCACTAAGATGACTTCTGTGTCACAAACATTTCCTCTGCTCCTGCCTAAATGATTGGTCAGAGAAGGGACTTTGACTAATTATTCCCAGCATGCTGGCAGGCTTTCAGCTGAGCCAGGTACTTCAGCCAAGCAGGATTTATCAGGTATGAACACTTTGTACTGTATTACAACACCCAGTCATTTGCAATTGGATTTGGAAGCAAACTAAGACCCAGATAATAATCTGTGTCGATGGCAACTATGCTGAACAATAAAGGTAAAAATCACCTTCATGTTGTAATTCACAGCACTGCCCTTCATCTGTCCCTTCCCTCTCCCAAGCTTCTTCTCCCTTTTCCTTTCACTCCACCTCTCTGTTGATGGATTAGGAGCACAATGAGTCACGTGCAGCAAGAAATGAGCAGAGCAAACAGCGCTTTGCAATGGGGTGGTGCTGCTTTCCATTACCGGAGCACTTACTGGAACATAGTCCAGATTTACTCACCAGCTACATGGCTCTGAATTCCCACTGCAGGAATGATTGGCCAGGAACATCAACTAACCAGGGGACAGTGATGTCTTTGCAAAACAGGAGCAGTTTCAGAGGAATTGCTGATAAAAATGTCCACGGTATTAATGTTGATGCTGAGGGCTCCTCTGTTTGTGTCTATTTAACTACCCAGCAGAGGCTGGGGGGTAAATAACAGATACTTGGAGATGTGCACAGCAGCAGTTCTGTGTGCTGTCCCAAAGCACAGAGCACTGGAGGGAAAGGGCTTTGTCCCTGTCCTACTGTTCTCTTTTATTGTGGACACCACCATGTACAGAAGAACAGTCACTCCGTGTGCTCCTGCTGGAGCCACAGTTTTGCTTTCATTGCTGAGCTGAGCGAGATAAAGTGACACCTGACAATGAAAAATGGCTCTAGTGTTGAAGAGATGAAATCCCAAGAGTGGTGACAAACTTAAAGGAATTAAGAAATACCTCCCAATGTTTGCAAGCATTGATATCATCTGGATATAAAACATGGGGAAAATGACTGGGAATCTGAGAAATACCCTTATAACATTCACTCATCAAGAATTGTTAAGGCCACAGATTTCACTGTTTGACTCCTGCTCTGTTTTGTGGAAGCCTTGACCAAAGTGAGAATCATCAGTGAATTGCCCCCAAACCCACGGAGTCCCTCCTGAGCCACCTCTGACATGTAACTCATGGCTATTTGAAAGATTCATTTTTGCCTGTTCTTTGTCCTTGGTTCACGTCCATCCACCTCAGGTCTGGTTCTGCAGGAAGCTCCCAAGACCTGTCTCTTGGTGCACATTCTTCACCTGATCCTCAGACAGAGGATGACACATCTCATCATCTCCTCTGCACAAGATCCCCTCGGGATCTTGACAGAACATCTGTCAAGACTATCTTGATAATCTGACAGAATGCAAGGGGAATGTGCATCCCCCTTCATCAAACCTAATAAAACAATTCAGCTGGCACTGCAAAGTGAGAAAAACTAATGGAAGAGTCCACACAGATATGCGGACTTGGAAGAGCCTTAAATCTGTGTGTGGGCTATTCCTTCCTCACCACTGTGAAAGGTAGAGAAGGGTGTCTTCAAGACAGCCAGGCTTTCCTCTAAGGCACAGGTGTTTTTGGCTGAGGCACAAGTTGGTTGTATTTCTATTCTTGTTTTCCTTTGTTATATTAACTGGCCTCTCTTTTATCATTCCCAGCTCAATAATTATCTGTGGCTCAGTGAATGAGAAAACTGAGGAGACAAAAAAAATATGCACCTGGGTGTATGTGAGGGATTGCTGGGTCTGTCAGGCAAAAGCTCAAGCAGAGTCCTCTCCCTCTCCTTCTCCCTCTCCCTTTCCTTCTCCCTTTCCTTTTCCCCCAGAGATTCCACAGATATGGGCAATTCAATTACAGGAGTTCAGTCACAGGGTGAGGACTTGCAATAAAGAGAATAAATAAACAGAGGTTTATGAGTGGAGCTGAAGGAAGAGGAGAGATAAACTCAACTCCATTATTTGTTTCCTTTTGTGTTTTTTTTTTTTTTCATCTTGACCCAGAAGAATAGGTGCCAACAAAGCTGCTGGGGAAGTGGATAAGTGGGCTCTCAATAAGACCCTTTTCCAACATTGCTCATAAAATTTCAGGTTTGTGGTGGTCAAAGCAGACCTTCAATGCTCTCTGGCCTCCTCTTTCCTGGTTTCCTGAGTCTTGTCTTTGCCACAGGAGAAAAAAAAGTCTTCCTTCTTCATCTCTAAACAACAATAATAATGAAATTCAGTTGTCCTTAAGATTGCTTAAGAATACAGAGACTGGTGTGCAATGCCCAGCCCTACTGCAAAAGTCACTATCAAAAAGACATTGGTTTCTACAATGACTGAATATCTTCCAGAAGAAGGTATAGCTGTACTGGTTAATCCATGTTAATTAAATTATTATCAACTTACTAAAATTTTCTTTTAGAAATGCTTAGGTTTGGATTTTTACCTTTTTTTTAATGGAAAAATTCAGCTTCTGCATGCTAAGGAATTTCCATGTGAAAATGTTAACCTTATTGGTTTTTGTAATAAGGGAAGGAGAACTGCAACAGTTTAATTTGCTGCTTTAAAACCTGGGTGTTTCAGCTGGCTCAACCTGAGTAATGTGTTTTTTTTAATGTCATATTTATTACCCTTCTGGATCTGGTTCACTATTAAGCTGTGTCTCTCCTGTCACACGGAAACTGTGTGCTGGCATCTCCTCTGCCCCACAGTGCTGACCTTGCTGCCCAAAGCAGCTTTCCCACTGCTCTCCCCCGGATGGAGGTGGGGGATGTTTCCTGGTGTCACATCCCTTTGCAGCCTGTCGGGCATTGCCACCTCTCTTGTCTCTGCACTGGTCAGTGCCACCTTCCCACTTTCTTCACCAAAAAGTGAGTTATCTGAAGCTTTAAAAACTCTGCAAAAGCCCCAAACTTGGCTGAAAGGTTAAAGTTAGGCCAGTAAATCCAGCTGGGAAATGTTTCCATATTGTAAACTGTGTCAAACTGAAACGCAAACCAGGAGTGTTTCACGGTTTCTGGTGCCTTCAAAACCCAGACCTGCACTTAGAGAGGCATTTGACTCTCTTTTTATTCAACAGATTTTACTGGTGGCTGAGATTTTTTCAAAGCACAGAACCAGGCCATGACTGGCTCAATTCACCCTGATGTGATTTCATTCTGTTTCTGAGACCACAAAAGATGTCTCTTGGCATTTTCAAGGACACTGACTGAGGGACCTGCACGCAAACACAGACCTCAGGCTGCTGCAGAGTGAACTTCAAATGGAAAAATGGTGTTCCATAGCTACTAAATTGTTCATGGAAAGACGTGGCACCTTTTTTGAGTAGTCTTTCTCAAAGGCAGTGGTAGTTACAAGTTCCAAAGCCGGTCTCACTGGTGTCACTGCTCCCTTGTTTATATGTCACTGCAAGAACATGCCACAGGGACTATACCCAAACTATGTTCTCCCTACTAAGTGTCCTAACGAGTGCTCTGTGAGGTGTCTGAGCACTGGAAAACACAAGGAATGCATGGTTTTGGTGGAAAGTAGGCCATCTGAGCAACCAAGTGATCCTGGATGGGCTATAACACAAATGTGTTATTACTGTGTATAAATGAGTATGAAGTGAGTGGCTTTGGAAAATTCATTTTCTGTGGCTTAAGCCTTCAATTGACCCATCTCTCACTCGATAGTTGGCAGAAGAGGGAAAAGGAATCCACTTTTTTTACTTCATAACACAGCAGAAACCAAATTGTGCTCGGGGCTGCACAGAGACAAATAGTGTCCAAATATCCCTCATGTCCATTTGGTCACCCAGATCCCATCCTGTGTAAATAGAACAAAACAAGTGGCTGCTGAGCTCCCTGTTAACTTTATATCACCACTCAGATCTCCCTGCTTTGCCATTCCATCCCTATTCCTTTTCCCAGCAGAATGGCTGCTGCCTCTCCAACTAATTCACTTTATTTGCTTCACTGATTGTACCTGGCATCCTCTCCCAGATCTTCACCTGGGCTTTCCTGTAATTCTCTCTTCTCTCTGACTTTCTCAGAACGTGTTCTCCATGGTATTAAGGATGGATTTACTTCTGAGCAGGGAAAAATACAAAGTCATGAAAATCCTTTACAGTTCTAATTAGACTTGAGTAATGTATGTAGGCAGGCAGCCTTACCTGTACCAGTAAACGGAGGATTTGGGAATCCAAGTGCCTTTTGCTTTATTACTCAGTGGAGAACCATGAAACTTTCCATTTAATTATAGCCAGGAACAACCTAAGCAACGAACAACTGGCAGGGCACAGTGCTGTGGGCACGTGGAGTTTAAATAGAGGATTTGGGGATCAGCCAGCGCTCGTGGCTTATTGGGCCTCATTTTTCTCTGACTTCAGATGAGCCACTTACATTTCTCTGCCTCCGCTTGTTCGTGTGTGACAGGTGAGAAATGTGCACGTGTGCCTCTTGTGGTAAACGGTGTGAAGTGTTTTAAGTGGTGGCAAATTTATCAGGAATCCGGTCATTGGTGCCTGGACACAAGGATGAAGGATGTAAGAGAAATAGGAGGAAGCAGAAGGGACCCCACAGGTGGTCTCAGACCAGTGGGTTCTTTTCTTTCCCAAAGAATTCCCATGAGAGCTCATGCAAAGCAGTTTATTCTGTGCCTGAGTTTTCCATCTCTCAAATGGGGGCTACAGACAGTACTGCCTTCCTTTTTTTTTTGCTGTATGTAACCAAGACCAGCACCTTGATTGAACCCCGAAGCTTTGAAAATTAAATGCTCTACTGTTCAGTAAGTTGTTTTCTTCACCAATAAACAACTTTACCTGGTAATGGAAGAAAGTAGACAAAAATGTATCTGAAAGGAAGGGTGTTAATAGGTTAAAAGGAATCCTCCCACTTTTCCAGAAGGCAATGCACATTTATCTGAATTGGTTGATTGGAGTTGGTTATGGAAATTAATTGTTAATATCTACACACACTTTATTCTGTTACAATGAAGTCACAAATCAAATTAGGACAAAGATTTCTCTTTAATTTCTGTGCTTTTCTTCTCCTTTTTTTCAATTACTGCACTTTATATAATTTTTCATCTCGATCTGACAGCTTATTAACAGGCTTGAAACCCACAAATTAGCATTTTTAAAAGCCCACAATGAGAAGAATTGCAAACAGTCCATCAATATATATATTTCTTCTGTATTTCTATGATCTAGTGACAGATGTTTAAAACTCAGCTTCAGTCTCTCCCCAGTCAACTTTTGGGCAAATCCAACTCCTTTCTTTATGAAGCTGAGTACTTACAAAGTCACATGTGGGGGGGCAAACACATTACTACAGCTGGGTTTTGTTGGCTTAAAGCAGATACAGACATTTAAATAGATGGTGGGGAGCACTGGTGAGCACAGTTCCTGCAACACCATGGGAAGGGAATATTCTCCTCTCCTGACCTGCCTGTACACAAAAATTTAAAGAAAAAAAGGCCTGTGTTTGCAGCAGATATTACCCAAAGACCAAAGCAATCCACGAGAGTTCAAATGGGGAGATGTTTTGTGAGTGTAGCCCATGGAATGGATAACCATTCCCAGGATAATTCAGGTGGAGGTGGCACGCTGAGAAACACAATTTCCATTGCAGCAAATCTGGAGGGGGGGGGGGGAAGGAAATCAGTGTGATGCTGTTTGTTCCCTGACTGCAGAAAGGCCCTCCCAGGGACAGCATCAGTTGCCTGGGCAGTGATCTTGTTCTCCTTTGAAGAGAGAACCTGCTCCCTTTATGGACGGGGATGTCGCAGTCGGACAAAGGATCTCAGCAGATTAGATCGTCCTGCTTCCCGACTCTAAGTCTCTTTTATTTCCTTACTGATAAATTCCTCTTCCAGCACAGCAGACTTCACTTTTTTTTTTTTTTTTCCTATTCCTTTACTAACCCCATGGGCATTTTCATTTGAATTTCTGATTTTTTGGGAATCCATCTGATTCTTTAGTCAGGTGAAATCAAGTATGCAAGAGAACTTGGGAAATAACTGGAATAAGAAAACTCAGGGTAGATTATTTGTGACCATGTCAGAAGGCTTGCTTGTTTTTCTGCCTTGAAATCTCAAAAAAACAAGGTGCACTGCCCTTTCAAAGGATGCTTTATAACCACTTCGCTGTTATAATGTAATTTTTTTCCCCCTAAAATGACAGTATGGAGGAGGGTTCCCTTCAAGACCCTGTGTGTTGTGGTGCCTGGGTGCTGCCTTGTAGCCCCCATGTGAGCAGCCAAGGCAACCCTGCCACTGCCCCCTCCCTGTGGACCTGCCTAGGGCATGGGACAGGGACTGAATAACCCAGTAGAGCAGGAAACACAGGGAGAGTTTAGGAAGGGATAGCACTTCTTGTGCTTCATTAAGCTACTTGAGTGCTGAGAAGAGTCTCCTGAAATGCAAGTTCTTGTTCATTTATCTACTCTAATTATTCTCACTTCTTTTTTTCTTTAAAGCACATGAGTACAGTTTCTGAGAGGCAAAAAGCTGGACTGAAAAGGTGAGAATTCAGCTGTTCTTGTGCTCAGTCTTTTCCCCCAGTAACCTGGGGGCTTGGACTGCCCTTTCTGGCCATCAGACTGGGGTTAGCTCTGCACAACCTATTCTTGAAGGAGATAGAACCATGTCTTCACATTTTCATGGTAAATCAGCTTTTTTTTTCTGGTGTAAAAAGTGTTCTTGCACAGGCACAGGTTGCCCAGAGAAGCTGTGGCTGCCCCATCCCTGGAACTGTCCAAGGCCAGGTTGGATGGAGCTCTGAGTAATCTGGACTAGTGGAGGTGTCCCTGCCCATGGCAGGGCGTTGGAATGAGATGAGCTCTAAGACCCCTTCCAACCCAAACCAGCCTGTGATTATATGATTCTATTTGTACTTGTCTCTCAAATGTCACTCCAAGGGAGACCCACCCAGCTGTGTCTCTGATATCACTTTTACATGTTTCTTTGTGAGGCATGAAGGGTATAGATCTTGTGTCTTCTAGTGTGTCTTCATGGGAGAACAGAATCTTATTAATAATGCAAAGTCAAGAACAGATTACCAGGTGGCTGTGCCTGCAGTGAAGGACTCTCAGCACTGACAGGTCCCTGTGTGTGCATGGCCAGAGGGCCTTTGGCTGTGCCTGAGCAGCACAGCACACATCTTGTTGTGTTTCTTTGTTGTATTTGCTGCTTGAGCAAGAGCTTTGGGGTGTGTTTGGTGATTGGTTCCTCCATGAAACAACACAGGAGGAAAAGGACATCTCCCTCTTTCAGCAGTGAGTTTTTCTACTTCACTTACTGATTTGCTTCCTTGAAATCTGCACCACTGAGTGGGTGAAGAAAAGTCAGTGCTCACAACACCCTATGCACAGCATTTGCTTTGCATGGGCAGGCTTTTTTAAGATTACAGAATCAGATTTGTTCCCTCAGTCCAGCTTAGAGAGACAACAGGGAAACTGGGCTGAGGTGAAAGATATCTTTGAAGAGCAGTCCAGCATTTGGCTCACCTTGTTGTTTTGTACTCCTGGAACAATTGGCACAATTAGACATGCAGAACTATTTGAGCAGCAATACCTACTCACAATGGAGCAATTAAGACAATTACTGTATGTTTTATGTAACAGGACAAATGGATCTCACTCTTAAAGTCTTTGAAAATCTCCTATAAAAGCTCTATTAATGCATTAATATATTAATCCTTCTAATCCTGTCAAACTACCCAAGTGTTTCTGTGAAGGGGCTGACAGGAGATCTCAATACTAAGAGGAACAGCAGCAACCACATGCTCGAGTTGCTTTTTTAACCCTTTGTTTGTCAGGTGCTGCAAATCACATCGACTTAGTGGGTGAAGGGTGGGATCACACAGAATGGTTGGGGTTGGAAGGGGTCTGTGGAGATCATCTAGTCCAGCCAGAGCAGGTTGCACAGGATTAAATCCAGGCAGGTTTTGAATAGCTCACAGAAGGAGACTCCACAAGGGAGAAGGGACAGGAGAAATTTTGGGAAGACTCTCTTGACCTCGGACTTTGAAAAGGTTCCCTGACTTGTCCGTGCTGCCATTCCTATAGAATCCAGAAAAAACCCCAACAGTTTCTCTTGAGCCACAAATCTAAAAGTAAAGGACTGTAGCCAGGAGTAAACTAGAGAGGTTTGTGGGTACAGGCCTCCCCCAGCCAAGGAGCAGTCTCAGCCAGTGCCTCTCCCTGCAGCCTGGACCAGCTGCCACATCTGCAGTCCAGATACTTTGGAGACCTGAACTGCAGCTCATCTGAGCCTCAGCTGAGGCTCCCATCTCTGGGAGATGGGCCAAATATCCAGAAGTAAAAATAAAAGCAAATGTAAATTGAAAAATATTTCATAAAAATCAAGGTACAGGTAAGCACAGCTGCAGTGTCATGGAGAAAGGAGGAGAGAAATAAAAGAAAACCGTGTTTCTATTTACCTATGCTTAGATCAGATCCAAGAGGCTTCCCTGATTCTCCATTATCCAGCTGGCAAGCCATTTGCAATACCTACTTAATCAGGTGCCTATGTCTCCTGCTCTTAGGCAAAGCCCATATTCTTAGATTATCACCAGGGGAGAAGATGCTGATTTCGATATACAAGTTTTTAGGGGGTTTTGTTTCTTTTTTTTTCCAATCTGGCCTGATTCTCTGTTCCAACTGCAGTCTCCCCTCACATTGATATCTTTGAGTCCCAAAATAATTTCAAATTAGTTTTAACCCTCCACCTACCAGATGCCTTGTGCCTCAAAGCTTTAGTAACTGCTTAACAAGTTGTTAACCTATTGTAAGGTAACAAAGTCTTTTCTGCCTGGCATGGCAGTGCTGAAATCTCAGTGTGAAGCCTTTTTCACAGAGCCAATCTTGCATTTCACAGCAACCAAAAATTGACAATCACATTTATACAATAATATACATCTCACTGATACAAGTAGCTCATTAATGGCTCTTAATTGAGACTAGTCTCAATAGCTAAGCATCCACTTGGAGGAGATAATGGGTGTGAGGTGAGTGACCCCTGCTCAGTCTTTGAAGGGATTTCAGAGTACCTGGATTTTCAGAACAGCCTGGGGAAATTAGACACAAAATAGCTGCCATATTTCACTGAGAATGGGATGGCTGGTCTGGCTTAGAAAAATAAAATTCTCAATTTTAATGTTTCTATATTTTAGGTCTTGATCTGAAAGCCAAGGCTAATGCTTCTGTTCCTAATTTAGAGGTTCATGGATCCCTTAAGGTCTGGGAATTACATGGATGCTGGTTTATTTGGGGTTAGTTAAGTAAAGTGCTGCCTGAAAACCCGGGACATGTGCAAGCAAAGACTGTGCCTTCTGTAATATCCCAAAAGTGTAGGGCAAGGGAAAAGCTTTGGAAGTCAGGCCCTCTGTACAGCAGAGCCTGTGGTTAAACAGGGCCCCTTTATTTCAGGAGACACTTTTGTGGGAAATGCTGCCCTGATGCTCACCTGGACTATTTCTGCTGATTTGTAACAGTTGAGTATCTGTCTCTCTATGCCTCAATATTTCAGGGACTTGCATGAGGCACTCAGACAATGAGATGGAGGGGAGAGGTTGTGCCCTTTATCCTGGGGAAATTTTTGAAGGGAAGGTTTCTCACTAAAACACTGAAGTCTGTGGTAAGGGAGGGTGGGAAACTGCTTCTAGAGAAATGCAAAGGAGGGTGAGAGTGCAGAGCTGGGAGTGCAGACCCTGCCCATGGGAGAGGAGCCTGGAAAATCAGCAAGGGCAAGTGGTGCTTATGATCCTGGAATAAATTAGGAGTCAGTTGACTGGTTGGAGGGTGGAGGCATCAGGGCTACATCTCTTTGAGCAAGTCAGGCAAGGAGACTGCCATAGCAGGCTGGTGTTGGTCAGGGGAAGGGAACTCAGCAGCCTGATGTCCTCAGCAGAATGACCATCTCCAGCAGGAGGGCAGCAGCACCCCAGCGACTGAGAGCCACCCCTCCATCCACAAACTTTTAATTAAGGTACAAAGTCTCTTATCTAAATGGAGCCATTTGGCAGTGCCATCCCAGAATGGGTCTCTGAACTGCAGGAGATGTGCAATCCAGGTGATGAGTCAGCCAGGACACCAGAGGGGTTGGGAAATTGGGGTTGATGATTCAGTGTGAACAAATCTCTGCCTGGCAGGAGTAGGTTGTAACACCCAGACCAACCTTTGGCATGCACCAAAAATATGTTTGTGCAGCTTCGTTTAAGTGCACTCTGTGGGAGGGCTGGTGACTTCAACTCCTCATTCTGGTGGCCGAATATGTTTACAAAAATTAAGGTTATCGATTGCAGCGATTTTTCTCAATCAGCCTATTAATGTTCATTTTATGTAACAGGACAAACAGATCACAGTGTAAAGTCTTTGAAAATCCCCTGTGAAAGCTGTAATAATGCTTTAATGTATTAATCCCCTTAATCCTGTCAGACTCCCAAAGAATTTCTGTAAAGGCTGACAGGAAATCTCAATACTAACAGCAGAACCAGCAGCAGACACTTTTCAATAGGTGGTTTTTAACTATTTGTCAGTCTTCTCATTTTAAAATGCTCCCGAGCTGAGGGTGACGAGAGCTGCAGTTTGTGAAGCACAGGGGAAGATTTTAAGCTGTTTTGTAGGTTGGATTGTCCTTTAATTTACACCATGTTAAATCAAAACTACTGCTGGCTGTCGACATGAGGCTGAGAATCAGCATTCTGCATCCTCTTTTTCTATATCTGCCCCGTTTTTGCTGTGCTTCGCATGCCTGCACTTTGTCATCTCTCTCTGCTCCTTGCCAAGCACTGGTGTACTCATGTGGGATGGTGATGAACACCTTTGTCTCCCGGGCTCTGATTGCATTCCATGCCCCTGTGGGTTTTACATGCTCTGCAAGCAGGCTTGGAGTGTTGGTTCTGGGGGTTACAGGACAGAAATGCTCTGCCAGAATGCCCAGGTACCTCTTTGCTCGAGTGCTTGAGCGTAGAGAACAACTTTGAAAAGAGAAAAATCAGATAGTGCCACCTTAGCAACATAATGGCAGTGCTTCTTTGAAAGGTGGCACCTCCTCTTTGAGGCATGTCCTCAGCAGTCTGTAATTTAGATGGAGCTGAAGCGTTTAGTCTGTAGGACTTTGTTTTTCTTCCTTCAGCTTTTCTTCCACTCGTAAAGAAAATGACATTCTATGTAAAATGTAATAAGCAATAATGAATCCTTTAAAGTGCAACATTATCTTTTCAGCACACATTTCCCCTGCACCTCTCCTAATTATTTGATTAAATATGTGCCTTAGTAGGTGTAGTGTTTGCTGGAGTGATCAGGATGAATTAATTTTCCTTGTAGTGAACAGAAGATTGTGTGTTTGGGGATCCTGTGCAGTTACCTGCCTTTGTGATAGAAGAGGCTAAAACAATGACAGCTCTGCAGTATCAGTACAGCCCATGTATTAACTGCAACTATGCCTTTGATTTCATTTACAGCAGTGCAAATGGATAGTAATTTCAGTAAATCAGCAGACTTGGTTTGAACATAAAATCAGAGACTGTGTGTTCCTCCCTGCCATCTCTGGCACGGCTGGTGTCTCAGTGTCTTCCTGGCCAGCTGGTTTAAAAACAGATTTTTTCCATTCAAGGTAAAACCAGTGGAAAATGAACTCAGTATTTGTGGAATCATACCATCATAGAATGGATTGGGTTGGAAGGGACCTTTAAAAGCCACCTCATTCTGACCTGTTGCCATGGGCAGGGACAACTTTCATAGACCAGGTTGCTCCCAACCCCATCCAACCTGGCCTTGAACACTTCCAGGATTGGGACAAACTTTCTGGGCAACATGTGCCAGTGTTACACCACCTCATTGTAATACTTATATACCTCGTTTTCTTCTTTATATCAAATCTAAATAGACTCTCTTTCAGTTTCAAATCATTACCCCCTGGACTACCACAACAGGCATTACTAAAAAGTTGGTCTCCATCTTTCTTACAGCCCCCACCTGGAAGGTGCTGTAAGGTCTCCCTTGAGCCTTCTCTCCTCCAGCCTGAACAGCCTCAACTCTCATTCACTGAGGAAAAAGCCCTTCTCCCTGATTGCAGCTTTCCTGATGCAGACAGAAAAAGTGGGCAAACTGTGTTTACAAATGGGAATGCACTGCTCCATGATCCTTGATCAGTGTTCTGCTGGTCTCCTTCCATGTGTCTGTATCAGCTCTGGTCTGGGCTCCTCACGTGGACACAGAACTCGTTACATCAACTGGGATCTCCAGCGGTGAACAATGGAAAACTGCCAACAAATGGGATCACAGTGCACTGGGGGATGTCACCCATCCACTGAGCATTCCCCACGTGGCAGAATGGAAACACAGTGAAGGCAGAGCAGAGATGCCTGTGAAGTACTGCGGCGTCATTTATTAATCTCTGGTTTGGTGTACATGGTGTGCAGAACTGTACAGTTTCGAGGTTTTCATGTAAAGATCAATGTTTTCCCTGGGTAGGCAGAATAATTATTTTCTGACAAGCTTAAAACTCTGAGTCACCACCAAAAGACAAAGCTGCCATCCTGGGAGGTGCCTCCCAGGGCAGCATCTCCATCGCCAGCTCTGGCTGCCCCAGGCAGAGCTTTGGTGTGTCCCCACTCTCCCCAGCAGACAGAATGGCTCAGCCTGACTCATGCATTTTCCACTTTATCCTGTGCATTGATAGTTTATTTGAGCTCCTTTTGCAAGAATAGCATTCAACATTTTCTTGCTTAATGCCTTGGCAACAGCATTTTTTCCTTTTTTTTTTTTTTTTACTAGTACAAGATGCTGTGCCAAGAAAAATCTAATGCTCATCCAGAAAGGATTAACTAGGTATCATAGCTATATCCATCCGTTTACCCACAGAAGAATGGAAATAGTTTCCCTTTGTGTAACACATTTTAGAGAGTATTTCACCTTAACTTTTATGTTGAGATTGTTTGTAGTCCAGAGATAAGTCTTCGCAAGAAAATCGATAATAATTCATGCATGCACAACTCGCATCAGCTTCCACAGGACATTAGGTTTTGTATTAACATAAGTGAAAATTGGAAAGTTCTTTTTTCAATAGAGTAGAGATAACTACTGTTAAGTGCTTTTTCACACCTGTGTGTGAGTCCCACACTAAGAGAGAGACTTTGAAAAAGAAATATGGCTTTGTAGGTACATTGTTTCATACAAGCTTTGCATTGCAAGTGTTTTCAAAAGATGGCATCAGAAATTCCTGGCACATTAGACTGGCTTCATTAGGGACACCCAGAGATGTGGCTTCACCTAGAGAATTGTAAATGACCAATTTGTCATTACTGCACCTGTTGATCAAATAAGGATGAGAAATCGGGGAATTCGTAGGTCTGGGGCTGAAAGGGAAGGAATGTCTCTTTGGTACCATAAAATGTCTCTCTAATTAGTTGGAGAATGTCAACAGAACATAGAACCTCATGATTTCAAAGGAGAATAAATATCATAAAAAACACAGGCAGTGCTGGACAGATCCCCCCAATTGTTTTACATGAAACCTCTACTGATGCTTGTGTTCACTCTACTACCAAAGAATGAAATAAATAATACTTGTGGTTAAAAGGATAAAAGATAAAATATGGAGTCTTTCACTGTTTTGTGATGGGTTTAAGATCTGGGGTGGGTTTGCAATGATCTGTGACAGGTCAGTTCTGTAGCTCAGGTTTATTATGCTGAAAATCTGCACTGCGAGGCATATTCCAACATGAAAGAAAAGCACAGCTACCAGAATTGAAACCAAAGGAAAACAAGCCTTCTATCAGTAAATGTTCATGCTTTCCTACCATAAGATAGAAAAATAAATAAAGCAATCCATCAAGATTCCCTTTAAGGGACAGAGGCAAGTGTAGCTGCTGGTCCCTGCTCTGTGCTCCTGCACTCTGAGGACTGCAGAGAAGTGACAGTCCCCTGGTCACACTCAGGGTTCAACACAGCCCTGTCCTACCTGTCATGCTGGGTGAGGTGATGGAGTTTGCATCATGTCAGTCCTTAGCAGAGCTTGAGCTGGTGCTCAGAGCTCACATTCAGCTCAAAGTGTTGGGAAATGAAGGGACATATTCCCTGGCAATGCCAAGGGCTGCGAGCAGACACCTTGTGATGCTCGTGGTGTGTGAGCAGTGTGAGCACTGTCACCGACCACCTTCTAAACTGAATATCCATCACACTGCATCACGTTAGAGGGTCTCATACCTACTCATCTCCTCCCTCCCCAGGTACTGCCACTCCTGCCTGTATCTGTTAATTAGTGGTAAACCTGTGGGAAGCCTGTGGGAATTTCTGTTTGGAAAAGCAGTTGATGGCTGGTTGAATGTGAGTCAGTCTTACTGGCCTGTGCTTCTCTCACAGATGTGAGAGCATGAGTGTTTAATTTCTTTGGAGAGGGTTTTATTCTACTGCTGGGCAGGTATTGGATGAGGTTTATCTATTTTATCAACTAATGAAAAACCAGAAGACTCTGGAATCTGTTGTTGACCCAACTGGCACAAGTTATTGCTCTCTGAGCTCTTTTTATTGATGGAAAATCTAAATCTGAAAAGCTGTTCTCTTGCTTGGCATGAGCTGACTCATTTGTCACCGTTCTCACCAGGGACACCAGTGACTGACCTGGCTGTCAGGGCTGTTCTCTGCTCAGCAGCCTCTCCAGACTGGGGCCGTGGGACATGCAGGGGAAACTTCTGGGTAATATTACCCCTGGTGTTCAGCTGGTTGCCAGACTGTGACTCTACAGCTCATGTTTGTACCTGGGGACATGTTGGAAGTGCCTGATTTGAGGTATCTACAACTCTGAAATGTAGGTTCTTGATGGAAATACCCCAAACCCTCCAGGAAAAAACCTATAATCTCTGTCCTTTATTCCTTTTAAGAATCCTGGCTATGGATTTTCACTCTGTTGTAGATTCACAAGCCCCACAGCTACTCAACTGAAAATGGAAGAAAACTCATAAAATCATATGATCCTTCAATGGAAAAATATTTACGTTATAGAGATGATCAGTTCTGTGGTATATTTACACTATTTTATAGAAACATGCATGTGGGGATATATATTTACTCCAGTAATTATGTGCTTCATGGAGCTCTGAGAAGTAAAAAACATGCCAAGAAAAATTTAAATAAATATTAAGGCCTTGACATAACTCGTATAGCAGTGATGTGGTTTTCTAAGTGCAAAAATTTTCCCAGCTCTATGGTATGTCATGAAGGAATAATGAATGCAAATGCTGTTGATGATAGTCATTAAAATTCTGCAAATGAAAAATGACTCACCCTTTAGTTAATTCTAACCCACTGCAGAGAGAACCTGTGAATGCCTTTGTCAGTGACACTGTGAGCTTTGGAAAATGAGAGGAAGGTTCTTGAGCAGCTTTCCTGTTCCTGGGAAGCTTTGTCCTTGTATGGTAACAAGTTTTCTCAGTGCAGGAATGATGGAAGCTTTTTAACCACCTTTGACATGTGAAATGGCTCCAAAAATAACACCTGTGTGTGACAGTGGGGTTGGGGCGTGGTAGGAAAAGGGTCACTCATGGTGCTGATGATTTTGATTCAGAAAGAAGTATCACCTGTGTTCGTGAGGGAATTTGGGGCTCCATTGTGTGGCTTCTAAATGTCTCTGGAGAGCTTGGAATATAAATAGGAAAGACTGACAAAAGGTGGGAACTATTTTAGGGACAGAGGATTGGAAAAGTGAAGGGGTTTTGTTAATCTTGAGCACAGTGGAGCCCTGCTCACAGACCTGGACCTCGTTGGAGGGGATGCTCCACCAACAGTGGATCTCTGTCAGCCATGGGTGGCTTGGGGAGATGAAAAAGTGGCATATGGGAAACTCCCTTTGGCATTGCCCTTGGAGCAAAGTGTCCTCACTGCTTGTAGGATGAACATCTCTTAACTGTGGTTGTACAAGGAAACTGGAGGCCAAGTTGGCTGAAAGCAGCAGTAGGAATAATTTGTCTTTGACAGAGCTAAAGTCCTTCATTTTCATTTAATTGGATAACGTGAGATACAACCTTGCGATTTGCTAATTTGTTGCACTGGAATATGATTAGAAGATGTTTTGAGACTCAGTGATGAGGAATTTTAATAAGACATTTCTGAGGTGGGGCTGTTCTGACACCAAGGATTTTGTTACAGTATTTTAAGCTTATTGTGACTCTAATGATGTTACAAATGTGGAAGTGAGATAAATATAGATGAATTGCTATTGAACCAATACAACAAGAAACTTTTAAAGTGTTGTGGGACATATGTAAATGAATATGTAAATTAAATGGTTTGGGTTATAAAAGGACATGTCTGAGGAATGGTTCTTTGGAGGTTCTTTGAATCAGCATCAAGGATGCTGATCATTTGGAGCTTTTACATATGTTAATCATCTTGTTCTTCCAGGCCAAAAAGGCTATGAATATAAAAGTGCTAACAGCCTATTACCAAGTTGTTTGCAAAGTCCTCATAATAGAAACATTAGCTGTATAGTTTAATTTCTACTTAAATAAACCTGCAGCTTTCTGTAATAACTGAGTGTGATTGGTTGGAATCAGATCTATCTAAAATAACCAGTGTAATTAGGCCTTATCTTGTCTTATCTCAGTTTAGTCTGACAGTCCACAAGAGGTTTGAAATGGAAACAAGTTGTTTTAGGGGTGATAGATAGGAAGTAGCTAAGGGATGGTGACAGAGGAAAGTGTGAAGGGGTCAGGGTGGTGGGTAGAGAAAATGACGTTTGCAACAGCATTTTGAATCAACAGGAATTGCCCGATTTGCAGCTTTCCAAGCAAAAAGAAAAGTGTCAATCAGGATACAAGATGTTGAGTGGGCTTGCTTGGGTTGGCTCTGTGGACTAGCTAAGTATAGAACAAAAATCTGGAAGGTTTTTTTTTTTACTGATAGGTGACAATCTCAAAACTCTCAGACTTTTCCTTCAGGAAAAGACCATTTCTTGTCAATCTTGGTGCAAGACTCAAAATAAAAAAAAAGCCCTGTGATGAGTCTGCAGCTCAGTCTCCCTGCACAGCATCTCTCCTCACAGATGCTGGGATGGTGATGAACTCTCTCTGCTGTTGGTTGCTGCAGGTGGATGCCAACCTGTTTCTTTGTGGATCCCAAATCCCATTTGTCTTTGGGAACTTCCAGCTGTTGAGGAATCCATTCAGTGCAGGGAACTCAGGGTGCAGCTGCACTACAGGCTGTCGGCTGAGCTCTGGGCTGGGAGCCTGTGGCAAGAGACCACGACCTACAGACCTTCTGCACAGCAAAGGGCCTGGGGACCTGACACTGAAAGACAAGGCAGGAGCCACGACCTCAGATTATCAGGCACTTAAGACTGAGGGTATAAAAGCCCAGGGGTTCCTTTATTTGGGGTCCCTCCCTGGAGGCACCACCTTGAGCTGCTGATTGAACCATGATTAAATTATTCAAGGATCCAGAAGTCTGAGACTGTGCCATGGGAAACCTGCATGTCTCTCGTGCATAACTCTGGTCTCCACATGCCATGAGTGGTGTGTTTTATCTGGCACTCAGTGTGGTGATGCTGCCTGGTCACTGCAGCCACCACGGCCAGTGCTTGTGGTGTCCCAGAGTGCCACACATGTCGCTGTGTGGGGAGGGTTTTGTGGCCCTGGAACACGTTTCTGGGTCCCTTTGGTCACAGATGCCTGTGGCTGCAGGACAGGCTATTTAGCAAAGCCTACCTGGCTGCCTGATGTTTCCTTATACACCAGCTCCCAATGGAATACTCTTCTCCCTGACTATATTTTAGTCTCCAACTCCTTGCTCACAACAAGCAAAGCCCAGCAGGAGCAATGCTCCAGGACTGCTGGGAATATAGACTTGCTTTTTGCAGTTGTAGTTCCTAAGGGTGAGTGAGTTTTTATTCTTATTGCTTGTTTATTTTTGCACCCTGCTGTGTAGTATTGCTCTTAGATCAGTTGGTCATGAGTGGTGGGAAGAGAAGCTCAAGTTTTTCCCACTTGGAAACCACTGAAGCAAGGAGTGATGCTACCAGCATTTCCATACAAAATATTTTCTTTATGTCTTTTGAGGAACACTGCTCCCCTGAGCTTGGCATTTTGAAATAACAACATCTAATCTAATTTCTGATGTATTTAACTGAAATCTAATTTCCATTTGTGTGTCCTGTAAAGAACAACTGGCTCTGGGGACCCCTGATAAAGCTGTGGGAGGGACCCCCTGCTTCCATATGCAAGGAACTAATCCATCTGCTGCCACGAGTTCACACTAATATCTGTGGTGATTGCAGCTCACGTATAATGAAGACAAATCCTGTTCTGCCTAAAGATCAATAATTCAAGGGGGGAAAGCAGGAGCCAGGAATGGGGGACAGAGACTTCAGGAGCCCCTGCCAGTGAAAGGCTTTTTGAAAACAACGAGCTTTGAAAACAGAGCTGTAGGACAATTACTGAGAATTACTGAATGTCCTGTGGGTATGAAGAAGACCCTGTGAATGCAAAACATCCCCTCCCACCCCTTCCAAAATCCAATTCCTTTTAGGAGCTCCTAGGAGAGGTATTTAGAGCCTATTAGGATGGCAGGAAGCCAGCTGTTAATCAGCATGCTAATCCTGGGGTGACATCATAGGGACCAGTGGTGCTACCTGCATATGTTAAAGGCCAGAGAGCTGAGCTGGCAGCCGTGCTCTGATTTCCTCAGCTTGCAGCACCACGAATCTCTGGCATTTTCCAGGGACTAGGAAGCATCCAGGGAGGATGGAACAAGCCTGAGACGTGGATGTAGAGGTTTTGTGGTTCATTTGTAGCAGCAGGCTGCTCAGGGAAGTGGTATAATCACCATTCCTGAAGTGTTCAAAAAACATGCAGATGTGGTGCTTAGGGACATGGTTTAGCGGTGGACCTGACATGGTTGGACTCGGTGATCTTGGAGGTCTTTTCCGACCTAAACAACTCTCTGACTCTGTGATGAGATGGGAAAGGTGATGTGTTTGCTCACTCTTAACACAGTCATTAGGATGAGGACAGAGTGGTGAGCAGGTCTCTGAGACAGCTGGGCTGCTCTTTTGGAGATGCTGGTGTGCTGTGCCAGTCAAGTGATGCATCAGACAAGACATTGGCACCTGGGGGGGCACTGCCACATCTCCTGCCTCCTGCCAGGGCTCCCACGGGCTCCTCTCTGCCCAGGCACCACCCCACTCATTTCACTTGCTGTCGGTCTTAATATTTTACCATACATGTCTCATATTTTAAAATATTTATTGGACGTGGGCTTAGGCTGTTGTCACAACATCTTGAATCAGATCAGAGAATTAATGTTAACAGGCATGACAAGACAGAGATCAGCCCGTTTGGAGTTATTTCTCCTCTTCCTTAGAATGCAAAAGGGTTAAAAAGCTGTCTAGGACTCCTTTTGCTGAGACAAGAGAACTCTGGATATATTGATTTCAGCTCGACCATCCTTTTTTTTTGAGCACCATGAGCTTTGTTTTTCGCTTGCCCTGCAAAAGTGATTATTCAACATAAGTACAGGCAGTTTTCAGTGTTTACAAGTTAGCTGATATAGCAAGTCTCCTTGTCATATGCTCCTGGAATATAGGGTAGGGTCGATGTTGTCAACCTTGAGCATTCAGGAATCATGATTGAAATGCTTCTAGAAAGCATGAGATTGGCTCCAAAATTGCAAGATTTTTCTTAAAGAAGAAAGGAAAAGGCCCAGAAGTTTGGTGACGTACTTTTCAGAGCCTGGAATGGGTCACGGGGTCTCAATTTTAAATTTTTTTCTCCTCAGTGAAAAGGTAGAGATACTTGCATTGTCTGCCTGTGTTTTCTGAGCCTTCTCACATGGCTCTGGAAGCTGGAGTTTGAAGATTAAAAACTGCCAAACAGTGTGAGACAACAGCAATGGGAGCTGATGTCATTGTGTCAACTCAGCTGCATCTTGATTCTCTTTGGGTATCAGAAGTAAAGGGGTAGGAAAGTTCTGCTTCCTCCTCAGGAATATTTTAGTATGAACTAAAACATTCTGAGCAGTCAACTGAAAATACAAAGAAATATAGAGCATTTGTGTTGTTTATACCTCTGATGACTTCACCCTTAAAACTGAAGGCAGAGTAAAATGCTGTGTGTCTGTGTAAGGGATGACAAGGCTCTAAGACAGGCTGCCAGGAAACAACCATCACCCCTGGCAGAGCTGGGGCAGGAGAGAGGCTTCAAAGCTGGACATCCAGCAAACACACTGCTCTGCCTCTCTCCCTGCCAGTACAAGAGAGCAGCCCAGAAGTGCTTCATCCCTGGGGATTTCAGTGGAAACAGAGGCTTGTCAAGGCTTGATAAGGCTTTGCTGGACGAGTTCTTCACTGTAGCTTCACAGGGACACTGTTGGAGGCACCTGGGAGCCTGAACTGGGGGTCTTTGGAGCACATTGATCCCTGAGCAGCCAGCTGGTCCGGGAGGGAGTTCATGCCTTGCTGTCTGTCAAGGAGGAAGTGTGATTTCTTTTGGGTGGGCAGTTTGGAAGAAATGGAAAATAAGCTGTGGGACTTGCTCACATGGGGGATGTGAGCAAATCTCCCTTCACAACATTCCTGGTGTGTTTTCTGGCTAGGAATAAGCTGAGATCAATTTTATTAAAGGTTAATCCGGGCTAACAAGCTTCATAGCTTGATCTCTTCAATCTCTCTCTTCTTCTGCTGTCACTGTCCTTGGGGGATCATCCTCTGATGGTATCTCCCAGACCCTCCTGCATCAGCATTCGGGGGCTGACAAGGTCAGTGATCTCCTCTGCAGCACTGACCCTCAGCCACCACTAGCTGAGGAAGCACCTTCCTTGGAAAAGTGCAGGGCAAAGGACTCTAAACCAGGTCTCTCCATCACAGCACAGTCCCCCAGCAGAAGGGCCTGGTGGAGGAGGCAGTGTCTGAGTGGGAAATGGCCTCCTGCCCTTTCTCCTAACAGAGGGCAGACTGGGCATGTTGGTGAGCATCTCTGGGAAATTATCTTTCCCCAATCCCTGCTGGAACAGTTTGTAGCTGAAAAGAACATCATGTTCCCAGGATGGGCAATCCAGGAGCTTTAGACAGTGCTAAATTCACCTTAATAATAACCCTCGATGAATCAGGTGGGAAATATTTCGCAAGCTTGAAACACCAAAGAACCTGCAGGATTCTCTTAAATGGAAGCCCATGAAAGTGAGCTCTGCCAACTTATTTTGTGGGGGACTGGGAAAGAGATAACAGCAATTTTATAACATTGCTAAGCCGTGGCTTTGTAGTGGAGGGAAACATTATAACATCCACGAGCAAGGTCCTGCTCATTTTCTTTTTCTTCACTTTAATATTGCAATCTTTTTTATCAGTTGAGGGAAGAACAAGAGGCCAGCATCCCATCTGCTGAATGTTAAGCTGAGTTATGCAAAATGGGAGCTCGCTGGAAACCCAATGGACTTGCATGGGATACGGAGACACGGGAAAGGCACATATGCTGCAGCTCCAACTATGTCATTTTACTGCTATATGTAAAACACCATCTGTGGTGCAGAGACCTTTGCTAGGAGGGAGGTGCACATTCAACCCAGAAAATTGTCAACTGAAGTGCTATAAAGTTCTCCGTAAGTGTCTTCGTCACTCATTGCTTGAGAAAAGCACCTGATATTATGGAATGCTGCAGCAAGAGCTAATGCAGGTGTAGGAAGCCAAAACCAACACTGGGGTGAATGGCTGCAGCCTGGCTGCCTTCAGGAGTAGAATCAGGTCCAAGTCCTGTGGATCTCACAGAGGAAAAGGGGTGTAACTCCCCTGACTTTAGTGGTGCCTCAGTGCAACACCATTCAAAAATGCAGTGAGGGGGCTGCCCTGTGTTTTCCATATGATTTAATTTGGGCCATAATCTTTCGCTTATAAGACAAATTTTATCGAAAACAGGAGGCTGGGGTGACATACCCATATCCCCCCTCAGCAGGGCTGTAATTCACAGGGTTATTTGGAGTTGGTCCCTTAAGCTTCACCTTCACATATTTCTCCAGGCAATAGCAGCTTGCAGGCACGAGCTGTGTCCCACACACAGGGACCAGCAACTCCAGCCACATTCAAAACCTGTTACTGTGGAAGCTTGGCTTGCAAGGAGAAATGGAAATGGCTGTGCTTCCTGAGGTGTGTGATACCACTCATTGCCACAAAGGGAACTGATGTCAGAGAGCTCAGGAGGTGTTTGGATACAGCTGCAGCTCAGACCTGGTGTACAAACATGACATCGGAGTTACTTTTTGCTTCCCTGACTAAAAAAGCTCGTCACAATCATTTCCTGATGGAGCAAGAGGGACGAAAAAAACCCCAATCCATTCCCTTTGGGCTGAAACCCACCAGTTTTTGCCGTGTGTGCAGCGCTGGGCCCCCCATCCCGCAGCTCTCCCCTTTCCCAAGGCCTGGCAGCTGGGAGCTGGCAGGGAGGGGCTGTGCCAGCGCCAGCAGGAAGGCTCATGCCAAGTAAGTGGCTCATTAGCGGCTGCAGCAGTGGGGAACTCACTGTTTAGTGGCTCTGCTCTTGCCTGCAGATTGGGCTTGCTGGGGAGCTGGGAGCTCGTGGGAGCAGAGGGAAGTTTGGAGGGGTTTGCCTCCAGCCAGCGGGCAGCAGCTCATTCCTCTCAGCAGACAGAGCTCTTGGGCAGCGGGGCGACCACAGCCAGGGGAAAATAGATCCAGGGAAAGCAGGGAGCTGGCAGGCAGCTTGCACCCATGTCAGGAGCGCAGTGGCAGAGCAGAGAGCGGACAAAGGGGGAAGATGCTCTTTTTCCTCCCACCTGTGTTTGTTGAATTTCGTCATTGCAATTGGTAGAAGTGAGGAAAAGACAGAGCTACCAGCGAGGGTTCCGAGGGAACAGGAATACTGGGGTTTGACCCTTCTATACAGGCACATTGGGACCCCTGGTGGCCTAGCGGTTAAGATGCTGGTCTCTCAGCGCCAAGGCCACAGGTTCGAATCCCGGTCCCCC